>JAPZEA010000002.1:20800733-20816035 GCA_029783685.1 Heniochus monoceros | reverse complement strand
GTAAAACTGTGTTGACTCATGCTTATGTTCTGCTTCATGCACACATACATCTTCTGCCAAGCTAAACAATATCAGCCTCTCAGTAAGAAGATTTGTAAACTGGCTGCGTTTCAGAGATGAGATTTAGTCGGGAAACAAGCGCAAAGTTGATATTTCAATAAGCCAAACTGGTATACTATGTGGCCTCTATAGAAAATATAAGTAATTTGGATACATTTACACAAATTCAGTACACGTGGGCACCAAAATTAGTTACAAACTGTATTTACAACAATGCAAGAGATGGTAGAAAAATACAGAAACGTTCAGCCACAGTGTTCGACTGAATCTTGCAAAGTAGTTCCAATGTTTCTATCGGCAGCATCCAGTCTTCCACAGGTGGCCGTGGAGTCACAGAAATACAAAAATAACACTCTTCTGTTGTTCACGATTACTCCACTCCTTTCATGAACTCCAAGAACTCTGTAAAATCAAGGAAGACATAGTAAATAGCACCTGAGTCCAAAACAAATTGCTATGAAACTGTAAGATGCCTTTATCGAGCAATGAATGAATAATGAATGAGAGATAATAGAAATGCATGCATTTGCTCTGTAATCATTACACCATGTCTCTTATGTCAGTTTAATATAGTTTAACAGTTGAAAGTCTGCACCATCATAGTCAATCTTGCCGTCGTTGTTCTTGTCCCCGTCTTTCATCAGCTCCTCGATGTCGTCCTCAGTTATCGCCTCTCCTGTAGACTCCAGCATCATTTTCAGCTCATCCAGGTCAATGTAACCGTCTGCATTCCTGCACAATGGAAGGCGTAATGTGTATCAATGCACATAACGAACCGAGGTTAAGCTCCACAGATGGCGGTGGAGGATGTGGCGTGTTTGTGTGTGACATGTTACCGATCACAATCTTCATTTAAGTATTTGAGAAACATCGCTGTGAGAAAGAAAAAGTATGGCAAGTTTGTGCTTTGATGCTCAGACGAGGTGTCTGGCTTACATGGAGTGGGTGTTTGAAATATTCAGTGCTGTCAAAAAGGATTATGGAGCAAACTGTGTGCTGTACTCTGCAGAGCTACTTGGCATTTTGTCAGTACACATAACTGCACAAGGGGACCGTACTTTGCAGGAACCACACGGTGAAGCACAATTTGATTACTAGTCTGTATTGATTTTCAGATGAAAACAGCCTCCTGGTGTAGATATTATGTCAAGTCCGGTATTTGCTTTAGTTGTAAGGTCGTGCCAGTGATCTGCTCTCAGGGCATTAATTCTTATAGTTCAAGGGGACAAACAAGCAACAGGGTTTAAACATGAAACTCACTTGTCAAACATGCGAAACAGCTCTGCCAGTTCTTCCTCTGACTTCCCTTTGCTGTCGTCCTTCATGCACCTCACCATCATGACCAGGAACTCGTCAAAGTCCACCGTGCCACTCCCTGCGACCAAAGACATTACTTAAAGCTAAGATACAAATGTTTAAAATCCATAAACAAAGAATTAAAATCCTCATTTCCTGTATGATATATACCTGTAATTTATGAGCCCAGAAAATACACACTGGGCCTTAAAAGGTTTCCTTATGTGGCCTGAAAAATCTCCACTTTTTGACAACATGACATGTACTCTGATGCTTTAGCAAACAAATCCAAGATGCTATTTTTGCTTTATGTTTCATCATTACATCTCATGGAAAATTCAAGATGACTTGTGCATCATCTGATACGCATTTCTCTTTAATTCAGCCTGACACATCTTGTTGTACGTAAGATCCTTGACTATCATTTGACATTAAGTTCAGAGGGTTTGAACTGCACTTGTCTCACAACATGACCGAGCAGCAATGGACCTGCCAGCTTGTCCATGCAGACGAAGAGGTCAGCGACAATCAGCCGATCATTTAGTTTCTTGTACTGTAGCGCAGCAGTGTTTTGATTTACCGTCTTCATCCACCTCATCAATCATCTCCTGCAGCTCCTCTGGTGTGGGGTTCTGGCCCAGCATCCTCATCACCTTCCCCAGCTCCTTGGTGCTGATGCAGCCATCTTCCGCGTCTTGTACGAAGATGTCAAAGGCGGCCTTGAACTCTGCAACACCGCCACAGCACACAGGGAAACAACTCTGTGTCACCGACAAATGTGGTATGTTTGGCAACAGCCTTGCAACATCATGCGTAATGTGCAGATAATAATATAATTCATTGATATTTGAAAAAAACAACGTGTGTACAATGTAGAAGACTTTAACGCACCATTTTTCTGTTCATCTGTCAGCTGCTCAACCTGCAAGAAGTAAAAAGTTTAAATGTTAAATTCTTTGGTTAACTGATTGTGCGTTTAGTTCCAATGCTCCAAAAATCCATATTTGCTCTGGAAAAGATTATTTCTACCTGATTTGATGAGTTTTAAGTCAGGTAATAAGGTAATATTTTGGTCCCGCACACTGGGCCATCCTTGACAAAACACAGAACCTATATATCATATGTGAGAGCCAGTAAGAGGAAGAGTTAAAAATAAACAGACAGGAGGATCAGGAACCACAGATAAAGGACACAATACACAGTGCTTTAAATTAGCATAGCTGTGGATCTGGCCCAACAATGGAACAGTAATCCTGGAAAAGCTACCACGAATGAGAGAGGGAGACAGCTGCTTATGTAAGAGTTATTGTCTGTCGTCCACTATAAATTAAACACACACACATGCAGACACGCTCATGCACACGCCTCTGGTGATGATATATGAAAAAATCCGTCTAAACAAACACATGTAATGCACATTCCTGTGTGTTTTTACTGTCCCAGCTGCACCGCTCACTTCTGTTATGAGTGGACGGGACAGCCGGCAGAGCGTCCGGGCGGAGGTGGACAGACAGCCACTCGGCTCTCGGGCTCACAGATAATGCTGGAATTCAGTCGTGGGGGGTTTATCTAAACCTGAAGCCTTTCTCTGGCACCAGAGAACCAGCAGCTGGCCAAAATTAGCCATGTGAAGTGGGACTGCTCCATTTGAAGTCATGGATGGAGCAGCAGAGAGCGGGCCAGGGACCTGTCCCGTCACTGACCCCCTGAGTGGCTCCTATCAGCGCTGATAGAGCTGAAGGAGGAGAACATCTAGAGGCGTATATGGTGTCAAGGCCCTTTTGACATCAGCTGGTGATGGAGGCAATGTGCTGTGCAAGCCGCTACAACAGGGATTTGTCAACCATTCAAGTAATGTCAGATGTCAGATGAGCAAACTGAGGGGGGACTTTTTTATACAACAAATGAATACACAAGTACCAGAATATTCCATATAACTTAAATAGGAAGGAATAAAATGAGTCTTAGCCTACATTGTAAATCACTCCTCATATGTCACAAACTAATAGTAAATGTTAGGGATTATGGTTTGTGATCCAAAACAACATCACTCTCATACCAGACTTGACCACACACAGATATTTGGTGAGCATCCAACAAATTAAAATCACTTCATCAGAGGAAGCCGACTGCACACTTTCAGCTGTATGAGTGGTGTGAGGACGTACCGCTGCCTTATAGATGTCGTTCATGTTGGAGACTCGTCTGCTGCCTGTCCTGACGGCGTCCTGGCACAGAGGGAGGAGGTTCTGTCCAGCTCAGGGCAGGACGCTGGCCTCATCCCGGCAGGGTTTTATAGCCGGAGCCTGGTGATGTCTGGTCCCTCCCTGGGCGGACCGGCCTCCCCCTCTGTTTGTGCCTCAGCGTGTGTCCACGAATGTGTATGTGTGTCATTTGGCCAATCTGTCACAATCACCGGGCTCAGATAAAAATGCGGCAGCTCTTAGGGGACATACTTTGGAATGGAATGAAGTGGCGGGGGGGGGGGCATGGTGAAGCCTAATCTCCAGGGAGGGGGCTATAGAGACACTCAACATTCCTCTAGACCTGGACCAGAGACGCAGAGGGCTCAGGAGGTGTGTGTGTGCGTGTGTGTGTGTGTGTGTGTGTGTGTGTGTCTGTAGGGCAGGGGTGGTGGAGGAGGTAAGAGGGAGACGCAGACTGCAGCCAGCAGACCATGAAGGGAGGAGAGCTCTGTGGAGTCAGGGGAAGGTGCCAGGGGTGTCACTGTGGTTCAAAAAGACCTGATCAAGACAGGTATGTGCCTGGGTCTGTGCGCACTATTTTTCATGGCAGACATTTTGACTTGCAATAGTAGGGAAAGCACAGGGCTAAATAATGACATTAATGATGGTTCCATTACATTTAAAGCCAGTAAGCCAAGCCAGTGCACTCTGGACCTGGAGCATCTAAATGGAATGCAGCTGTTGTTAATGTTATTAATTAAACCTGTGCTTTTACTGCTGTGACATGTTAAACTGTCTGCTGTGAAAATTGACTATTAGGTGAGGCAAATAATCTTCTCCACAGCTGACAGGGCATTCACATGTTGTTATCTGTAGAGAAAGAGGCAAAAAAGAAGCAAAATTAAAGGATTCATTTACCCACATGACAAAAAGAGGTTCTCTACCCAATACAGTGGATAAAAAAATATTTTAAAAAACCACTTGAAACATCTTTTTCCAGAAATAATGTCACTGATTGGATAATCCACAGGCATCATTATGGACATTTTCAACTAGACCTTTTTTCTACTGAAGAAATAGTCCCTATTGACAGTGAGTTGTGTGAATTATCCAGAGTAATGGCAACACTGTTTCTGGAAAAAGATGTTAATGTTGATTTTTTTTATTGAAATAATACTATTGTCTCCAAAATTACACTGGCATTTATTTAAATCATGATGCTTCAATCATACACATTAAATTTAGCCTATGATGAACACAACTCGGGCAATTCCCACTCTGCATGATTCATGAGGATGTTCATGAGGATGTTCTCAGCCTTCATGTGCAACTCAGATTTAGTCAGCAGAGGGTGCTGTTCACTATATATCGACTAAATTAAATTGTTGCGCAAGGCTGCCTCCGGATATCCAATTTATCAACAGTGGGGAAGGTGAGAAATCTGGGTCAAACAAACCAAACACTTGCAGACACATTTAAATTGAATTGTACACAGCGCAATACTTTGCAGCATTTTTTTCCCCCCTTGTTCTTTTGAAACAAGGCCATCTCAATCACTTGACTGTGTTATTCACACACGTTCACACACGTGCTCTCACCCAAGCTCTCACACACACACACACACACACACACACACACACACACACACAGCATGCTGTGGCAGGCATTCTAAGTGACGAGTGATCATGCTGGTTTATAATAGGATGCTAATGGGGACTGGCACAGCTTACAAGCATCATACAGCCACTCAGAGAGAGAGGGGGGGGGGGGCTCACACTGAACAACATACATGTCCAACTCTTGCACAGATATAGACGCACATCTCCTGACAAAGACCTCACATCAGTGCACATCAGTCACATGCAAAGGTGACTGGTGGCTACATTTCTTCATGGAAATAGACAGGTGGGGAGGGGGGAGAGGGTTTTGTGCTGGTTTTCCTCGTGTGTTTCCTCAGCCATTTGTCAAAATTTCATAATCAAACCACACAGCGCTGCATTGTTCATCGCTGTTGGAATTCAGAAATGAATCGTCATCAGTGGCACCGACTCCATCAGCTGAAACCCAAAGCATACTGATGAGTCTACATGGTCAGCCAGACAGATTCATTTGGAGAGCTGAGCGCAGTCTGGTGGGTGCCAGGAGTGACGAGCAGCTCTGCAGGGGGCACTAGATTCTAATGTAAAGCTTTCTTGAGCGTGCACACGCATACGACCCCCCCACCCCCTCCACGCACACACATGCTGTAGTACCAAAGACTGGCACACACATCAAAGAAAGCATATGGAGTGCTGTTTCATTGGAGCTCTCCACCAATTTCCTCTTACAGAGGAAGGCTGACGAAAGAGCCAGCCATCTCCTCCACACAGCGCAATCAGACAGCGCATCTCAAATCCACAATTCACCGCACACCGCTTTTTGAGGGGTTGCCATAGAAACTCTGCTGGGTAGAAGCGGGCAGAAAATGAGAGGAGATGAGCGGGGCTATTTCCCCCTCCACCTCCCTCTCTGCCTCCCTGCCACCACATTTTGTCCTCAGAGTGACTGTATTATTTTCTATTCTTTGCCTCTTCCACACATACATGCGCACATCAAAACTGCGTACAGATACGGAGGTCACAATTAAGGCTACAATGGTTATTTGTGCCACAGAGCCATTCATGCAAATTAACTAAATCCACAAGTCCAAGTGATTACATTTCGCATCTCAGGCCGAATGCTGGAATACGCTGCCTTCAGTTCTGTTATACTTGCATCTAACCAGGTTATGTGAAATGTTCTGAAGTTGCACGAGCATGCACATTGCGCCTGTGAAGGTGATATGATAATAGCCATCGGACTGGCTTCTTATTTGAAAGGCTGAATTTCCATCATCAACCAAAATCTTTATAGATTTCGAGTGTGCAATATGTCAAAATGCCTGAGGCGTAACATCTCATGCTGGCAGTACTGAATCAGCTGGACTACATTTGTGAAGATCTACTACTATACACAGAATACATCATGTCAATTTAAATACTCGTGTGATATAATGATTGGGTTGACGTGCAGCTGAGCTTGAAGCATAGGTCCTACGCTCTCTCCTCCTCCTTCCCTCTGTGTCCTCACCTCCTTGATTGCTGAGTGGAGGAGGGGAGCTGAGCCTGTCAGCCTTTCTTTCTTTCTCTCCCTCTATTCTCTCCTCTCCTCCTCTCTCCATCCATTTCTCTGCCTCCTTTCATTGATGACCAACCTGGCTGTCAGCGGCTCCTGTTGTGGCAGGCTGTGAAAGCTCTGCATGTGACTGAATGATACACAGTGTTTTTCACCATGAAAGCATCTCTTCCTGTCCAGTGAGTGCTTTATTAGAGAAGCCCAATCTCTGATCAGCGACAATGTCTAACCCAAATTGAGGGATTTGTCTTCAGAGATGAGGGAGAGGGTAGTCTTCAGTGTGCTTCACTGCGTTCAGTGGTTCCTTTCTGGAACTCTTTGCGCTGAGGCACTTGGCGTTACGCAGTGTTCCTTACATCAGAGCTCTAATGAGGCAGTGGCCACATTAGCTCCAGCGCCGATAGAGCCACGCACTAACTCTCTGCCAGGGGGCAGCGTTTTCCAGTCCACTGGACCACCAAGTCGCCTACCACCCTTTCTACCCGAACCCACCCCCCCATCCAACCTCTATAATAGTGTACGAGACACCCAGAAAAGATTTCCTCTCAGATATATGGCAAATGAAGTTCCCTTCAAGCAAGAGAGAAAATGCGTTTCTTCTTTGTGGCAGCAAAAGGAGCGGCCAAGATTCTGTCTCGAGATTCATCATCAAACTAGCTTTGCAAAGGCAAACGCTGAAAAAAATAAATAGTGGTGAAGTGAATTAAGAATAATTCCTTTAAACTCTCTCTGTTTTGGCTAAGTGATGTATGCTATGCAAGTTGTTGCTAACTAGTCATCTAGACGTGCGCAGGGTTGTTTTCTACATTAAATAATACGAGCACACGCATCAGAGGTCACATTTTCTGTGCCAGAACGCATGTGTGCATGTAAATCTGCATGTTTCTACATATAGAGTCAGAACAGTAACGGACAGATCAAAGCATCGCTGTCCTAAAGTTACAATTTTTATTAATGCAGCTGCTCACAAAATCCACAAATACACAATCACACAATACAACAACATACATACAATTCATAATCAAAGAAACATCCAGTGTACTGTGCCCTCAGTGAAGATAGAGGAATGTGCACTTTACCAAGGCCCTTATTTTTGCAGGACTGAGATACTTTTTCTGCTTGATAAAAATGTGTTTCAAGCGGAAACAACATATAAATGCTTGAAATTATAGCAAGGACAGAGTGGAGATGGAAAAACAGATTGGTTCGGGGACACACAACATACACTATATGCTGATATAATGTATCTATGTGGCTCTACTGTATCATCTTGCAGCACCTCTACAGTGTTGAAAAATGGGCAAAATTTTGCAATTTTTGTTATAATTTTTACACATACAATGTCGGGTCTGTGGTGGGAAATAAAGCTAATGTCAATAAAACACAAGGGTAAAAGATATGCCGCAAGTATGATAATTGAATACAATAACATGCATTTTTAAGTCCTTATAAATGTCGCCTGTGACAAGAGTTGGCATCTTAGTAAAAATTCTCCCTGCGTGCACACACCCATTTTGCATTTGTCAGTGTCTCTGCCTTCTCCTCTTCCACTCACACAGCAGCTCTCTGAAATGGAATCTGTGGGCCCCCAGGGTTTCTGACAATTTTTCAGACATTCCTAAGTCAAATGAAGAGCGCTATAACTTCAGCTCTATTACATATAAAAAGTTAGCTCTATTGAGGGTGTATTGAGAGAAAGCGGGTCACAACTTTCGCTCTTCCAACCTCTATCATCCCATTTGCCTTTCTGAGCTAAATCCAAGCTTAAGTATCACATTTCGGCACTGAGATTCTGGAAATGGAAAGCCTTAGCTTTCGTCTAACAGTAATTGCACAATAGATAGCAATATTAATATTTTAAAGTGTCATTTACCATTAAATACATTACATCTAAAAATTGTGAGCATCCATATTAAAACGTGAAAATATTAATTAAAATATATGAAGATCATCATTGAATGGCTCATCCACAGGTATGAAGGCCTCTGTTTGAGAATTCATGGCAGTTGACCCTTTACCGTTCCAATATTTTGTAAGTAAAAATGAAGACAACCTCAAAAAGTCCTAACACGTTCCATTATTAACAACGTTTATCCTGGGTTTTTAGCCACTAACGGCAACTGCCTCTCTGTGGTTTCCTCTTTCACCACCATGAGGTTGACATTTTAGTTTTTTAGTGAAATGTCTCAGCATCGGATGAATTTCCATTAAATTTAGTACAGATATCCAGATGAACAGTGGCATGTCCAGACTTTTTTTACTGGGTTGGTCCAAGTGGAACTGACCTATTACACACACAAACACACAAACACATGTTGGAATAGTGTTAATTTACCATTTCTATCTCCGCTACTCATTTATATTTTAATTACTGACATTATAAGATCTTGTTTCTTACACTTCTGTCTTAAAAATTTTAAATGAAAAGATAAATAGACCCACCAATCACAACAGAGTGGCACTTTGTTAGAAAGCCTCCATACTTTATTCTTTTAGTACTCAAAGAGAAATTGTAGCTTCAAAATTAGGCTACTTACAAAATAAAACAATGCACATTCAAAAAAATTGTCTTGGAATAATGTACTAGTTAAAATAAAAAATAAAAGTTAAAATAAAAATCCTGTGCGGATAAAATATTGCAATGACAAAGTTGTGCAAAACCTCAAATCTTCAATACAGATCTCTCTCTCTCAGATCTAGAAAATGTGCTACAGTGAAATGCCACAAACACTTCTGTCTGTTGCAACACAGACCAAGATACATTTGTTAATTACACCCATCCTGGATATTTAAAACAGTTTCATTTGCGTGTTCTTGTGTTGACTTGCAAACACTTTCGAACAATTTTAGAATATTCTATAAAGGAAAGTCCAAACAGTTCATTCGAACTAAGATCCCGCCTCTGAATGGGCAGATAACTTTTCATTTCATCACTTCAAAATGCAATGCTTTGTTTTATTACCATCAGCCTCAACTGCACTGTGTTTATTGTGTAGAATGTGTTTAGTGCAAAGTGCTAAACATTATACCTGCTCAGCATCACCATGTGAGCATTACCATTGTGAGTTTAGTGTGCTGACTTTAGCCTTTAGCTCAAAGCATCACTGTGCCTGAATAAAGCCTCACAGAGCAGCTAGCATGACTGCAGCCCCTTGTTCTCACGAGCTAGGTGCTGTATTCCTGTCCTGGTATTTGGTATTGGCCAGTGCTGATCTTTCCTCTGTGTGCTGTGTCCAAGAGAAACTGTTTTGAAATGGCTCTGTAATTGGGATACTGGCTGAGCCTTGAACAGACTGTCAGCATTAAAGCTGCACCAGATTCTATGTCACGATACACCAATGTAATCAGCCTACACCATGGAAGGGGATGGAAAAGAGGAAAGTGTGCCCTCCCAGTCAAATGATCGATTATATTTTGGTTTTGGCTATTTTGTCACCTTTGCTGGAAGAGGAAATTAAAATAAAGCTACCCTGTTTATTGGTCTTAATAATGCCATTTGCGACTTCTGCCATTCAGCTGCCTTGGTAGCGGGTAGAGGCATGTCAGACTGTGAGATCTGCTCTCTATATTTTCTCTATACAAAGGCTTGAAGTGATAAAGAGCAATGCACTCCAGCAGGACCTTGAAATGTGTCTAACTTGATCATTTCATGCATTGATTGTTTAATCTTGCAAGTAAAACAGCTCAAGAAAAACACCCTCTGATTGCATCTTTGGACAATTCCTGTTTTGCCCTCTGTGACGTGGGTCCAGAAGTACAGTTTTATTTATTATACAATTCATGGAACTGTCTGGGGATGAATGCCCTCCAGAGGCTCATTCATAAGATAAATTAGCCTGAAATTCATTGGTCCTGCAGACAGTCTGTGTCTCCTGTTGTATGCCTCACTCTCTCTCCTGCTCTTATATGCAAGCACACACACACAAACAGTCACAAACACGCACTAACATACACACACGTCCCCTAATGCCCTCGTGTTCTTCCGTGTTATTCGGGGTTGCAGCACACTCGGGCTAAAAGAGGGGAAAAAAAACACCTTTGCATCTGTCTGTGTAGCTGAAGTCCAGCCTAGGGCCTACTAGGCTTCAGTGAAGTGTGCTGTGATTTGACAAGGCCAGTGACAGGAGGCACTGTAAATATCCGGCTGTCATGTGACTCACTTTGTGGCCTCAAGGAACCAACGAAAGGTAAATGTTTACTGATGCCATTGCCAACAACTAAATTAAGTGACTTCATCTCTCGCTCATGCATCTGTCCCATTTTAGGAGATGGATACATTGGAGGTGTTGCATCACTTTGCTCATACATTGCAATGATCATTCACATTTCAACACACAACAAGCATCCATACACACACATACACACACACACACACACACCTGCCATCTCTAGATGTGGATATACGTATACCAGCACACACGCCACCAGTCATGTGGCACAACCTCTGGGTTTGTCTTCATGCATGTCATGTCTGACAGTGACAGCAGGGTATTAACACGTCTCCGCAGCTTCTCTGATAAAACAAATTGTGATCCATGTTGTTTATCCTGCCGCAGTGCAAAAGGTTAAATAGCATCATTTAGCTCTGTTGAATCAAAAGGGCAGTTTTTGGTGCAACTGCGGCTCTAATGTGAATGTGTGTCTCTCTCATAAAATGACTCTGGGGTCTTGCATTTATCCTGCATACTTTAATTTCTCCGCCTTTTAGTGCTAATGCATTTGCACTTATGTGCAAAGGCACTAAAACGTCTCTGCTGTAATGGAGGCCACGCAAATGTAATGCACACGGAGACAGAAAACAATGCTGTTCAACAAAACAAGTTTTACACATAAAGAAGCACAAAACCTGAAGGATGTTCAAAAACAGAACAGTCAAATATGAGGTAAACTGTTGGAAGGACAAGCAAAGGAAGCTTTAAATAGTGGCTGTTATAAAAATAAAGAGAACATAGATGAGAAATGTCCAAAAGCCCTGAAACTCCATAACACCCCCAGTGGAAGTAAAACATCTGCCCTTGTGCTAAAACACTCATCACACTGATTAATTGGGCAACTTTAAATCAATTTTTCAGTCCGCCACTGGTGTTTGCCCATAGAAAATCCAATGCGGTCTAAATAAAATGTGGTTTACTTTGTACAGTTTACTGCGCCATGGGGAGACGTGGGAGCTCATGGAGGAAATAAGTTAGATAGAACCAGCTGCCAAAGCACACAAAGCAGCAGTAAGTCATGGGAGTGGAGGCTGAGGGGTGATTAATCTGACTGCTTTGGGATTTGTATTGAAAGTTTATAGCACTCTATTATGTGCAATTGACAAATAAGCAGCCAGCATCTTCAGTGAGAGACAGGAATTACACCCGTGTGGGCCACAGGTACAATCATGAACCTTATACAAAAACTGGTTTAGCCTTTTTTGCATCTCCTGGTTGCTTCAGTGTAGTTTCTGAACTCATGAAGTGTTAGATAGCTGTCTCTTATAAGCCGGTGACTGTTGCTACAGTGTTGCGTCAGTGATACAGTCTTTAACATGACATGGCTTCCTCTTGAGGGTGTATTTTTCGAATTCTATTTATTTTCTACTTTTACTTTTTGTGTTATGGGACAGGTGGAAATCCAAACACGGGAATTTTTGGTAATCATACTTAACGATCTAATCAAAGTTTCCTGCAAACGACCACTCAAGGCCCTCGCTAATTCAATTCACAAAACAATGCTAATTTGCTCACAAGCATTGACTTTTTCTTCATATTTTTACTGGTTCACTCTCTCAGCCTCAAAATGCACCAACAAACAACCCAGTCCATACAGATTTGGAAGAAATATGCCAGTATGTGTAACCGATGCCTGTGTAATTTTCAGTTACAATGTGGTTGTAGCAGCCTCATGGTCATGGATGGATTACTGAATTTAATTACTTCAGGCCATCTGACTATTACCATTATCCTTTCGGCAGGTCGGTCTGAGTCTCAATGAATCTATGAAGCCTAATATTTATATTCCATGTTTGTCCTGCAGACGAGAATGCTGTGAACTTTGTGAAAACCACTGCGTCTCTCTAACCCTCTGTTGTATGTGTGTTGTCCCACAAGCCTCTCTCTCTCTCTCTCTCTCTCTCTCTCTCTCTCTCTCTCTCTCTCTCTCTCTCTATCTCTCTCTCTTCCTCTTCTCCCTCCCTCCTTCTCTCTCCCCTGGTTGTCGGTGCTTCTCTCCAGATGTTTTGGATCTAGATCTTCGTCCTCCAGGAGAGCCTCACCGCTTGTCGCTTCCTCTGTGTGTTTGTTTCCGTTCTGTCCTTCCTATCTGCCTGTCTGTCCTCTTTCCTGGTCTCTATGGTGGATAGGAGGCGGTTTGGTGATGCATGAAAGTTGCTCAACGTTCTCCCGCATCCATTTTCTTCATATATGTTTATAATCTATGTATAATTTCATCATCCTGATTTCCCCTTACTGTGTTTTACTGTTACATCTATTGCATGTCTGTCCATCCTGGGATCCCTCCTCTGTTGCTCTTCCTGAGGCTTCTTCCATTTTGGGGGGAGTTTTTCCTTATCTGAACCAATACAGGATAAATATATATTGCAGGTTTCCTTTGTATAATATTGGTGGAGAGAACTGCCACTGTGGATGTGCTGTGGCAGATTTGTGGCAGCTTTGGAAATCATTTCGACAGCCTTTCTGCATCTCCACAACAAAATACTGAAATTCAGTATTCGGGATTATAAATTCAAGAATGGCAGTTCCGGTTCATCAGTCCACCATTTTGGTCCGGACGGAAAAATCTCAACCACTATAGAAAAGACTGCCATGAAATTTTGTGTCATTCATGGTCAACAAAGGATTAATCCCAACAGCGCTGGTTATTCCAGGATCTTCACCTACACCCCCACCAGCAGGTCAAAGCTCTCACTTATCCTGTGAAATATCTCAGCATCTACAGGATGGATTGTGATGAAATTTTGTACAAACATTCATGTTTCCCAGATAATGATTTTTCTTTTAGCACCACCATGAGGGTCACATTTGTGGCTTTGAGTCAAATATCTAAAAAATGTTGGCTAGATTGCCGGAAATCTGAAAGAATTGATAGAAGTAGTAATGAAGTAATAGCTTTGGTTCTTCATTTAGCAATGTCAGTGTTTTTATTTTTCCAGTACTTTGGCTTATGACAAAGTCCTGCCAAACAAACAATGTTTCCATCAGCCTTTACTTTTTGTTCAGCGCTAATTAGCAAATGTTAGCATGCACGCTAAACTATAAGACTGTCATTATGGTAAATACTGCACATAGTAAACATCAGCATGTTAGCATCACCACTGTGAGCATGCTAGCATACTGAGCCTACAGAGCTGAAAACGTCTTGTTAATCAATAGTGACACATATGAAAAGCACCAAAAACCACAAAAGTCCGGGCTAATGGTTGATATTTTTCACTTAATATTAAGTGTCATTAAATACAGTCTTTAATTGGCCTTACAGACAGCAGCTGCCCCGGCCTCATGGCAGACGACACAAAGACAGCTGGTGTGGACAGTTACAGTACTCATAAATACTACAGAATGTAGCACCAATGATCATTTTATTAATGAATGTGATCATATGTCCTCTACATCTTACAGGATGCCTCAAGCAGCTACCTGCAGAATTTCCTACACAAGGAGAATTCTTAAATGTAACATGTCTTTACTCTGTGGACCGGATGAAGAATTGGTTTTATAATTGTGTGTGGAGACAGACGTTTTTCAAACCTGAAGAGATGAAATAGAAATGCACTGTCCATTGTGGGTCTGTGTCCTGGGAAAGCTTGCGCTTGCATGTAAGTTTTCCTGCAGCTGCAAAAAAAAAGAAAAAAAAAAAAAAAAACGAATTTGCTCCAAATTTGTGTTATTGAAAGATGTTTTAGTTAGCCAAACACATCCGACCAGATGTTATTTTCTCCACTGAGACAGAATCAACACAGCATGTCTCAACGGCAAATGAGTTGGTCCTAACACACCCTCATAAATGTTAAAATAGTGTTGATTGTTGCACTGCTAGATGTGAATTTGTAACAACAAATGACTTATGAATCATTTATTAAGGGCATAATTTATTTATTTCATAGTTCACTATTTGCAGATGTGTTACACAAATGATAATTCATTATGAGGAAGTGACTAAACAGACAAAATATTACTTTACAAATATTTTGTTAGGATAATAATCCCATGCTCTTATAATTTCTCTTGATGAAGCAATTGGTTTATTATCATATAATGAGGATGAGTCCAAGAAAAACTGATATTAGATTATTATCATAGATATGAGGTTGAAACCTGTGATAATCAATTGATCATTTTAAGAATGACAAATACATTTGCCAGGCTGCACTCCAGTACAATGATTTCCTGCTTTTCCTGTTTCACATCAGTTTCAGTTGAATCCCTGACAAAATAAGCAGTTTGGTGACTGTACTTTGGGCTGGATTAACTTGTAATAACTTCTAATAGAAAATTATTAGTGTTTTTAACAGTGTTAGACAAGGCGATTAGGAATAAATGAATAATAATGCAGTAGGTAGGTATTTAAGTGCAGAGGAACATACAGTTTAACACTACTCGACACTCAATG
>JAPZEA010000002.1:20755617-20766546 GCA_029783685.1 Heniochus monoceros | reverse complement strand
ACATTTCTTTCTTTCTTGAATTGTTTAAACTAAATATTTTTGTTGTATAGTGGGGAGGAGAGGAGAGTAGAAAAACCTGGTTATTACCAGTTTTTTTATTATCAAGCATGTAATGTATAAAAAGAACATATCTATGATTACTCCATCAAGTCAATAAAAAGAATGTAGTTTTAGGAATACTTTGTCAAACTCTGAGCGATATAGTGTATAGGTGGAATATCTGAAAATGTTTTGGATGGCAAATATAATATAATTTTAGAATATCATTAAATTTGGTACTGACTGGGAAACTGCATTTTCATCGTCATCGCAATATATGGACATGCGCAATAAACACAGTACAAAAGACTACCTGAAACACGATGATTGAGAAAAATCATTTTATGTTCATGCGCCATTCACACTCAGCATGTGAACATTTGATCTATCAGGTGAAGCCCTCGACACACGGGCCAGGCGTTCACACTATTCACCCAGTCAGATGAAGTCAGCTACCCTCGGGTAAAGTGGTGTCAATTTGGAGGCGACTGTGAGGTTAGCTAGCACGGTATTCACATACAATTTGTTCATTAAAGCATGTTCGAAATAATTTATTTCATTACTTTATTTAGTGGGCATTGGCTATTCACTGTTTCTGGTCTATGTTAGCAGTGTATCTATTAAAGAAGAAACAAATAGGAACTGTATAGATAACTATTTGTTCATTTATCCCGTCATATCGTCTTCGCAATACTGAACAATGCAATCAAATATTTTTCTCATATTGTGCAGGCCTAACAAAAATCTAATACAGACATGAAGCAACGAGGCTAGAGCGTAGCAAAAAAAGTCTGCTGCAGTTGCTGAGAGTTCAAGATACATAATATCAGAATTCAACTGATTCATGTGATTTTTTTTAAATGCAAATAACACACACTGTGTCACTTTGACAAAGTCAACAACATCTCTGCCAGAGAAATACGGTAGGTGCCAACATTACAGTTATTTCTCTGTATTTGTTATTTTTGCTCCATGGCAGAACACATTGGGCATGTTTAGATTTGGCCAGCATACAGCCATTTTACATCTTAGAGACAAATCAGATAACCTCATTTGTGTGTCCTGTTAGTAACTGTTTTCAGAACAAATCTTGTTTTGGTCTCAAGAGCATAAACATAATTAATGTATAAATCTTACCAGTTTAGGCTTAAATTGACTCAGAGTCATTCAATATAACACACTGACACTGAGCACAGAATATGGGTGGAAAACCTCAGTATTGTGTAATGTATAAAAAAAAATTTAATCAATGAGCATTAAACAACTGTCACACAAATGCAACAGCTGCGATGGACCAATTACAATTATTATATGCCAAAAACTATGACCACAAGCTGTTGTTAAACATTTTGTTCTGGTCTATGAATATGCTGACTACTCTGAAAATATTACAAGTCTTTACTAGTATAACATTATACTGAATGTAGTACAGTCCCTTGCAATCAATTTCTTACATTACCAAAACAATACACAAAGAGAAAAATATCATACCACTGTATGTAAATATTAGATGACACACTGTGTATTGTAATGACAATTGAAAGGCTTACCATTGGTCTTCCTCTGATCTGCAGGTGGACTGGGTGAGCAGCCATTCATGTGGCAGTGCGAGAGGTTACAATTGCGGTTGCTCGCAGGGGCACAGGTAATAACAGAGGGCCGATTCTGTTGGTGGAAGAAGCACATACAATCAGCTAACACAGAGACAGTGCTATGTAGGGGTTGGTACACCTATTATGGCTCTCATCCAGATAGACTGGACATGTAAAAAACAATTGTCTAGATTTGTCCAGAAACATTAAATAAATTACTGACAAGCTCCAAAAGCACATTTACTGTTTCACGTTTAATTAAAATTTGCTAAACTATGAATATAAATACAGAGATGAATGTCTCTTCAAGTGCTTGAGAAGTTGGCACACTTGTAGCGCGTACAGCCTGCAGTCAGAAATTTGGGGCAACAAGCAGATGTCTACATAGAAGTCCTCATGGACCTTCACGGACATGGGCAGATTTATGAAACATGCATCACGTGGATTCTTTGCAGCCATGCCGATACAGCAAGCATGAATTTGGCTTTCATTTATCGAAATGACTCTCCAACTAAAATATACAGCTTTCATTCTTGTCACTGTGAACATCACATGTACCCTCTATAAGTGCCAGAAGTTGACGTACCTGCTGACGCTCTACAGTCCCACTCATGACAGACCTCTCTCTGCCCCCGACTCCAATGTCGTGGCTGCTTTTGGTCAGAGCCAGAGGCTGGTCTACAGCATAGCCTGAAATGGAAGCATACAGGTGGTTCCCATGGAGACCGTTGGAGGAGAAAGTAATTTGCTCCACAGGAGTGTGGCTGTGGCTCCAGTGCTCATTACGGTTGTCTCCAGCAGAGGGACGGGCCCTTGATAAAGAGAGGACAAATTAAATATATACCACGACCAGTTTCACCTTTTCATGGAAAATTCACCCATCAGCTGTCACATCTCACATCTATAAAAAGATGACAGCACACAGCGTAGACTGAGATTATGGTCCTGTCTTTTTTCTGTGTGCAACCTTTCCATCACTATAGGCATGTCTTAGAATGATTAAATAGATTATATGCATTATTTCTCACATGAAGACTTTGCTGTGCTTGTAATCTAAGTTGTCTCTTAAAATCACGACCCTTAACAGAGGTGGTATCTGCATTCTACCAGAGTTAATGCTGTAAGGTCATGTTTGTTCTTTTCATTTCATCATCTCAAACTGGGCTATTTCATGCTGAATGGTTTGCCTCTTTTTGGACATGACAAATAAAATTTGGTGAGGATTTCTCTTTATTCACTCAGTAATATCTATGACTCTGAGCATCAATCTCTGGTTTCTTCACAGTCGGGAGTATTGATCCCACCCACCTGCCAATATCTGGCATGCAAGAAATTTGTCGTGACTGTTCCCTTATGTTAAAACACAGTTGGGATTATGACTGAACATAGTCAGCCACATGAAATGCCACAACAAGACAAAGACACATACATTCACTGTCCATTGGAGATGGGAGTGTGAAATTAAAAACAAATAACAGCAAACTGCTGTTCTATGCGTGTAATGACCTCTGTAACATACTTTGTCATCTGTTTAGGGGTACTATTCCAAAATCTTTGTTTAGGGGAAAGTAATCAGTAAATACTGATGTTTGGGTAAAAGAAATGACTCCATAGCAGTTCTCTCTAATAGTTAAACACATTACATCACATATGTGTAAAATTACCTTCTGCTATCATAATCTTTTCCATTTCTTGGCCATGGTACACCAACTCTAACTTTGAGACTTCATTCAAGCGCCTCTGTAGTAATATATAAATGCATAAATTTGAGTTCTGGTGCGTCCCTGAGTACGGAACAGTAAGACCGTTGGCTGGTCGTAGATTAACTTAGATTGTGTTATTCACTGTGGTAAAAAGGGTGGCTTACTTTGGTAAACTACATCAATACAAAATGAAAAATGATTCAGATGATGTGCTGTACAAAACAAATGCATTACTGCACATAATTGCATCCACTTGCCCCATGGATCAAAGATTTAATACATTGACATAAGATACTTTGCGTTGACAACGCCATGGTTGACAGAGGATAATAAATATGCTTTAATTTTTGAAAGGCACTTACAGCTGAGTGGCAAACAATCTGCTCATTTTGGTCATGTGGTCATCATCACAGTTGATTCGGTCGTCCATTTGTTCTTCGCCATACTTCCGTTTGCTTGGGCAGTGTGGAGGAGGCCCAGTTATGTTGGCCATAGCAGTGGGCAGGGAGGGCGTCCTGGACTCATCTGTGAGAAAGGAATATATTTAAGCAATCACTGGGTAACCAGTAAACTAATGTGTTGGCCTGTAACAAAAAGGGCTTGGTACAGATTACCCTGCTGACATCCCAAATATGGAAAGATTGGAATGATTGGTCAAGCAATTAAAAAGGGAAAATCACTTGCTGAAAACTGACAAACTTCTGTGTGCAAGAACAACTGCATGTACCATTATTGCCAAGACATTTTCCTGGCAAAACCCGTGTTTACTTTATTCGAAATATTTCTTGGAGGGTATGGCCTCCCCATAGGCACAAACAGTATAAACAGTCTTTAGACCCTGCTACATCAAATAAGGCAATTATACTGTTTGACGTTATTGTTTCAGGCCTCATGCATGTTTGTGGGCACTGGGCCTGTGCGAAATTTCTAGCTAAAAAAATAGGGTTTAGAATTGTGCTGCGAGGAAAAGAGAAGATGTAAAGTTACACTGACCACTTGAGTTGTAGTGCACTTCACTAAGAAGTGTAACCTACACACACACACACACACACACCAGTGTCCACTCTATCCCCAGTTAACAGTTGGAGTTGAACCTTGCCAATTTATCCTCCATCAAAATTGATATAAAGTTGTGTGCTTGACTCAAACCATAAAACAGGTAAAAGTCAACGTCAGTCACAAACCAAAACAAATGCGGTCATTAGTTTGTAGTTAGAGAAAACCGCAACGTTAGTTCCACGATTAAGTTAAACACACAGCATGAAAACACATTACAACATGCGAACGACGGCAAACTAACCTTCATAATGCAGTCTCCCGATGTTATTGTTCATTTTGTCCAGGAACTGAGAGTTCAACAGGTCCATTCTAGTGAACAGCATTTACACGAACAAGCTAGTTGCTAACATCGATGTTAGCAAGATGCACCAGCGAAGGTAACAAAAACTGTATCCTGAAGAAGAGAAAATTTGGGCAAATCAGATAGTAAACAGGAACGTAAACCCGTACATTACATTTGAAGTAATTCACTGGAACTTGCTAGTACTCTGTTGAAGTTAGCGGTTAGCTGACAAACGATAGGTATCCTGAAGCTAACGCTAACGAGGCTAGCACTACCGCTAGCTAAACACGTAGGCTCAGCTAATTGCTACAGTGTTAGGCTAGTATTACCCAACCAGCTTTCGCTGCCACAAAAGTCAGGTAATAACGTTACATGCGGTCAGATTGTGGTGATGGTTTTAATTACAAAAACAGTTTTTCAAATATTGTTACAACAGTTATCTTAGCTGACTATTGTCTTAGTTTCAGGCGTTTCTTAGTTTCAAACTAAGCTAGCTAACTTTAGCTACTTTGTCTATGACACAAACCAAAGTTAGCCATTAACCGATAGTCCTCAACTTTGTACTGAGCTAGTTTCAAGGTTCCCGATTCAACTAGCAAACCCGAATTAACATTGAACTACACTTAGTCGATGGCAACTTACAGCTGGGTCACGTTCACTGGGTTTATGTCCAACAACAAAATTCCAAAGTATTGTAACGTTAACAGTTACTCACTTCATCGACAAAATTAGCTTTACGGGTACAACACCACCATGGCTAGCCCAGCTCGCCTTTTCACTGCATTCACGCACTTTCCCACCGCACAACTCCTCACACAAAGGGCGGTGAGCGGCCCTAGCGGAGACAAGGAGAAGTGGGACGAACTTACCGTGTGGGGGTCTGCTCGACTCAAAAACGTATGATGATACTTGGTTAAAAGCTGCGTTTATTCATCATGAATACTGTCATTTGCTATGAACCACGGTATGGTGGTCTGCCTATCAACAACATCACCACTGTTTGCAAAAAACTTACTTCTTTTGCAACGCAGCACTGCGGAAGTTGAAAAAATGCTTTAACTAAAACAAAACAGTAAGATCTAATATAAAATATGCTTAATTATAAGGTTTGACACAAACTCCACATCAGCGAGATAAAGCTTTTTTTTTTTTTAACTTTAAAATAAGGTGAGGATGAGGATGGCACTCACAAATGACAGGCAGCATAATCACTTGTATGAACACATTTATCAATTGTGCATGATTTACACGGGATACTATAGATGCAATGAGCTGATCAACATCCTGACTGCAAACTGGGGGGAGTTGGGGTCACCAGTCTGTTGGATCACCTCAGTTCAGACCATCTTTAACTGAGAAGTGGAGGTTGGGTCAGATAGTTCAGTACACCACTGCTACCAGATGATGTCACCCTAGCATCCATGTATAAGATTCATTGCACAGTGCAGTAAAATCACATACTGTCCTTGTCACTGTCTCTCATGACCAGTGTTAACAAATAGAAAATGCTACATCCATGTGTGGTTTCAATGGATATCTAGCAGGTTGTACATTATATAGAGTACAACACACATAGCATAGCCTTTATTTATATATTCCCAAATCAGAAATTTGCCTCAGAGAGCTTTGCAATCTGTACAACATACAGCATCCTCTTTCATCTCTCATCAGATTCATCAGAAAAATGCAAACATGCAAGCTATAATTAGAGCAGGAGTTTGTCACTGTCATGGACTCCACTATTCCTGTATGAGCTTTGACAAATGCTATTATTATTATTATTATTATTATTATTATTTACATGATTATTTAATCTTTTATTACCAATTCCCTCTTCTGTTCAATTTGCTGGAAAGCTTCAAAATATATAAATGTGTGCAACATTAGGTCCAGAAATACTAGCAGTAGAATAATGCAAGGCCAATTTTTCAGCAAACTTAGCTTAGACTCCAGTTGCTCCACATTTACAAGGACAATTTTCTAAATAATTCATCGTGTTTAACTCCATGTGCCCTAGCTATGGATCAAAAACTGGTCATTTATTTAAAGTGCCTGACAGTGCAGTTTAAATCTCCTGATGGCAGAGGGAGTGTGCTTAAAGATCAGCAGTTAACCGGCTGAGCAGATTTCATTAGCATGGTGACACCAGTCAACTAGTCATCTTTAGCTTCAGGGTTGTTTGGTAGAAAAATATTCACGCTGAGAAATAAGGATTTCATTGCCTCAGCAAAATCCTGAGATTATTGTTTGTCAGAATCAAACTGTGCAGTCCCTTGAACAGATATGCGGTGACCTCTGACCATCACAAGTTATTGATTTATTGATCTGTTTCCTAAGCTATTTTCAAAACATCCATCAGCTGCCCGTGTTGGAGACATGGTGGTCTGCAATGGTTTCACCACAAAGCTTTAGTTCCTTCTATATTCCTTGTTTATAGACTAATTAAACATGATAGATAGGCCTACTAATGTATTATAAGGAGGAGTACCAGTGACTGTCTCCTTTTTCATTAAATTATATTTTTCTCCAAAATGAATAATGAAGTTATTAGTATGATCTTTGCAAATACACATGCTTTTCAGTATAATTTATGTTAGCAGATATTTTAGTACAGAAAAATATTGTAAGCTGTGTTTTTGTGCTGTCATATGAAAATGTAATTGCACATAATGATAAACTGTGCCACCCATAGTGGACATGTGCTGTCCAATTAAGTCTGATAAAGCACTGAGGTAAAGCATGCCTTGCAGGAAATTGTAATAAGTATAATAAGTAGCTATATAAGGATTGATAAGTCAATTAAGAAAGAGGCATGCATCTGTGTCTCAAAGGACTGCTGCTGACGCATGTCCTCTCATTCAACATTGCCCACCAGTCCTAACAGCCATTTTAGATTTCATGGCTGCATTTTACACACACAGAAATGCTGTGCATGGAGAGAGGGAAGGGAAAACAGGAGGAGCAGAAGTAGCATGGGCAAGGCGATTGTGATGTAGTACTCAGTGTAGCCTCTTGCACTTACACTGGAAACCCCTCTATTTTAAATGCTGTGGTTCAAGAAAGCATGATGCCTGTGAGGCAGTAGAAAATGGGGGAGGGGTAGGGAAGGCAGGCACGCCAGTGAGGGAGAGAGGAGAGGACGAGAGGAAGGAGAGGCACAGCCGGAGCATCACTAGCAGTGGATGAGGGAGGCACAGGGTGAGGGGATTGGTTGAGGGAGAGTGTAGCGTCACTGCCAGTGAGGGGGAGCTCTGAGGATGCTCCGCTGAACTGGGAGGGAATACATTCGCTGGGAGTTTGCATTGAGGGCTCAGCCATTATCAGCTGTGCACTGAGAACAGGGACTCCTCTGCAGAATCATTTTCCACACCCAGCGCTTGTTGACTCCTCTGCTTTCTAAGCTGCAGCCATGAATTATTTGCGTCGGCGTCTCTCGGACAGCACGTTCATCTCCAACCTGCCCAATGGCTACATGACAGACCTCCAGAGGCCTGACCAAGCTCAGCCTCCTCCACCTGCTTCCACCACCCCTGCCAAGTCTCCTACAGCTGGGCCTACACCTCCAGCCACTTCCCCTGCTCCAGAGAGGAAACCCCAGCCGTCTCAGTCCACCGGAGCTGGCTTCTTTAGCTCCATCACCAACGTTGTCAAGCAGACAGCTGCCTCAGCAGGGCTAGTGGAGCAGACCCAAGTCACGACACCTAAGAAGTTCAAGATTCTCCTGGTAATTGACGAACCACAACAGGAGTGGTAAGACAATATGTTGCTCTACTCAGTCGTGTAGTTCATCTTGAATTATTCATGGGCTATTGGTAGTTTACTCATCCTAGATGCTGATTTTCTCCTCATGATTCCATTGAATGTAGTAATTAGGTAAGGGTTAAAGAACCGCTGAAACAACATCTGTATCAAGCACCCTACAGATATGAATGGGTGCTGCTGCTGTGGTTTGATGGTGCAGCATGCCAGTGTTATGATAATACACAGAGGCAGCCAATAACCAAGGGAATATGGTCCACTGATTCTCAGCAGTAGACAAAGACAGAGGATTTTCATTGTCCTCTATTTTGTCTGTGTTGTGAGAAATATTTTTCTGTAGTATCTCATTGTGTTACACATTTTGGAGCAACAGAAGGTAGGTTTATGACAGCTGCCTGTAGTAAAAAAAAAAAAAAAGGTGAATTAACTAAAATCATTGCTTGCACTGCTCTGTAATTTGTCTTAAAAATGGATGTTCCACAGGTTGTGCAGAATTTGGAAATGTACACTATTTCTTTGGAGGTTGTCTGAATACTGCAGTGCTTTCCCTCCATCAATGGGGTTTCCCCCTGCTCACGGAAAGCAGATCACGTGACCTGCCCTGCGCTAACATAGGGAACCATTAATGTAAGTAACTGCAGCCCATGGTGCATAGGGTTGCATTAGCTGATCATACAAGTGGTGCACAGCAGATAGGTAAATAAAAACACAGAGTAGAAATATTGAATAACGTTGTCTGCATGGCTATATTTCTCAGCCTGCTGGGAGAAAGGACCTTCATGTCATTAAAAGTGGGTTCAAGTTGAGGCATTTAAGCTGTTACACTGACAGTCTGGGGGACTTTATTCAGAGGTAACTTACATCTTTGCCAGTCTACTGTGGTAAGGAATTAAAGAGCTCTAAACGAGTATGCACATGGATTTAGAGGAAACTTAGAGACTGATATCCTGTCGAAAAGTAGAGAATATGGTATTTCTATCACCGCATGATCAACACTTGTTTGCACAGCTGACATATTTTCCACAGCAGTGTGTGTGTGTGTGTGTGTGTGTGTGTGTGTGTGTGTGTGTGTGAGAGAGAGAGAGAGAGAGAGAGCAGTGGATGCTCCACACATTAGCACAGTTCATCTACATGAGTGCCACCTACAGTAATTATGGACATTTTCAGCTGTCACACAAAGATAGAAAGCAGGAAACTTGCAAAGAGACCACTTTCACACTGGGTGATATGCTGACTCTGTGGAATCTTTGGACTTTCCTGAGGCATGGAAATAACATCAGAATGAAATCCACACCACCCTTCATTAAGCATTGGACAAAATCACAATATTAGTTAGCTGACAGTAATTTCTTAGCTTTTCTTTTTTACAGAGCACAGAAACAGACTGTTCTCAGACGTACAGTATTTGTACACTGTGCAGATGGCAAAAAGCCTTCACATTTGGGATCCGTCCATGCAGGATTTTGTGTTGTACACAATGCATGTATCGTGTACCATGCAGAGACCATAACAAGATGGCCATTGTGGCTGGATTTCATTTCATTTCATTAAGATACACATACAGTTCGAAACACACCAAATCATACAAATATTTGGATATCGGTTTGCCTAATTCTTGCTGTGTCCTCTTATCCTGTTTATGTGTGCAGGGCTGGCCATTTATATACGTAATAGAAACCTTGATCAATCCTAATGAGATCAGGCCCTTGTCGGTGAGTTGGATGCCAGCCATGTGCATTCACTTGTTCCACGTTTATTATGAGTGTAAATGGAGCCGGAATAAGGATTTTAGTCTGATGTGCCAATACGCTGGCAGATGAACAGAATGTAATACATTAAACTAAAACCATGTCATCCGTTAAAGGTCATTCTTATTTAGAATACTGAGCAGGTCTGGCTGTGAGAAAGATAATGTTTCACACTTTTCATCATTTTAACTGTCAATATTTAACAAGATATGAAATAGTTCCTCTGTATTTGACAAAAACGTGAAGTAATTCCCTTCTTTGACATTATTTCTGTTGCCTAATAGCGTTTATTCAACATGTTATTTCACTCTATTTAAATTTCCCTCCAAGACAAGTATTACTCTTTATGTTTTCTTGCTCGTATATCTACTACACATCCACTTGGGAGATCAGCTAAAATACTTGACTCAAAGGGCTTCCTCTGTCTGAGTGCTGCATCTATTTTTCATGGCTGCTCGATATCACTTGAGTGAGGAGTTGCACATGTTTACCTGCTAAGTTTGGTTCCTTTTGGTTAGGAGACCTCTCACCAAGTAGCTGTGAGTTACTACGGCAGTACAAATCAATCTTGATTTACTCATAGTGGTGTGGATCTGCTTCATTCACGTTCAGAGTCCTGCAGCTTATAGTTGGTGATGTTCAGCTGTTAGAAACTGGCGCTGTTTGGGCTATTAGCTGCAACATAAAGACACAAACATTGCATTGAGATTCGGAGAGCAAAGTTTCAGAGTGTGAAATACTGCGCG
>JAPZEA010000002.1:20276065-20290083 GCA_029783685.1 Heniochus monoceros | reverse complement strand
GCCCCTTTTGTTCAACCGAGTTCCTGAATTATTCCCAACACAATTAAATGATCGGGCTATTCTGTCGTTTAATAAAAACATTTCACTATTCCCGTACTTCCCGTGATCTCATCTGGGACTATCCAATGAATTAAAATCGATCTGCAACCCTTCCGATCTGGTGCGAGGTTTCCGAAGCACGCAGTCTTGAGGAACGTGGAGTAGTAAGTGCTTATAACGTTAGTCCAGATCTGTAGCGTTAAAGGCTTGTTTTTGTGGGAAACTGGGTCACATTCTGACAATTAAAGCTAATGTGATTTTTGCGGTAATTTCAGTTCTTCATCTTAACCTACTGTGCCCCGAAAACACGAAGTAGTAGCGTTAAGTTAAAACCCTAATGCAAAATAGGCATGTCTGGCTATTTTGCTTGTATCGCTTAACATTTCAGAGTTATTTAACCACAGAGATTGTAGAACTAAAGGGTTGATCGATCTTAGCTGTTAAATTCGGTGATAACCAGATCCCACACGCAGTAGTAGAGCGCTAACCTCGTGAAATAAGACGTTAAACTGTCATTTTGCTGCTCAGTATCAGGGATTAACAGGGTGAGGTCATTGTGGAGGGAAACACTAGAGGGCTGAATGGTCATCTAAGTTACAGTCAGGCTTCAGCGTGTGTAACTTTAAGCAGCCTTTTGCTTATTGTTTGCTGCTAATTATACGTTACTAAACATGCTCTGTAACGTCAAAATGAGGTGACACCTCTCTTTGTGTGGCTAACGTCTGCCCTGTGAATACAGCTACAATTTAGCACGCGATTCAAAATAACCTAGTTAACGTTGCTGAGCTGAATGAAACACTTGGCGTTGATTAAGATGAAAAACCGAAGCTAGCAGTGGCTACTTTTTAACGTTGACTCGTGAGTAGCTGCTGTATTCTCTGTAGCTCTGCTGTTTGTATACTGAATTGGTGTTGTTGTTTGCTAGCTGCTGTTAGCTTGCTGGCTAACAGCGTCAGGCTGCAATGTTTCATTGTTTGAGGAGGAAACATCAGCAAAATGCTATGGCTAACGTTAGCTGTACTCAAGTATCCCGAATCCTATGGTTAGCTTTAGGATTTTCAAACTAAATGTTGTCCTGTGTCTTGTTGCTTTAGCCAGATTTGTTCGTGTTGATGGGCTGTAAACAAGCTTGTAATTACTGTCAACTGGTCTTACTGTTATGCCGTTTGTTTCACTGCACGTTAACTGGACACCGCTGTAGTTAACAAGGAACAGAAACAAACATATTGACATAAATTGCACCTGTTTTGGGGTAACCGAATATAATAATTTGTTTGCTACTGGGAATGGGGGGCATTGTCACGTGACTGCACCATAACAGGTGCACAATGTGCAGGCACGATTCGTCTAGACGGGTGTCTCTAACTACTGCAGTTCACTCACAGTAGCTAGTATCTAACTAATGTATTATATTTTGAACACACAAGACTGCAACCACGATTAAATCTCTGGAACTGACCCTTCCATGGCCCTCCTTTATGTCCCCCTCTGTCAGATGTAAGCTTGAAGAGCATCTGTCCCAGCAGTGGCTGTTGGCACAATGGGGCTGGACTTTGATGTAAAGACATTCTGCCACAATCTGCGGGCCACCAAGCCCCCTTATGAGTGCCCTGTGGAGACTTGCCGTAAGGTCTACAAGAGCTACAGTGGCATTGAGTATCACCTTTACCACTATGACCACGACAACCCGACTCCTGCACAGACTGTACCCCAGAAGAAGAGAAAGGGACGGCCGCCTCGAGCCTCATTGGCGGGGTCAGGGGATACGGACGATGGTGGAGGTAATGGGGGTGGAGGACCGGGGCACGGGGGGAACACACCTGGTAGCCCCAACCGGTCTGAGCGCTCCCACTCCCCTGGCAGAGAGACAATGACATATGCCCAGGCACAGCGCATGGTGGAGCTGGAGATCCAAGGACGGATCCACCGCATAAGCATCTTTGAGAACATTGATGTGGTGTCAGAAGAAGACAGTGATACAGAGGATGCTCCACCATCTGGTACTGGTGGCGGTGGTGGGGGGGTGTGTAACGGTAGTGATGGTGGAGGTGGAGGTAGCGAGGTAGGAGGTAGTGGCAAGGACCGCCCAGATATCCCATCTTCTAATGGGGGCAAATCAACCCCAAAGTCTGGGAAGCATAAGAGTAAAGAAAAGAAGAAGGATGGCTCATCTCATCATCACAGCACTCAGTCCGGGCCTGCAGTCAAGCTCCCTGAGGCGGTGTTCAGAGAACTGGACCAATAGAGACCTGATGCCCCCCCTCGGCCATCATCTTACTACAGGTCTGCATTGAGAATTTTAATCTGGTTCATTCGTAATTACATAGCTGGTATGAAAATTAGAAGCAGGGTTATTGTTAAATACATTTTGTAATGGGGTGCATGTGTATATGGTGAAGCACATATATACGGCCAGTCATCAATTTGTTTTCAGTTGCACTGCACCTATCAGGAAGTTATTTTGACCTCAGATTCCTCCTATTATTCCGTCATTATTTCCTCTTTTGACAGAAAATAGAAGTTGGTGCCATTCCTGTACAACCAATTACTTACACTTCTCTTCTACCCATGTACTATTATGTAATAATATAAACACATTTTCCTGTTCTTTCCAACGCTGGCGTTAAGGTACATTGATAAGTCTGTGGAGGAGCTGGATGAGGAGGTAGAGTATGACATTGATGAGGAGGACTACATCTGGCTTGACATCATGAACGACAAGCGGCGGCGTGATGGTGTCACACCCATCCCTCAGGAGGTCTTTGAGTACCTCATGGACCGCTTAGAGAAGGAGTCCTACTTTGAGAGCCACAACAAGGTACCTGAGCTTGGAAACTGAGGGGGAATTTTTTTATTTATTTTCTCCTACAGTGCAATAGAGTGCATCCAGTTCTGATCCCTCCTCATCCTCCTCTCCCTTAGGCAGACCCCAGTACCCTAATCGATGAAGATGCTGTCTGCTGCATCTGTAACGATGGCGAGTGTCAGAACAGCAATGTGATCCTGTTCTGCGACATGTGCAACCTGGCAGTACACCAATAGTGCTATGGAGTGCCCTACATCCCAGAGGGCCAGTGGTTATGTCGTCGCTGCCTGCAGTCGCCAAGTAGAGCTGTGGACTGTGCGCTCTGCCCCAACAAGGGAGGCGCTTTCAAACAGACAGACGATGCACGCTGGGCGCACGTCGTGTGCGCCCTCTGGATCCCAGAGGTAAATCCATACACCACCACATGCATTCTCCATCAATCAGAACGACCTAATCATGCAGATATGGAGGTGCTCTGTGCAGTGTTCTTCTGTTGTGCCTCTTTTATTTGTCTGTTTCCTCCAGAGTCAAAATTGCTTTGATTTTCCTCATTGGGTGCAGAAAGATTTAATCTTGAATATGAAATGTGGAAGTGGTTTGATAAATGTCACTAAATGCATAAGTTAGAGAGCACAAAGCACAACTAAAACGCTATAATAACATCAGTGTTAATGTACAGTTTTGCAGGGCTCAGTCCATCAGTTGTCTTGTCACTACCTTACCCCTTTGATCAGAGTAATGCATTAAAGTGAGTTTTGCTGCCTTTCCTTAGGTCTGCTTTGCTAACACAGTCTTTCTGGAGCCGATCGATAGTATTGAGCACATTCCTCCCGCGCGCTGGAAGCTCACCTGCTACATTTGCAAGCAGCGTGGTTCAGGCGCCTGCATCCAGTGCCACAAAGCCAACTGTTACACAGCCTTCCACGTCACCTGTGCCCAGCAGGCGGGCCTCTATATGAAGATGGAGCCCGTCAGAGAGACCGGGGCCAATGGCACTTCTTTCAGCGTCCGTAAGACGGCTTACTGTGACATCCACACGCCCACAGGATCAGCCAGACCTTTGGGGGGAGTAGGTGGGGCCAGCATGGGTTCATCTCACAGCGAAGGAGAGCTGGAGGAGGATGACGAGCCCAGCATCGGCCACGACGATGACTCCAAGGGCTGGAGCTCTGAGCGAGCCAAGAGAGCGAAGGCCAAGTCAAGGCTGAAGATGAAAAGAGCGAGGAAGATCTTAGCTGAGAGGAGAGCTGCTGCGCCAGTGGTGTCTGTGCCCTGCATACCTCCTCACAGGTATATTCACACACCATGTTTTACCTCGACTTTTTATACCAAACTGTATGTGCAACAGCAGGTTGACCAGAACCAAAATGAGCACTTCAAGAAAGTTTAATGGTGAAGAAAGTTTTACATTTATGACATGAGGGTACAAGACTTTTAGTAGTGTCTGTTTCTCTCCAGGTTGAGCAAAATCACCAGTAACTTGACGGTGCCCAGGAAGAGCCAGTTCATGCAACGACTTCACAGCTACTGGACCCTGAAGAGGCAAAGTCGGAATGGTGTACCCCTGCTCCGCCGGCTCCAAACCCACCTGCAGTCGCAACGGCATATTGACCCACTCCCACCACAACCTCCATCTCAACTCCCTTCGGTAACTAGAGTAACTGTTAAAAAAAGCAACTCATTTTAGCGTGCATTACTGTAATTTTGTACTTGCCTCATTCAGTTGTCTAACGTGTTCTTTGGTTTGTGCATGTTGGTGTTGCAGAGGGACAGCGAGGAGAAACAATCAGCCTTAAAGGAGCAGCTGAAGGCATGGCAGAGACTGCGACACGACCTGGAGAGAGCCAGGCTACTGGTGGAGCTCATCCGCAAGAGGGAAAAGCTCAAGAGGGAAACGGTGAGACACAAATTAGATTTATTTCTGTCACTAATAGATATCCAAACTGTAAAACTAGTGATGGCACACTATGTTTTTCCCCCTGAGCTATAAAGGACAGCATTTAGTATGCACATCTTGCAGGCATGCAGGAAATTAAACACCGTCTCAATACTTAGGTCCAAATAAAAGACTATTTATACAATCTAAAAGCAATTTTAGCTATTTCAGTAGCATTTTCTGTTTCTCTACAGCCTTGCAGTCTTTCATCAAGATAAGAATTTATTTCCTGCAATCAGTTCTTGGGTGGCGTGGGAGGGTTAGGTGCTGCAGGGGAGTTCTGACACATTCGACATTTAAGAATCAGATGGGAAACAGCATTCATTAGCTGCTTTCTTCCATTCTCCATGAGTGCGCACACACCAAGCCACTCGTCAGTTAATCCACTGTACAGGTGGGCCACCCAAATGCAATCTGTGAGGTAAACAGCACTTTCCCTCGCTACTGGCAGCTCAGTGCAGTCATTCCTTCAGTCAGGAGGCGTGCTTTGTTGAAAACAATGTGTCTGTGTTCAGATTAAAGTGCAGCAGATGGCGCTGGAGATGCAGCTGACTCCCTTCCTGGTGCTTTTGAGGAGTACGTTGGAACAGTTACAGGAAAGAGACACTAACAACTTTTTCACTGAGCCTGTCCCGCTGGCAGAGGTAAATGCACACACACACACACACACACACACAAAGTTTTTGATGACCCTCTTTTTCTCAACACACACACACCTCTGCAGGATTTATGGATTAGCGGCGGCCTCTCAGGTCAGCCTCCCTGAATTGCCTGTCAATCCCATCAATCAGAGAGCTGTTACCACGGCAACGAGCAGCCAGCAACAGGTCAAACAAGGGGGAGAGAAACTGATGGAGAGAATAAGAAAGCAGCTGGAAGAAAACTGTAGAGAACTGAAAAAATGATGCGAACAAAGATTCGAAGAAGAAGAAACTCTTCTGAAGTCCTTTAAATGTTCTTAATCAAAGTTATGAGTCAGAGCTGAGGCAGCTTCACTCTCTGACGTCCCGTCCTCACGGCTCAGCAGAGTCGAGCCGTCAAAAACGTCTCAAAACCGCTTTGTCTCCGCACTGAAAATGCACTTCAGCAAAAGACACAAATGTTATTCATCTCATGTAACCTCACAGGACAGAGCTCTCAACAACCGCGTCCTTAAAAACAAGACGTGAAGAGATTTAGACCTGTGACAACTTATCAGACTTCGACTCAAGTCTACTTATACAGCACATTTCACAGGACAGGCATAGACTCAAATACCAAGAAAAAAAAGAAAACATAGGCAAATCCAATCATACATGACAAGATCATATAAGAAGGTGTTATTATTATTATTTTTATTAGTTATTATCAAAAAGGAATAATAATAATAATAAAAATAATGATTCTAAAATTACAGTTTTACCCACTTTACCCAAACTAAAAGCTTAGAAAAAAGATGTTTTTAAATCAGATGCCTCAATACTTCAGATGTACTTGAGTTGAAGCTCAAACACCTGCACCTCAGTGTGTGTGTGAGGTCAATGAATGTCAATGAATGGGAGTCAGACTGCACTGTCATGACTCACAGACTTGTGGCAAACCAACGTTGTTTTGACTGGATTTTGAAGTGTAGGTGTGTGTGTGTGTGTGTGTGTGTGTGTGTGTGTGTGTGTGTGTGTGTGTGTGTGTGTGTGTTCTCAAAATTAAAAACCTGTATTTTACACCTAAAAGTAAAAACAAAGTAGAATTACTTCAGCTTGGTGTGGCCAACTGATGTGTATATACCGTGTATGTATGTATATGCCTGAGGAATGCAGGTGTGTCTGTGTGTGTGTGTGTGTGTGTGTGTGTGTGTGTGTGTGTGTGTGTGTGTCCTGGCTGGTTTAATAATTGTACACATTCCTTGGTGGCACCACATTCTCGGTGCCTCAGGTAACCATGGAGATAAGACGGGAGACACACAACAAAGGGACAGAGGGAAGGATGGAGGGATGAAGGAGGAGATGTTTCGACATGTACAATCCCTGCAGAGAGAGAGAGAGAGAGAGAGAGAGAGAGAGAGAGAGAGAGAGAGAGAGAGAGGAAGAGAGAGAGGAGAGAGGAAGAGAGAGAGAGAGAAAGAGAGAGACAGAGAGAGAGGAAGAGAGAGAGAGAAAGAGAGAGAGAGAGAAAGAGAGAGAGAAAAAGAGAGAGAGAAGGAGAGAGAGAGAGAGAGAGAGAGAAAGAGAGAGAGAGACTCTTACATATTCTTATCCGGAGCTGAAACAATTAGCCAATGGCAAGATTTGTTAGTTTTCATAGTCGTCAATAACAATAACAGAATTTATTTGAGACTTGAGCTGTTGGTCAGACAGTATAAGGCACTTGCAGACTTTATCTCTTGCTCTGTTAGACTGTGATGGACATCTGTCAGTATTTTCAGACAGTTTTTTGAATAAAAAAATATTCGTTAAATGCAAAATATAATCAATAAACTAGTCAAAAATGCTTGGTGGTCGCAGCCTTTGTCTTATGCATAAACTAGAAGAAATGGTTGTGATAAGCTTTAGATACCTGCTGCTCAAAAGACTGTTTCCTGTAAAACGAGGCACTGAGACATGCTGAACAATATTCTGATATATTCTTACACTCAAACACGTCATTTCATGTCATGTCGTATCATGTAAATGTCAAGTTAAACTGATTTCTTCAGGATCCAGGTGTGCCTACGGGACTTAAAAAAAAGAAAGCCTCTTTTTCTCTGGGTTTCAGTGTCAAGAGACGATAAAGATCTGAGAGGAATTCCACATCTGGATCACCATCAAAATCTAATCAACTGCTCTCTGTGGGGCGGCTGCAATAATATCAACGAAATCAGAGAGTTATTTCAACCTGAAGTTAACTAAATGTAAAGTAATGGGAACTTTATGGAGGAGAGAACACCTGAGAGACGAGACAGATGAGGAACAGATGGAAGCTAAGGCTAGCATGGAAGTGGTTGAGCTGTTGTTCTCTGTATCAAGACCATGTATTCATCCTGTATCAGGACTGACTAGAAGAACTATATAAAATTTAATGAGATATCTTCATAAATTTTACACTCTACTGTTCAAACTCCCCTTCAAAGATCAACAGAGTCAAAACAGGTTTATTTTTGCTTGACAATGTTAGTTTGCATGTTTATTTCCACAGAAAACATTTGCACGGATTTCCATTTGTTCAGTGAGCAAATCTACTAATTGCCATATTGACAGTCAAATTAGCTAAATGTTGTGATGGGGCCCTTACCCACTGTTAACCTTGTGGGTTGGGATTAAATGCCCTTTCATGTGCACAATGGCAGCTCAGCCATGACTATCCAGTTGCTTTTTTTTTTCAAACATACTGGAAACACATAATATATAACTTCCTGTGTGCTAAAAGGGAACACCTTGCTGAAACTCAGTCTGAAAAGTATACAATTTGACTGCAACAAATTAGCCTAGCTAGTAGTTAGCATGAGCCTCGTTCACAGATACTTATCAAAGCAAAACCCTGTAGACTCAAGTCGTGTGTGTCTGATATGGGATGCACATTCCAACCCACCCTACCCCCCTCCCAAATTCCCACTGACCCATTGTGCTGTGTTTTTCCCTCTCATACTTGCCCTTGGCCATACATGGCCCCTTAGCACCCACCCATCCAGCCAGACCAGAGGTGCCGTTAGGTCAGTTATGGTGCAGAACACACACACACACACAGAACACACACACACACACACACACACACACACACACAGATTGACCCCCTGCCTATCTGTGTTCGTGGATCACTTCACAGGACAATCTCCCTATCCATCTTAGCAGGGTCATTGTGGACCTGCCCTCAGTTCAGAAAGGAGCTTCATTCACAGGGAAGAAACCCTCTTTCTCTGCCTACTCTCTTTCACTCAGTCTCAGTCTGTTAGGATGATGGCTGGAGGAAGGGAAGTCCTCACACAGATAATGTGTGTGTGTGTGTGTGTGTGTGTGTGTGTGTGTGTGTGTAATTGCAGCAGCTCCCCCACCTTAAGTGGTCTACATCAAATGCTGGACTCGGCTACCTGTGTGTTTTACCACGTAGATGCTCATTTTCTCCTCCTGTCTCAGCTCTACAGAAACTCATATATTCTGCCTTCACTTGAATGTAACACCGTGTGATGTTTAGGGGTCAGGAAAGAAAATTCAGACGTAAAGAGGATGAAGGAAGGATCAAGGATGCACAGTGGGGAGCAGAGAAAAGAGGGCAAGACGGGATCAGGGCAGAGAAATGGAGAGGGAAAACAAATACAGGCCGACTGGTCAGCAGCACTTTATCATCAGGGGCTTCTGCTTTAAAGTGCTCGTTTTCAGGCTTAAAGCAAGAATTTTGGGGAAATACACATTTTCTTTCTTACCAAAAGTTAATGAGAAGATTGATACCACTCTAATGACTGTAAGGTAAAGGAAGCTCCAGTCAAATTAACGTTATATCCAGTTTGTTTGATGTACAAACGCATGTAAAAGTGATAAAAGGGTTATGAGCTCCAGGAGGTTACTGGTCCCGACCAAGAAATAGTCTGACACACAGCCCCTCGTAAAACAGACGTGTCTTATTCCAGCACTTCAGTTTTTGTTCAGATTAAACAAATTAATTAACAAAAATAAGAGAAGCTTGTAGGTAGATTTTGTTACCTTTGGGCAGAGTCATGCTAGCTGTTTCCCCCTGTTTCCACTCTTTATGCTAAGCTAAGCTAACTGGCTGCTGGTGTTAGCTCCATACTTACTGTACAAACATGAGTTGTATCAATTTTGTCATCTAAATCTAAGCAGCAAAGAGAATGACCTCTTTGAGAAACACGTGATTGTCTAAAGGACACTCCTACATGAGCTCAGGAACACTTTGTAAAACTGTCGTAGGTAAACAAAGTTTGTTTGCTAATGATTTAATAATTTAGTTTTACACAGCACCACACAGTTCTTCTCCTCTGTTATGAACACGCCTTCCGACAGGAGTTTGATCGACCAATCAGCTTCTTTACACGCAGGTTTGTTTTCAAGATTTTGGAGTGGTGCTCCTCAGTTTCTTTGTGAGTCTCTGCAACCTGCGATTACCCAGCATTCTTAGGTCCCACAGACAGAAGCATAATTTGAGCTTCATCCACCTCATGTTCCTCCAGCAACAAGTAACCACACCGCTGCTACATCTCACATTGTGTAGCTTAGCATCTGCTGCTTGTCTGCATTTTAGCAAACACTTGAAGGATTCCACTGTACAGACATAAAGCTGCTGTGATTAAGACTTCTGTATTAATGGATCAAACTACATGTATGTGAAAGGACTCATTGGAGAATTATCACCAACTCCGCAGTTCCCCTCAGCTCTGCAGAGCATTTTACCATCTTTTAGCTCATTAATGTGACTTTACGACCTAAACATCTCTGTTTGGTTCAGCCCTGCTGCTCTCATTAACCTTGTTGGCAGCAGGCGGCTGCTCTCAGAGAAAAAGCTGATGAAGCTGCTGTTCACGACCTGCTCAGCAGCAAACAGCAGACAGACTCAGTCAGAGAGCAGCTGGTGAACAGAGTGCAGCGTTTAGCGGCTAAAGAGCAGATATTTCTCTCAGGAGATGGAGGAGACCAAAAACAGAGCAAACAGAGAGAGAATATTGGTGGTTGCTGCAATCATTAGGATCTTTAGGGTGTTCTAGTGATCATTTAGGAGGATCCAGGGTTCCTTAAGGTGCTTCTAACAAGCATTTAGGGTGTTTTAGAGGAACTTTATGAGGTTCTAGGGCTCCTTAATGTGGTTCTAGTAATCATTATGGAGGTTTTAGAGTTTCTTTAGGAGGTTCTCATGATTTTAAGGATCCTTTTGTTGGTTGAACTCCTATGGGAAACCACCAATGATTTTGATCCCTCCAGAGTTCCACAGACTTGGAGAACCTACAGCAAAGAGAACTGAAGCTGATCTGGAGGCTGCTGGTGGAACAACACCTCAGTAAGAGTCCACATCAGTGATCATGTTGTTCTGTCTGCTGGACGTATGAACAGAAAACTGTTCGCTAACAAGTTCAGTCTATCAACTTTATAAGGTGATAATATGCCTCAGTTCTCTTCACGGTTTATTAATGCAGCTCCAAAGCAGCCAAAAGGCACTCTTTTAATTTGTCAAAACTACTGAGTTACTGCTATAACACATATAAATTAGTTAAGATAATGCCACAGGTAACTTCAATGGAAAAAGATTTGATTTGCCAAAGAACATGACAGTCTATGTGAACCAATCAGGACATCTGACGTGTTTGTCTTGTAGTGACTGTGTTACGCTCAGAGACAAAAGCAGACCTGGTACAGATGAAAAATGAGCAGGTTGCATAAGTTCAATAAATGTAAGCTCTCTAGAGACAGGAAGCTGAATTTCTCCTGCTGTAAACCATCTGACATGAGCACCATCACCTCCAGCCTCACCGCATGTCTGACGGGTGTAGGTGACCTGAGGACCACCAACGAGCCAGAGGTGCAACTTGAGCTTTACGTCACGAGATGCTTTCTGAAGAACTTAAAGGCATTCAGCAGACGAGAACACAAGATTGCGACTTTCTCCCTCCTTTCTCGGCCGTAACGATGATTAGCCGAATGGGAACGAGAAGAAAAGGCCGGTGTGAGAAAACAGAGGAGAGTGGAGCCCTGAGCTTGTTTAAATCATTACCAACTGTATGACAAACCCTACGCTGCTGGAACCAGTTAAGAAGAAACAAGAGCCGTGTTCAATGGAGAGGGAGAGCTGTTCCACGCTGCCATGCAGGACCACCGGAGACTCGAACACATGGCGGAGGGGGACGTGACGAGAGCGGTTTCAACCCTGAGAGGTGAGGTTAAGCTCAGGCATTGGACACACAGGAGCCCCCACACAGAGCTGGTCCAGTGACATACCAGAGCTGCAGCATGCACACCAATTATGTGCTAGTTTGTAGCTTAAGAAACTAAACAGAGGTTCAGTTTGGTTTGGGCTAAATTATAGAAATTATACCCAAAAGCTGAGTGACTTCGAGGTCCAGTGCACCAAATTACAACAAAAAAAGCATGTTTTCATTTAGCTCTGGTGAGCGTAAGTGCAAGTAGTGTTGCTCAGGTTTGTAGATAATCTGGAAAGTTCTACTCGGCCTCAGTACAACAGAACTGCACAGAGTTTTGTTTCATTGAAAAAATCAACACCTTCAGGTACACCGTTCCTGATCAGGTGTGTTCAGTCTGAGCACAGGGCTGATGTAGAGGTCGTGTGATTCCATGTAAAGTCAATGTAAAGACACCAGTGGTCACAAACTGACACAAATTCGCTGAGGCTGCACAAATTAGGCAAAGATGGAAAATGTGTCTAAACCTGCGGCCGTATGACCTCACTTCCTGACAGCAGAGAGATGAGAAAAAAGGAATAAACTGGGAGAAATTAACAGAAAACTGGAGCTCCTGGTGAGCTCTGAGATCAGCACATCGCGAGCTAGCTACAGCTAATGTCTGTGCAATCGCTCTGACTCGCTGTTTGAGCTTCCCCCTTGTTTCCAAATTCATCCCAATCTCTTGAGTTAAGCTTCTAAGAACACAACAACTTCGGCGTTAACGTCTCCACAACAGGGACGCAGTTTGTATCAGACAGGAGTCAATGGAACAAATACATCACTTAAATAAACTGTATGAACTTCTTGTCCTCTCACAAGCTTGCTAAATGACACTTAGCATGCTAGCATAGAGAGCTCAGTTAGCATGTTTCCAGCTGTGGTCACCGCAGAGACGATTCCTGTTGAGGAAAACTGATCCAGGACCAACAACACAGTTTCTGGAACTTGCTTTTGAATTATTTTGATGCAGAGTATTTCTTCACGGAGTCTCACCTCAAAGATGGACGTCTAAAAACCAGGAAACCCTGCACCATCTACATGGGTAGATACCACTCAGGTATCACTCAGAAAATACACTCAATGGCCACTTTATTAGGTAAACCTGTACAATCTAATGCAATCCAATACAACAGCTCAGCCATAAATTCTGCCTCCACAAAGATAATCATGTTCAGTTTCGACACAGAGATGTATTCATTTAACTCCATGTTTATTAACGAGGTTGCAGTTTGCAGAGTTGAACTGGACTGCACTGTATTGAGGTGTTTCTGCTGTTTTTATATAGAGACACATTTTATTATAATGCAGTTCAGTACAACAACATCACTAACTATGACCTCATTAATTAACATAGTTGAATTAACACCTCTCAGAAAGTTTTAACAAAAACTGATCGTTACGAGCTTCATAAAGGAGTACATGGCAGAGCTGTTGCATTGACTTAGATAACGTGTGTATGTAATGAAGAAGCTCGGCAGTGCATTTATTTGTTCATTTGTTCTGTTTTCTGTAATTTGGGTGAACTGACCCTTTAATGCAGCGGCTTCTGCCTTGTGAGCCTTCAAAGCAAAGAAACGCCTGTTTGTAGTCGTGATCAGTTCAACCAAAGAGTGATGCTCTTTGTTCAGAGTGTTTCATTAAGGGTAGGTTCAGAGTCCTGAAGAGGTAAAACCCTCCAGGGTTTCATGATAACAAAGACAAACTTCAGAAAATACATAATTTGCCTCTCAGATTTATTTTGTAACCTTTAGTGGTTCTGCAGGATGTGAAATGCTGTTTTAATGGATTCTTTCCTCCGACACCAACACACACATAAACAGAACATTCATAAACTCCATTCACATGTTATACAAACCTTATAGACTTTACAGTTAGGATCATGTCAGAGGGACGAAGGTCAAACAACAAACTAAAAGCTCTGAGTATAAAACAGAACGAGGCTCGAGCAGTCGCGCGTCTTGTAGTGATTATCTGTGATGGCTGGAAGCGATGTTTGATGGTTTACAGAACCAGTCCGTGTGTGAAGGAGGAAGAGAGTGTGCGAGCGTGTTTCACTTAAGTGTCTTTTCATGGGAAAACAGTCCTCTGAGTACACAAGCACTTACATCTCGAGGACATGTTAACAGGAAGTACAGTGAGTCAAAAACGAAGCTCTGCAGCTCCGGAGAAGCAGCTGCTCAACAGAACTCACAACTTAACTCATTTTCAGGAGGAACATCAAGACTTTGTGTTAAAGGAACAGTTCAACATCTTGGGAAACAACACGGATATTAACCTCATGTCTATGGAGCCATAGTCAATACATGGTTAGCCTAGCTTAGCACAATGACTGGAAGCAGATGGAAACAGCTAGCGAAGTCATATCTATCTGTGTACCTTGTTGG
>JAPZEA010000002.1:20257723-20269168 GCA_029783685.1 Heniochus monoceros | reverse complement strand
TCTGTCTGTCTGTCTGTCTGCACAACAGGAATAATTACAGCCAGGGACACTGGTTGACTCTGAAGTCCCCCCAGCACAAACCATACCGCCGCTAAGAAAATTTTATCCTATTTGTTAGTATTTTTCATCTTAGTTTTTTTTTTTATTTTTATAATGGACTACTTCTAATCACTCCGGCCACACAAGACATCATTGTGTGGCCCTTTTTCGTCCGTCACTCTGTGTCCATCATGTCTCCTGTTTATACGGTTTTGTTAACATACTACGTCTATGTCACGCAGGCCACTGGTCAGTGAATAATGAGGACTAAAACTGAAACACATGATCGCCTCACTGTCTGTCTTAGTCTCAGGCTGATGGCTTTAGAACTTTTATATATACAGATTGCATAAAGATAGAAGTTTAATAAAAAGAATTGAGTTTTTTTAAACTTGTGGGCCATGTTGTGGTCATTGTGTGTCAGCTGTGTTTGTTTACCTTCAGTGTTCTTCCTGGTTTCCTTCATGGATGCTGGAGACCATTGTGTGGGAATATCCTTGTATGTTCTACAGAAACATTTGCACCCACCTGTTACTCCTTTCTAAGGAAACTGACTCAAGTGCATCTATGCTGTGTGTTCCTGATACTGTTTGGCATAAACTGACACAAATACCTCAGGCCAGGTGTAAGATTTGCTGCCAGTGAACACGACTGGTCAGGTTTTGTGTTTCTTTGAAAGGATTGTTTGTTCTTCAAGGCCCATATTTGCCTAAAAGTTAACTTCTATTTAAGGTAAACGCTATATTCCCAACATGTGACACCTTCCTCAGGCCACAGGCTTTCTTCATCACACCTAAGGGAATTAAATCAAGGTAAATATGTTTACCAAGCTGAGACCCTCCTCCCTTTAAGTGTTGGCGGGTAACTTCTCTGTGAGGGTGTGACAGTGAATGCAGAGTTACGGTCAGGGCCGGTTCTGCAGGTTTCTTTCCTTGTGCAGTGTTTTAAGATGTATAAGGACAAAGATGACTTTCTGTACAGTGGTTCTACTGGTCGGACAGCCTTTACAAAAACACACAGGCATGATGTCTCGTTAACATGCCTGTTTGGATTTTGCTTTGTTTGTTGAAGAGGGCACCGCATAAACCATGTGTACTGCGCCAATAAAATGATACAAAACAAAAAAGCCAATCACTTAAACAGGGTAGATGTCAGAAAATTACATGAATGTCATGGCATTTCCAGATTTAATGACATTTTACTGGTATTTTAATGACATTTTCCGTAAGTTGGCTGACTGTTTACATTATCAGTTGCCATATGAGCTCATTCGCCTGTGATGACAAATACCTCTTAACAACCAATGTGAATTTCCTCTCCCCAGACCGAGGTTTTGATCATTTTTTTTCCCACACATGATAAAGATCCCCCACCCGACTGGAACGCCCACACGCCACAACATCTGTGTCTTCAGACGTGCAGCCGAAGCGACACCCCTCTGAGTAAAGAGGCCTCGTTTCCTACCCTGAGAAACACTTAATAGTGGGACTGGAAACTACCGATAAGCATCAGCAGGTGACCTTGTGGTATTGTGGAAACCTGTTTTTTTTTTCTGTAATGAAGCCCTGTTTTATCTTTCTGTTCTAACTGTACCCTGCTTCTGTACAGACACACACAATAATCTTTCACCCATAGACCCCATTAACTTAAGTCTTTCAGATAAAAGAAATGGAGGATCCTTACATATGTAGGCGAGAACAGAGTTAGATGAAATTAATATACACAAATACATCCCCTTGGAAGTTTTCATGTTTTATTCTTTTACATTAAATCAAACTCTTCCTGGCAAACAAACCTCTCAAGTGGCAGGTTTCCTGCAGGCTGCGTCATGTCTCCCTGCAGGATTTTCCTTTTTTTGATGCTGCATTTATGATGATGTGAAGTGTTTGGTTTTTAGTGTGACAGCCAGAAAGCTCAACTTCAGTCTCATCAGACAATGGAAGCTTCTTCCAGCTGCCTTCAGAGTCGCCCACGTGCCTCCTGGCAAACTGCAGCCCAGAGGTCATGTGAGTTTACTTAAGAGTGGCTTTCTCATTGCAAGGCTCCCACAAAGGCCATCTGTTGTACTCTCAGCCTCCTTCGTTAGTCACTCAGCTTTGAGGACTGCAGCTGTGTCATAATATCTAATTTAACTCCAAGGGATGCTTTGTATTTTCCTTTGCCTTCAGGTTCTAAGTTATATCACAATGCTGACCCACAGAGTTGGAAGATCTCCATTGAACTAATCACATGACTTCTTAGACACCACACCAGTGACAACATATAGGTCTGTCATATTAAAATGGATGAATCCTCACGCAAACATGTATTTTGTAACATTGCCATTAATTAAGATCACTTTGCAGCTAAGAGGCGTCTCCATTATTACTATTGCAAAAAAACAAAGGAGCTGCAGGGAGGATTGTGCCTGACCTTTGAGTTATACCTTTAGGGCTCCTCTTCACTTCCTGGCAGCAGTAAGAGTCTGGCAGGCGTGCAGACAGTGGTGGGTGAGGAAATATAATCCTCAAAAAAAAAAAAAAGGATTATATTTAGAGGTATGGCTAACGGGGCTCCCGTGGGGGTATCACTTTCTGTTTGGAAGGTTAAAAAAAAAAACTGGGCTTTTATTCAGAGCTGTCCTTCTCTCCTCCTGCTCTAAGGCCCTGTGACAGGAGGCGGAGCTGATTATTCATGTAAACTGCGGCCTCATGGTCGAGTAATCTTCAGTCATTCGGGGGTGCTTACAGAAACAGAACACCGCGCCGCGGAGCGCCTGTCGCCTGCCGGGGAACGCGCTCTGCCGCGAGTCAGCAGCTGAACGCGAGGGACGTGCTACACACGTTTGGGCTCTTACCCGCACAAACCAGCATGGGCCAGCGACAGATCTACGGCTTCACCCAAGGCACAAAATCCCGGCTTTTAATTGCGCCGAAAGTCACGGATTTGAAGGTGTTTTAGATGTTTGGAAGGCGTCTTGGCGTCGCGGTGGCGCTGCTTGCCGCCGTGGTGGCTCCGCTGCTGCTGGAATGTACCACAACATGTCAGGTTAGTTTAACACCGTGTTTCTACACATTTAGCCATAGAAATGTTGCACAGTGGCATTAAATGTGGTGGAAATCACTGTAAATATTATAAAAAAAAATGATTTATTACATGCAAATATAGTGAGAAATGTTTGGTGTTTAAATGCATGAGCTGTTTTGTGAATCATATTTCCTAAACTTGTGTTTTTCTCTTGTCTTTACTCGAGGTGGGAAACCAATCTGGTAAGTTTCCTCATTAATAAGTGTTTTCTCATCACATTATAGACTGTACCATCATTTCAGGGGCCACATGGCTTTACTAATCCGCTGCCTGTCTGCACAGGTTATCTTGAGGGACCCTGCACTGTGAAACTGACCTCAGTCCTGTCCCAGGGGTCCGGGGGGATTTACTCAGAATGTGTCACCCTCCGTGTCTGGATAAAGGCTGACGGTACGGAGTCGAACCACAGCTGCTATCGTACATTTCTTCCTCTCTGAAACTGCCACTGTGTCACGTCTGACGAACATGTGTCACGCTGCTTTCTTCCAGACTTCTATGAGGCCCCGAGGATTGAAATCGTCTCCACGATCAGAGAGATAATTAGGCCTACCATGCGGGGGATGAAACCCAAAAAAAAGGTTGTTATCTTTGCGCCTGTGTTTATGGAAAATGTCACCATGAGGCAACAGTTCATAGTAGTTGAAAGAGGCGCAGAACAATGGCGTCATCTCCCTTCTCTATTCTGTCTTTCTTAGAGTAACAATGAAAGGAAACAGCGTGAAACCAGAGTCAGGTGTGACAACACCAGTTTTGCTCTGGTAAGATTAATTTTTCCTGTTTTAGCTCCCAACATACTGGAGTTTTTTTTTTTTTTAATGACAACTCTGTATTTTTATCTTTTTTGTCCAGCTGGTTCACGATTGTGTCGAGGCTGAAGCAGAGAGCGTCGTTTCTGTGTCCTACAGCACAACATCTACGAGCTGCAATGTCAGTTACACCGTGCCAGGTAGTGTGTTTCATCTTTCTGCGGCAATTCAAATCTCCCTTTGCTTTTTTCATACGTCCTCCCCGATTCTTTCTCCATCAGAGCACTCTGTGTTGCACAAAGGCAATATAAGAGTCAGGCGTGCTGTATCCTGTCTCAGATAGGTGGCAAATTAAAGATAAAAGCCAACATAAAATGTCTTAGGAAAGGTATTGAGCCACAAGAACTGTTCCAGTGTTTCTTGGTATAGATTACACAAGAATCTGAACTCTGTTGGAGGGATCGCTGTTGTTTTGATGGTGATGGAGTGTGCGGTCTCACATATCTGTCATCTCATCAAAACATTCTATTGATGAGGGCGCTCCGATCTGTATCACAAGTTTTTCAACTCACTCCTCTAAGATGTTCGTATTAAGTGCTCGCGATCATTTCCTCTTTTTTTGTGTTTGATTTAGATCCCGTACCAGACTTCGATCTGTCCGTGAATCTGTCGTCTAAATCCATCACTGTCACTGTGGAGCCTGGAGACAAAGTCCACACCAGATGGTGTTACCAAAAAAGTGCGGGGCACTGCATCGGCGGAGAGCATTCCCCTCAAATCACTGTAAGTATCAGAGGCACATTTACCCGCGTATATGCACATTTATTTGTGCACACTGTAATGTTTTTTTCCTGTATTTGTTCTGTTCAGATTGATCCGTCACAGTCTCGATCAGCTCTTCTTCACGTCCCTTTCCTGCTGCCCTGTGTCTGCGTGCAGGTACGCTCTGCTTCAGATCATTTTAGGACACAGGCAGTGGTACTATTTGGTTGAATCAGTCTGTTTTTCATGCCTGTACTCATCTTGTCCATGTTGACAGGTTTATTACACCCATACTGATTCCCGTCTACATAAAAAGTGCCCATTTCAAAACCAAAGCCTCACAGGTGAGTGTGACGGATGATTCATGTCAGAGTCAGATTGAAAATGAAAACATCTTGGAGGGACTTTTTGTTGTTTTACCATTATTTTGTAATTAGCAACTGCAACACTTTGTCTCATGATTCAGAAATATAAAACAGGGCTGTTCCCGTCATCTGCTGGGCGGTGTCCCTCCAGAAGCCATGCTTTAGATCTTGTTACAGTTCATAACCTTACAGTCTGTCTCTGTCTATTTTTAGCAGACAAAACAACAATGAGCTGTGATTCCAAGCTATTTAAAAATGGGGCTAATCTAATGTACGGTACTGCAGTGTGGGGACTTTATCTTATCCCTGCAGACGGGCCTGATAAAGTTACCAACCACCTCTCCTAATGTTGTGATCAAGGGCGTTCTACATTCGCGGTAGTACAGGAAGCACAGGAAATGAGCAGAAAGTGACCTTCAGCACAGTGATGGAAGCCTTGAATCATGAGCATTTTAAGTTTGACCCATTTAGCTGTTTTTCCATCTTTGGGGTGGAAAAAATGAACCTAAAAATCTGTCATGTGGCATGTTTCAAAGCTGCACTGCTGGACAGTGTTTACTGCACACCAGCAGCTTATTGGTTATGTACAGTAAACTACTACATAAACCATAGAAAACACACAAGGAAGAGAGGCAAGCAAAGGTTTTAGATGAGGTCAAACTCCTGCTCCTGTTTCAAGGCACAACTGTCAGTTTTTTTCAGAAAATTACATTCTGGGAAAATTATTAGTTTTAAAATTGCTTCATTTTCAACATTCAGTTCACCAAAATTACACAAAAAGACACAATTACCTAGTGGGAGCTAGCCATGCAGATAGACAGATAGTTTTGAGCTTTAGTTTAATGTGTGTCAAAGTTTTAAGATGTACCGGGGAAGAGAACTTTGCGGCAATTACAGCACTGAAAAAAGACATTTGAAAAAAGCCAGAAACCATGCCCCTCCACAGACACTGTGCATTTTCACTGGAACTACTACCAAATACAAGCCTGATTCCAAAAAAGTTGGGACACTGTGTAAAATGTAAATAAACAGAATGTAGTCATTTGCAAACAAACTTTGTTTATCCACAACAGTTTTACAAAGTGTTCCTGAGCCCATGCAGTAATATCTTTTATCCAGTCATGTGTTGACAAAGTGGTGAACCTCGCTCCATCCTTGCTTGTGAGCAACTGAGCCTTTCGAGGATGCCCCTTTCATACCCAGTCATGACACTATCACCTGTTACCAATCTACCTGTTTACCTGTGGAATGTTCCAAACAGGTGTTTTTGGAGCATTCCACAACTTTCCCAGTCTTTTGTTGCTCCTGCTCCAACTTGTTTGAAACATGTTGTTGCATCAAATTCAGAAAAAGCAGATATTTACAAAAATCAATGAAACTGATGAGGTAAAACATTAAATTTGTACTGTTTTCAATTGAGTATATGTCAAAAAGGATTAGCAAGTTATCACATATGTTTTACACAACATATGGAATCAGAGCTGTACTAAATGGAAAGGGGCACCTTAACAATCCACCCAGAGAAACAAGCAAGAAGTAAACGGACCAAACCAGCACACAATTCCATGTTCACAGACTTGCATATACAGGCAGAAGCATATGAGAGCAGCACAAGAATCTGAAGCTTTACTCTGCTCTGAGGCACACCATTGAAATATTTATGACACTCCACGTTCTATCCTCATCTATGGCAGGGGCACTGCATAGCTGCCTCTTTATCTCCGAACTGGACTTTGCAGCGGCTACAGCAGCCAGCTAGCTGTCTTTCATAGAGCACGTTTACAAGTGGGGGGCCCCTGGTCTGGTTTGTTTTTCTTGATTGGCTGCTGTCTGTGAGGGACAGCAGGCCGACACAATTGCAAGGTAGCTCTGTCCTGCTCTCCCGCTTGTAACCCAGCAGAATAAGTACGAGGGGTGGGGGTGGGGGGGTCTGTAGATACCAGTGCAGCCAATCAATAACATGGATTTTAATGAAAGGGGGCGGGAGCAAGTGCTCCTTAGCCTCCTTCTGCAGAGGTAACCATGACAACCCCTAAATGACCCTACAGCGAAATGGATGAAGGAGCGTCAGTGCAGATTCACAGATAGCCAAGGCTCGGGATTATTGTGATGGAAATATTCTTTATTTATCCAGAGAGCCTTCCTAAGAATCCATTCTGTTTTTCAGCAGCAGCTTGTTTGACATCACACACATTTGCTCAACAATCAGCCCAGTATCGCTCCAGTCTTCCAAATGGCCACTGAACAGCTTCAGTGGAGTAATTAAGTGCCTTGCTCTAGAGTGCGTCAGCAGCAGTTGATAGGGGAGGTTGAAACATTATCATTAACTTTCACTGGACACAGAATTTCCCACTTGAGCCATTGATTAGACCCAGTGACACTCTGGTCACGAGACACTTTCTTTCCATCTTTCTTCAGCTAGCCGACATGCTAGAGAGGGAGGATGGAGGAGGGCCCAGTGGAATTAAATGGATGACAAGGTTAGCTGCAGCTCTATCTTAGTGTTTGAACATGATTATGACAAATGCGGTGATTTCCTCTACGAGATCCCACTGAACCGATTCAATTATCACTGTGCTTCCTTGAAGATCAACCATGAAGAATTATCACGCAGCAGTCTTCAACCAACAGCCCAGTAATGAATCCCTTTTCTTCAAGACATGAGCAACAATACTGTTAACTAGAGCTGAGAGCACAATTCTGATCATGAAGAGGATGCAAATTCACTTTTTAACCTCAATTTTACAGTGCAATCAGGAATCAAAGGAGTGAGAATGAAATGTGTCTTTTGGTTTTGAGGGCAGGGCTCCATTAAAGCTATGAAATGTTGATTAATAGAGAGATTGGTCATTACCGTGTTGTCAAATGTGAGATCATCCAGCATGTGCCAGTGAAGTGTTTAAATCCAGGTGTTTACACTAAAAACTACACTAGAAAAGAGGCAGTCGCACAGCTGCTGCATTAACAGCTGAACAGTGGTTCTTGGAGAGCGCAAACGGCAACATGATGAGAGACTGAACAGTAAAGGCTTGTCAAATTACAGTCTTCATAATTTATTCCTCCTTTTCTAGAAGACCTACAATTTAACTGCAATCACACAACAGAGAAAATTTTTTTGTGTTTCGTCGGGGAGGAAGAGGTTTCCAAATCGCAGGCTCTCCTTTTGTTGTAACTCCATCATAGCATCCGAGCAGACGGTTCTGTATCAGACAAATAATATTCTGTCCATACTATACAACCCTGGGTGTTAATCATATTCAAACTCATTCTGCAAGCTACCCAAAAACTCCCATATCATCAGTAGGCGAGCACACATAATGATTATGACTGAATGAGAATGCCAAGAACAGTTATGTTTTCATTCGTCACCTTGTCCATCCACAGCAGAGGGCCCAACTTATCTGACTACCCACCATCAGTCCACTGCACTCCACTAATTTATGTAGTTAGTCGCAGTTTTCTATTATTATGCAGTTCTGTAATTTTTTATCAATGCTACAGTCAGAGTGAGACCAGAGTCCAGTGAGACCAGAGATGCGTCTCACTTCATGGACTGGGAAGTTCTGAGCTTTTTCTTGCGGCCAATTAACAACATTTTGTGCCAATATTTACAATTTTAATATTTGATTGTTTTCAAATGTTTTAAATTCTTGAATTTGAACATTTCAATACCAAACAACAGAAAATGAGCAAAAAACACATATTTAAGTCAAAAGGCTCCAGAACATTAAAGCTGATGCATATAATGACATTCAGTGGACAGTTGGAGCTGAAGTGGCAGACAGAACATGACCGAGTGCAGTGTGTTTCTTATTTGTGGCCTTGGTTGGAAGCAGCACCACTGAAATACCAGAAATGGTTGTCCAACGCTTAATATGTTGAGCTACGAAAAAGAACTGAAGTACCCTCAGAGATATTTAACAATTTCCATAGTGAGTGTGGTGAGTGTGCTGAGATTGAATTAAAGAGCAACGGAATGACCTCACCTCCCCTGGTTCTGGCCAAGCCTATGATCATTAAAACTCAAGAGTCTAAGGTCTGTTGCTGTTGGCACGGGCCGTGGACCGCGGACGTTATGGATGGCAGCAGCAAATGGCCTGGGAGCTGGTCCTGTTTGCTGAATAGTTTCATAACCAGCCTTAGATCCATATATGGAGATTCTGAATGCCAGTAAAATTATTACTATAGATGATGTAAAAATGTTTCCAGGTTTTTCTATTAAATCGCTGAGATCTTGTTTGAACACTGGTGGTTGGACTGATTCTACAGCACTGAACAGCTAGGAATGATCAAGGCAACAGAACACCTTCAGAACTGACTACCAAAACAATGAAAACAATTAAATTCATGAAACGATACAAATGAAGCCTTATTTTCCTTGATAAGCACACAGAGCTAACAGTGCTGCTTCACTTGTAAGGCACAAGATAAATACTGTTAATGACTTCTTGAAGACCAGGTGGTCAACTCAAGCACACATAACTCTAAGGTTACTCTGAATCTGTGTAGTCATTTTAAAATGTGCAATATTTCTGGACAAATTATACAAGTATTACACAACAAAGGCAAATGGAAATAATGTTTGCTGCAGTCAAAGCTTGTGTGACTTCCAGTTAATAAAAATTTAAATGAATTTGGCAATAAATACAAAACTGTGCAAAAGCAAAAACTTCCTTTTGGCAGATACTTTTCAATAAGATGCCATACAGTATCAGCAGCTGATTTTTCCAATCCCAATGGATACCCTGATCTGAGCAGTGGAGGTGACTGATTCACTGCATGTAAACAACAACAGCAGCTTCACCACCAGGTTTAAGTTTCCTGTCTTAAAATGCAGTACTGGATGTGTAACAGAGTGCACAAGCTTTTTGTACAGAGGTTTCCAGTTCTTGCATGTGTTGGGTGAGGATTTAGGGTCAGAGGTCATGATCCATGAGACTACATTAGAGTCTCTTTCAAAGTGTATGAGATTAAGTCTTTACTGAAGATCCTTTATCTAAATTAAGCCTCATTTTTGGCTAGCTCAACTTCCAGCCACTATATGAGCTCAAGAGACAAAAATAGCAGAAGTCAGCAGTTACCACAGAAACCCGATCGCTCTGCCGTTTTGCCGTTCTTACGGGGGTTACCACAGCAACAGAGATAACTGGTTGCCGTCAGAGTGCTGTTTGGCTTTCATCAAATGGCCATTTTCAGTAAGCACCTTATTCTGCTCATGGGCACTGACAGTGCAACAAAGAAATACAACACACAACCTCAGCAAGACAGCCCAAAGCCCATTAATGGCTTATCACTGCATGGAAAGATGATGTGATCTCGTCAGGCAAAATAATATCCAGATTTAAAAAAGAAACATAGTGTCCACTGATAAAATAGCAGTTATACAACGTCTGAGTGATATGACTACCGTATGGCCTAAAGCAATCCTCCCACAATCAAAACATGCCTCCATTTGCCAATTGCATTTCCCCGAGCTCATCCTTATCAGTAGGCATACTGTTGGTGATCTAACATTAATCTTACACAGGAATAGCCTGGTCTCCAGTTGGTGTAGCGTTCAGGTTTCTGCCAGAGTTTGTGGACCAGAGTCACTCTACTTCATTTTAGGGACAACCTAGAAGACTTTCAAAACCCTCACAATCCTCACTGATTTTGAAATTGCATTGCATCACAGATGTAATGGTGCATATTACAGATCATTTATGCTCCAAGCTGTAAAAATGCTGACAGCAGATGATCAGGAAGTAAAGGTTTCACATACATAATGATGTAACTGATATAATCCTGCTGACGTCAGGACCTGTAATCACACAGGGAGTCACGCAAACCAATGATGATCAGTATTAATAATATGCAACACAACATGATCATAGATTAAAATGGACTTAGAAAAGAAAACAAGAAATAACTGTTCATTATTTGTATAGAACCGGGCTGGAGGAGAAGTATGACCAATACAGCAGTACTAATTACTACAGTAGAGATAAAGGAAACCTCTAATGTTGACATTTGTTGCAGGACAGGAGCTCCAACTCTCCATACATTGTTAGCATATTTAACACAGCTAGGCCAGCTCACCTCACTGCAAACTCCCGTTTCCCAGACTTTCACGAGTCTTTGCTCTGTCATTTCTTGTCATCTCCCTCCTGCTACCTCCCTAATAAAATGTGCAAAAATACTTAAAATATGTCAGACGCATACAGTGAGTAAATGAATGTGGTTCAGGCACAAGCCAGACGATGCACTCTGATCAACAAACCATAAAATTAATTACTAAGCCCACTGAAGGAAAACCTTTTGAATGTTTTGTCTTCTTTCCTTCATTCATGTGTAGTGCTTTTTGAAGTGTTCTTAGAAAGCTTACAATGCATGCTCCCTACATAAACAGCCAGAGTGCAATCATATACTACAACCTGTGGAGGCAAAATAAACACAATGAGACAAAGAACGACTACAAAGAGATGCAA
>JAPZEA010000002.1:20164430-20175739 GCA_029783685.1 Heniochus monoceros | reverse complement strand
CCTGATTCATGTATGATACAGTCTTAGTGCTAATGCAAACTATTGCTGCAGAATTGTGTTGAATTTGCTAAAAAATGTTATGAAATAAAGTTTAAAGGCTTCCTGCTTTTACGTGCTTTTACAACCATACAATATATCATATATGTAATCAATGAATCAAGCCTATACCCATCTAATTAGAGGTGAACATCACTGACTCAACAACATAATAAACATGTGAACATTCGCTTGACTTGTCAGGAAACCGACATAACAGCGAAGCATTACTGTGAACTTCCTGTCTCAGCAGTGTCACTCACGTTGATGATGAGAGTCAGCGGCTCTCCTGGGTGGTGTTTAATCAGCTTCTCCTTGTTGGCAGTGAAGAACTGAGGGTCCTCCACGTACTCCAACGGGAAGTGCCCTTTATGAGTCTCCCCCTCCTCTTCCTCTGCCTCGCCGTCAAAGGAGGAGGGGCTGTCCCCCGTGTAGAGGACCCCGTTCAGGAAGAACTGCACCGAGGTCTGCTGGGACTGGCCGGACGCGTGGGATGGGCAGGTGATCATGGAGGTGGAGACCACTGTGCAGCGCTGAAGAAGGACCAGAGATCAGGTGGTTAATGATATCATCTCCCTGCACCATAATTCACTTTGAAATGTCAATGTGTGCAAATTTCTTAAAGGAATAGTTTGACATTTTGGGAAATACAATTTCTGCTGAGAGTTAGATGAGAACATCGATACCAGAGGTAAAAAAATAGTATACCAGCATCTCTAAAGCTCTGTTATAGCTAATTTCTTAAGTTCATGCAAAATGTGTGAAAATGACAAATCTGTAGTTTTATGTGGGGTTATTTGTGGGGCTATTTCTTGGCTGGGTGCAGTGACTTCCTGACACTTTGGTTATTTTTGTTTACCTTTGTTTCCTTTTGAGGTTTCCCCCTGTTTCCAGTCTTTATGCTAAGCTAAGCTAACCAGCTGCAGGCTGTAGCTTCACATTTAACCGACAGATGTGAAAGTGGCATCAATCTCCGTAATTCCGCGTAATTCCCAAAATGTCAAACCAGTCCTGTTTGTTTTTTTTAGGTTGCTAGAAGTGTGATGACTTCATGACACATTAAAAACATAGATTATTTTATTTTCCTTTGCTTAATCATTCATTCCCACATGTCTGATTATATGGTTGAAAGAGTTCCATCAAGTAAAAAAGGAAACCATTCTGCTGGGTTACTCACTGTTTGTCCAATTCCCAGCACCTGCATGGTGACGCTCTGCACCAGATCAAAACCCTGGCCTGTCACTGTGATGGTCCTGCCACCACTGTGACACACACACACACACACACACACACACACACACACACACACACACACACACACACACACACACAGAGTCACATGTCAACCATGACAAAAATGTGTCAAATTCATACTGGTATGCAAATACTTTGGGACTAAAACAAGAGAGAAACAGGGGACCAGATAATAATGCAAAACAGTTCGACTGCAGCGAAAATCCGCACACATGTCATCAAAGACATGCTGCTGCCCTGTCACACACATGCTGTGCTATTTAGAACACAATAGGGAGAAAATGCTGCACATCAGGACGGCATTACAGTAATGACTTATGTCAGTGACTCTTCAGAGTCATCCATCTTCAGATGTTTCAGTCGTGCTGATTGTAATGTTTGTCGAGTGTGTGTAGCAGTCTGTCTACCTGAGGTAGCTCTTCTTGGGGTGGATGAAGCTGATGGTGGGGTTCTTCTCGTAGGTGTACGTGGTGCTGAGCTCGGCACTTTGGCAGGGGAGGTTTTCAAACTCCACACACACCGCCACTGAGTCAGTGTGTGGCTGTAAGGCTGGAGGCATGGTGCACTCAATGGTTTCATCTGTTTTCCTAAAAAAACGAGGCAAACGTCGTAACCGCACGTCTTGTGATGAATACAAGTGCTCAAAACCAAAAAAGTTTCCACTTAGATTTGAAATTATGTTTATTGGAGTTTGGCAGATCTTCATACAAGCACTCTTTTGAAATACACTACAAAACTATGGCTACATGCTGAGCTGCTGACTTGACACTTGACTCGAGGCGGACTTCAGTAAAAAAAAAAAGAAAAAAGAAAAAAAAAGAGTAATTGAGACTTAACTTGGGTTTAACTAGGGTGAGACTTTTAAAGCAATGCAGGCCTTGCAGAGCCACACAGCTTGAATACTTAATCATTAGGTCTATGCATTGCCAGCACTGAGAGACATGAAGACTTGCAGACTTGCATCATAACTTGCATTTTTCTCATGAAAACTCACTGAGGAGCTGCTCTGGCAGACATGAGACTTGGCCTGAACTTTAAGCAAACATTAAAAATGAGCAGTACTCACTCTGTGATGATACATTCCAGTGTGTTGTTGACCATGACTCTGATCCGAGAGCCGATGTCCAGGTGTTCCCCCCTGATGGACACCCTAGTTCCTCCAGCACGAGAGCCTTTCCTCGGCTCCATGGACAGCAGCTTTGGGACCTGAATGCAGACGACAGATACGGCTCATGGCTAAAAAGACATCAAATCAACGACATCTGACAGCTTCTGTCACTGGAAAAGACAGGCTTACTCAAATTATGTTGCGATCTATGATGCTTTTGTTGACACCAAATAAAATCTTTCCTCATCCTTTGAGGTTCAAATGTCTTATGCCAATAGACTGAGACAGTTGCTGACTATAGCAGTAGATTAGTGAAGAAAACTGTGAAGACAGCCCAAGCTGAAGTATGTTGCTGAAGCCAGCAGGCCTTTGGGCCCAAGCTTGTAGAGCAGCTATACTGTCGGTGAGAGGCAATAATGTTCATGCATATACATGAAAAACTGCATGCACGCACAATCATACATGCACATGCAAACTCATATACACATGCACACACACACACACACACACACACACACACAAAGGCTCCTCAGGCAGAGATGAATATCCCCGTCCAGCTCTGCAGCTATCAGCATCAGCATTCCTGCTCTTTCCGAACTTTCTATCCCCGCCATGAACCTCGCCTCCAGGGAAACCTCTTATCCTCACTGACAGGATTCACTTCCTCAGTGTGCACGGATGGAGGAGACCTATTGTGTGCTTGTGTGTCAGAGTGGGAGTAAGGAGGCAGATGTTTCCGTCTAAAGGTTCGAGGAAGGAGATGCAGCAGAGGCGCATATCCTGTCTCCAAAACTGTTTTCCATTTCTTCCACTCAACACCCTACTGTAAAAACCCCTCTCACACTGAACATCTCAGAGCTGGATAACCGAGCCAGAGAAGGAGTTCCCACAACAGCATGGCGTAATGTTTGTTGTTCTGGATTTTCTTCATCCTAATGCATCAAGAAGGGCTTCAAGATCAGGCTGATATCTCTGTGGGATGACTCACAGGCAGAGCTGCTCTTAGAAGCCACTGAAATGATAGACCGCTCCGGCACTGAATTATAAAAAACTCTTTGTCTACAAACAAAAAGAAACAAAGGGCTTACATGGGTATTTCCACCAGCTGAATACTCTAAATCCAATGGGAGACTGTGTGGGTTGAGGTCCATTAACACAATGCTGGCTAGCTCGACCTGACCAGTGATGAATTCAGAGCAAAGGGACGTTCCAACAATCGCCGTATTTGTTTTTGCTGGCAGCGAGCGCAGAGTGACACTGGTGCTTAGTTGCAGCTCAGATGAACGTTTGAAGATTCCCACACACTTGCATTCCTCAGAATCATAAAACGCATCTGTTAACACTCAACTGACACACTTGGGAGGGCTTTCCCAGTGGGGAACGAGGAACAAGAGAGCGCAGGAGAAGAAGAAGAAGGAGAAGAATGTGGAGGGAGAGACAGAAAACAAAGATCAGCAGGAGGGTAGATGTGTGGAGAATACTCACTAAGTATGAGAAGCTCTCCTTTGACGTCCCCATCCCGCTCTGATCCACGTCCACTTGGACAATATCTGTCCTGTCATGTGCAGACCGCCCAGTGACACACACCAGCCTGGGGAGTTTAAAAAAGAGCGTGACCTCTTTGTTTGCTTGTCAAAACACTGCAATCAGAGATCAGTTAATCAAATAAAAAACAATGATAATGGATACGAATGCTCAATAACACAACTTGAAATTTAAATTCTATACGGCAATATAAAGAAAGAGATCCAAATCATGACCGCTAAACAAAGACACATAATTAATCTTGGAGAACGGTGGTTATGAACTAATTCATCAAACCCTAATGCATTTACATATGGAATCCAATAAAGCCTTGAGATATCAGATATCAGGAGATGTAAAGTTCAAAGCTCCTCAGACCAGATGTGTCTAACCACAGAGGAGATTAAGGGGGCTGCTGTGGCTTGTTCTATCCCCTCCTGGCTGTGATTAAGGCTTGTGTCATCAGTGCACCCTCTACAGGGACGTCTCATATTAATGACACGGCGGTGTACCGAGGCACAGGGATCTACTGTTCTGGGGGCCTCACTGGGATAGATGTACCGGGGGGGGCAACCTTTATCACCTCACATGATCCTCCTCCGGCTTGACACCCTGTCGGTTTATTTAGTCAGGTGCCTGGTGCTACAGTGGTTATAAATCCTCAGCCAGCAATCGGATGATTGACAGAGGAATCGCGGGGAATTCACACAACCGGAGGAGCTGTGTTTTATGTGGGAGGACCTGGCAGGACATGCAGTAAGATGAGGCTGGGCTGGACAGATTTGGGCCCGGCTGGGGTCAGGCTGTCGGGTCCCGAGACCAGACAGAAAAGCTGTATCTGAGTGTGTTTTTAAATGTCAGGCCTTATAAATCTCAAACGAATTAACCGAAACCGAGTCTGAACCACAGACGCATACAATGAGCTCAATCAAAACATGGATTTTCTTCATAAGTCTGAATAGCTGTTGAGAATATTCTAAAATAACCTGCAGTACCAGCCATCTGTTGAAAGCAGCGTCTATATTTCTACTCATTAATTAGAGGAGCGTCAGGTAAAGAGTGCCATTACACTCAAATTACACTCCTGTCAGTTATGTGCCATGAGGGCAGAAGCGGCCCTGTTTGAAGAAAATGTATGCTCTGATTTAGGGAAGAAAGATAAAAAAAACAAATAAAATGAAACACGACTATTCGCAGATTGACGCCTGAGGGAGATAAGAGAAATTGGAGCCTGAATCAGCATGAACCTGTAGCATTGCCTCAGGCCTAACCGGATTCAAGCTGAGGATCAAACTGTTATCACAACGATACATCATGTTATATGATATCTGCTATTGAATCATAACGTTGTGGATCGTTCTGTACAAAATACACAAACAAGAGTATTTCAGTATTTCCCGAGGAGTACAGACAAAGGTATGATGAAGTCAGCCTGTGGCATTTATACAGTACACATACACAGGGTGTGTCAGGGCTCAAATCTAAGACTTTTTAAGAACTTTTTAATGCCACGCAGAGCACAGTTTAATACCTATTTCACCATCATAACGAGCGAGACTATGATGGACACCCAGAAGGGACGATGTGGCCTTATTTTCCCAATTAATAATCAGAAAATAGTGAAAAATGTCCGTCACAGTTTTCAAGAGTCCAAAGTGACGTCTTCAGAGTCCAAAACCAAAAGATATGACTGATTGTTGCAGCTCTTCCTAATGATGTAATTAATTAAATTAACACACCTGGACCCAGAGAAGCAGCAAAAAAAATGATAGCCGGATTAACCAATTAAAGGTTATTAATTAATTTAAGTTAATGTTAAGTTCCTGCCAAATCCAACACTTGCCCGTTATTAGACGACTGACTCGACATAGCTGCTATAGCTAGAGGCAGCGACAACACTTGATATTGATTATGTGACTAAAACTACACAAAAAAAATTATTGTACATTCTCTTTCGTGCATTATCCAGTGTTGCGACAACCCCTCTTTTAGTTTAGTTTTATAAATGAAATTTCGATGTTTTAATATCTTCTAAAGCCTATTTTGAGGAAACTGGATTCCACGCTTTCTAAGACCTGCAGATTCCCCGGTGTGCACATGTGTGTGTGAGCCGAGTGTGATGTTGATGCAGTGTGATCCCAGTCAAAGGACATAGAGCAGACAGAGCATGGACTGACCCCCTACTCCACATTCCTGCACCTCCCCACTGCAGAGGTATTATGGGTTTCAGAGGGCGATATTTTGGCTAGTTTTGAAGATGTCTCTGTTCATTTCCCTTGAGTGGATGATGAGGATCATCAACAATCAAGTCGGCGTGCGTTTGGATGTGAGCGTTGTCTGCGGTGGAGCTAAATGGACGGGGCGAAGGCCACTGACGGCTCATATTAAAATGATAGAGAGGGCAGCGCGGAGGACCCGAGCCAAAAACCCGGAGAAGTGCTCCAGCAAATGAGGTGTGCCTCGACTCGCTGTGCCATTAATTAAAATGTTGACACCGAGTGAGTGGAGCGCGGTCTCTCTCCGGTGCGGCACATTTTCCTTTTGGCACGCAGATGTGAACTTTCACCTCTCAGCACACGAGCAGACACCTGTCTCAACAGCCCCGGTAAATGAGGTCACATGTGCAGGTGTGTGTGTGTGCGCTGGTGAGTGTGTGTATGTATGCATTTCTGCGAGGATTAGGATCTTCTGAACAAGGATATTTTTGTGAAACTGGGCTATTTTAAACACTCTTTTGGCAGCTTTAGGGACGTGGTATGAATATGTTTATAAATAAGGTTTATAATAAGGTAAGATTAAACATTTAGGTTGAACATAAAGGTTTTAAGATGAGGTCATGAGACAGGATCAAATCTAATCAAATCAACGGGAGGTCCCCGGAGGGATAGAAATATGTGAGCAAGCAGATGTGCTGACATTGTCAGACGCACTGACGTGTTATGATTTGTCAGTGCCACTTCCAGTAACGAGGATATGCTTTGCTGTCATAACAACCAGCCCCGGGAGCCAATGAGGAATGACGACACCCCGTGAGTGAAATGCGATTCGCTGTTTTCAACATATGCTGTTTCTGGGAATGTGTCAGGCAGCTGGAGTGACAGGTAAGACCCGCAGGTCACCCTCGACCTGGTCTTAATACAAAGATGGGCTTCAGTGGAGCAAGACCAGATAAACAGTTCCATTCAAGGAACATTACAGATACTTAATGGAAGTTTGGATGTAAGCGTAGAGTTACTGACTTCCACTGAGCTCTGTTATGCCTGTGTCAAAGCGGGGTCCTGCTGTCTCCATGGTGACAGTGTGATGGTCCCTGAGCTAGGGAGGAATGGCGATGGAGTCATTTAAAATGAGAAGTGTGCTGCATAATAATATTTGTGAAAATTAGTCTCATGAATACATGAAAACTAAACCGTGCAGGGATGGCTGACGTTCTCTTTTCGAGACTGGCGGACAGGTACGAGGCGGATTCTGCTAATGATCCGTGATGGCAACATGTGAGAGGAAGATAACAACTTATTTAAAGGGGGCTCATCTGGGGGTTTGCTTTAAATTAAAGCTCGTCAATTATTCCGCCTTAGCTTATATTTTTCTTTCTTTCATGTCGTTCCTGTTTTCTTTTTCACCTCTCCTCTTGTTGCAGATCACTTCCTGCCTTTATGTGCTTCTCACCTGTTAGACTGTCTGCTCCACCCTGATTGGTTTTACCTGTGCTACATTATCCCCCTCTCTCTGGTGCATTTAGTGTGTGTTCCCCTCACTCAGCGCTAGTTCGTCTTTGTATCATGTGCCAAGTGATCCAGCCCTTTCCTTGTGTTTAGTTCAAGTGTTTTTGGATCTTTGCTCTCTGGACTGCATGCTCCCTCTCAGATTTGTTTGCTTTCCCTGGTCTTGACCCTTGCCTGCCTCACCTCCCATAAACCTTTTGTACATTGCCTTTTTGCAATAAAATCATTGAGCTGCACCAGCTCCGCTATGTAGTCTGCATTTGGGTCTTATCCCCTTGAGTCCTGGCCCCTTCTTGCACAAATGTAACAGTCAATTATATACCTGTCAGCACTCCCATTTTTCCAGTGTTTCTCCCATATTTCAAGGCCATCTCCCAACACCCTCCCGTTTTGTTCTTGCTCCATGGAAACTCCCATAATCTGCAAGCCACTCAAGCTTTATCATGGATAATCGTCATACATGGATCCATAAGTTTCGTATGTTTGTTTCACGCCACCGAAGTCACCAGATCATGCACAGTCTACACACACAATCCGCACCGTACATACAATTTCAACCCATCTGTCACCACAACCTGCCAACCCACAACACGATTCAAGGGACATGTGTGCAGCTGCTCCCTGTGCAGGCAGACGGGCCAGCTAACCTAGCGTTAGCTCAAAATGTCAGTGCAGGAATAAAAATTGAAATACTATAAACACACAAAAAACTTTATACAACACAAATATTTCACACATGCAGCAGAATTCTCCAAAACTTGTAAACAGATTTTGATGTATAAAATCAGTGATGTTTCCATTTAAATATATCATAATGCCTCTATTGCAGGTATTCAAGATTTTGCTATTTTTTAAGGCATGGCACCCTTTAATTCATCTCTGCAAATAAGGTGAGTGGCAGCTAGTTTCATCTATCCATTGAATACAGTAAATAGTAAATCAGGTCGCTCTCACTGTTCTGTCTGAGTCACTGGTTCAGGTCTGGTTTCACACTGTGTTCAGGGCCGAGATGCACATGTCAGGATTTCTTCAAGCTTTTTTAACGGTGACAAATCTTTCAATCACTTCTCTATTTCCGTCTGTTGCCGATGTGACCACTCACCTGCCCATAAGCACGTCAGGTTACCATGACAATGGATAATTGTTAGCTATCATCTCATCGGCCTGAGAAGCAGCATAACTGCATCTTTTAGCGGGGTTTTACATATAAACAATGCATAGGACTCGCTCTTATCTCTTCCATCTTGCCATTTTGACAATGCAGACATGCAAAATGTAATTAAATAAGTAGAAAGTAATGGAAATCAATAGAAGGTCCCTGCACACTGCTACACAAACACTTGATATAAGTGTGCTGCATACGTGCAAATACAGTTCAGTCTTGTGTTATTGTACGTACTCAACAGAGACGGTGTAGAGCTCAGGCAGGAGATTACACGGCACATCTCCAATAGAGACCTTTACTGCTCCAGCCCTCCGGCCCAGGTTCCTGCCCTGTACTGTCAGCAGGGTGCCTCCTTCCACTGGACCCCTCAGGGGGGAGATCTGATGGAGTGAAGAAATGAACAGGGAGAAAGAAAAGCCTGTAAACCCTGTAATATGCACAATAAATTATAGCTTATAAGCAGATTACCTCCCTAAAAAAATGTCCCACTAATGACGGGTGATAATGAACACGACACAGAATTAAGAGAATGGAGATGCTGTCTCTGATGATGACATGGAGTGTGGCACACAGAGAGATAAGGACAAGTGGCCCGTGTAAGTGTTCTCCTGCTGAAGACTGGGGTCTAATACAATAGACACATGGTGTAGGTATACACATACACACACGCACACACGCACACAAAGCAGACTCTTAACTGTGCCAGTCTGAGACTCTTCAGCCTCTAATCCTCTACAGCACATGCAAATAAAGAGCAGGCTAAGAGCCCCCTTCACATCCCACAAGAGACAGACAGAGTGAGAGAGAGAGAGGGCTGGAGAGCACAGCAGAAAGGTGGATGAGTGGGGAGGCAATTTAGGGAACCGAGTGTTGAGAGGAGAGTGAATGCTGATGGTGGTGGTGAGAGAGCAAAGCCTCAACGGGGGAATTAATGCACAGTGCTATTCGCTTTCATCTGTTTTCCTGTGGCTGCTCTGTCGAATTCCTTAGTCCCATTTCTGCTGTTGTTCAGAGGCTTACTCACATGCATCATTTCAGCGCTCGCCTTTGGTCTCTTAACTTTCCACTCAGGAGCCGCGGAAAGAAAGGAGAGGACCGTCACCTCTCCGATCACCACGGAAGCGCGGCTTTGGAGATAGCATCTCCGACGCCCAGACACAAGCAATCTGCAACTTGCCGCTGTAGCATGACTGGCCCGGCACGCTTTTCTGAATGACCCCCCGCCTGTGCCGAGGTCAGCGCGACCCCTCTGCTGTGTTATTACTCTGGCTCCGGCTCTATCAGAAACTGAGCTTAAGAATGAAAACAGCACTTCTGTTTGGTCTAGGTGAGAGTGCGAGGCTTGGCTGTACATTCAGATAATTTAGAGCTCGCAAGAGTGACAGCACGGATAAATAAACCATATATTTCCCAGCTAAAAGTGGGGGGAGGCAGTTAAGAAAAGAAGGAGTGTGTTACTTTTGATATCGTGTGAAAACAAACTGTTGGAAACCGACCCATTACTTACAGTATTTCTGCAGGATCTACCCCACAGGAAATGATACACATGTTTTAGTGGTTACATTGAGCTTTTGGATATTAAGTGTGACCACCCTGTGCCTACTTACGCCACACATATATATCCTTCCTTTGGCAAACACACATGCCCACATTCTCTCAGACACATGGAATGCACAAACACCACATAAATAAAGCATGTATGCACACATACTATAGCATGTCAGATAAACGCAAAAAGCACACACCCTTTCTACTGAGCTCAGCAGTAAGCAGAGTTATATTTATTATCACTATGCGTCTTATGGCACCAAGCGCGTCTCTGTGGTGCCATTGAGCATTGACATCAGCATCAGCTGGCATGCTGTTCATTTACACCTTTTACAAGTCTGTGAGTCTTGATTTACAGCACAAACTCTGCCAGGCCTCCAGGGAGATCACGCCGTGCGAATGTGCCTCTGCAAAAAAAAAAAAAAAAAAAAAAAAGAAACTCCACAAGGAATGTTGGAGCTATTAAATGCATGTTTGAGGACTAAATTATTCCATATCTTTGTATCCAGATCAAAAAATATTCCATATGTACTACACATGCAGATTTGCAACCTGCACCAGATAAACTACCTAACTGATAAAATCCATATGTTTTCTTTTTGTTCTGTTCAGTTCTGAACGGATCGCTTTGAGGCCGGAGCTTTCATCTTCCTTTCCTCACTCCAGTTCTTCTGCATCACGCTAATCAAGGAGGACGTGAGGACAAAAACAGGAAAAGGCTTCTCACTATACTGTACCCTTCTCCGCCCTTTCTCCGTCCAAACAGCTTTCCATCCTCTCTCCCAAACCATTTATGTCTCACTCAGATCCTTCTGTTCCCTCTTTCTTTTCATGTCTAGGATAAACTATGTTTGGCAGTTCCTGTTTTGGACGACGAAGTTCTTCTAATAAATGTTTTTTTTTTTTTTTTTTTTTGAAACAGTGAACTAGCCCACATATGAGAATAAAG
>JAPZEA010000002.1:19859528-19871947 GCA_029783685.1 Heniochus monoceros | reverse complement strand
TAATAACCCTCTGACACAGCCCCAACAGTATAAACTAAATAAAATGTTAATGTTACTTTTGGCACCTCTTTTATATATGAGCATATTTCATTAATTCACTCAAACTTTATTTAAATCTCGAGGAATCATTGAGGGCGTGCCCTTATTTCCACTGATGTCCAGAGCACAGTTAAATAAATACACACAAAAATAATTAGAGAAAGCAAACAACAACAGAACACATTTGTAGTTGAGTGGAGTAGTTTGTAATCATGGTGGTCAAGTGTGTGCAGCACAAAAACTAAAAGCAGTTTTCCCAAATTGAGTGATTGCACGCTGGACTTTGAGCATCAGCCAATCACTTGAACGGGTCAGATAAAAACTATGGGACCAGTTTAATGAGGAAGATGTATGATGATGTATGATGGCATGTTGCCATTAAGGGCTTTATAAATATGTAGAAACCAGTGCCTGTCATGTCTTACTGTTAGAGATGCCCACCCAGCCTTTTCCTACAAGATGCAGTCATGAGTAGAAAACCATCACCAGTAACAATCTTAGGGCGCAGTGATGAACTGAATCAAGGTGCTAAACAGTGGAGGCATAATCCAAAACAAGAAGACGGCCTCAATTATCTGCTTGCTACTGAGCAGAGGAAAATTAGCTCTGTTTCTTTGCAAATATCCAGTTTTTTTTGTTGAATCTTGCTGGGAAGTGTATCAATGTGAAATATGAAAATAACTTTTTTATCCAGACAGATACTAAGATGTTTATACTCTGACACCCTCTCAATATTACGTCCATTCAGAGTGGTAATATGCGAATCATTGTCCATAATCTCTCTAGAGGCTCTAGAGAATAGCGTGTATTTAATCTCACAATTCATCAAAGGCTTGTTGTAGGATTATATATACACAGCAAATTTAAACAACCTACTTCACAAGCCATACAGCATCTTTGTGCACTTTATGAAGTGACCATTGGGTGGCAGTATAAGCAAGCAGAGGCACACACACACACACACATACACACACACACACGCACACACACACACACACACACATGCACATATTCATGAACACTTTGCATTACAAATATTTGGAGGGCATTTGCGCATCATGGTATCTGGTAGTTGATAGGTAGTCACACTCTGGTAGCAACAAACCAGTGTTACATAACGCTAATCACTAAGAAGCTTTTCCTGCACTCAATACATGGATTATGTCAATGCTTGTACCAAGGAACTGAAGGTAGTTCTGCCATCATGCAGTATATGCCTCAGTACGTCTCATGTAAACTGTGTAATTTAGTTACAGGTAGATTTATTATGTGCTGGAGAATTACCTCACCATTTGTCAGTGGGAAGAAGTAAACACGAGGGGTTTAAAATTTGTTACGGCTATGTTTCCTCGGTTTTAACGCAAACTGAAGTCTATGTTTCAGTTGATCTTTTCCTGGTATAAACTGGTATTCTGTGTCGTTTTTTAACGGCTGAGCTGTTGGTACTGTATGTTTTTATCTTCTCTTGCACTCTGGCACTGTATGTGTGCGCACACTGCAGCACTGTGGAGGTGTGTGTTTGTGTATGTGTGAGTGTGGAACAGGTTTTTTGTGTGCCTGAGTGATGGTGCGATGATGGTGACTCATCGCTGATTTGTGTGTATGAGAGAGAGAGAAAGAGAGAGAGAGAGAGAGAGAGAGAGAGGGAGAGAGAGACAGAGAGAGAGAGTGACAGGAAAAGAGAGGGAGAGAGAGAGAGTGAGAGAGAGAGACAGAGGCAGAGAGAGTGACAGGAAAAGAGAGGGAGAGAGAGAGAGTGAGAGAGAGACAGAGGCAGAGAGAGTGAGAGGTAAAGAGAGAGAGAGAGAGAGAGAGAGACAAGCCAGCAGTATATAATGAGCCATAACAAAACTATTGCTTCACATAGAATACTGCAGTACAACATAACAAGGCAGAATTCCCAAATATCAACAGACTCAGCTCAAAGATATATTGATTTTGGACCCTGATACTTAAAAAAAAAAACCAACAACACAGAACAATGAGGAAGCTTTGAACATCAGTGGATTCACCTATAGATGCTTTAGTTACCTGTAGGCATGGTAAAGAGGAAAAGAAGACCCTCTAACATACATATACAGTTGTGTTTCAGTTAGACGTGTTGTGTTGTTGACTGTGTGTTTTGTCTCTTTCCCAGCTGCTAGAGCTTCCTTACCAAGGTCCACCTCCAGCAGAGACAAGGACATGCAGTTCATCGTAAGTTCACAAGCAGAAAATGTGCTCTGCTTTTACCCCCACCTGGTTTCCCATTTTATCATGAAATGTGGGAAAAAGAAGTGGTTCGCCAATTCCTTAAGAATGACCTGAAATTACCTCTAAATATTGATTTTATGTAGGGCAGCACAGTCTGAATGTTGTTATTGTGATATGGTTTCTAAGAGCTTTTGACAATTTCATCCTAATTAGCAAATAGAAACATATGAAGATGGCTGGGAGGAAATGCCATTTAGCCATGCAACCTGATTAAACATGATGGCAGTGAGGGCTGCAGCTAACGATTATTTCCATCAGTTCATCTGTTGAGTTATTTGCTAATACATTTTACATGGTGTTTCTGTTTGTTCATTAGACATGAGCTCACAGCACAGAGCGGATTAGCTAAAATGCAAACAGCCCAGGTGCTGCAGAAAAGGCTGAAATCAGATGATCACATAAATTTCTTGGCTGACCTAAACACAACAAGGAGCAGAGCAGCACATGATGAATCACCGCCGGTCACTGCTGCAGTGAAGTTAAAGTGAAGAGAGGAGGAGGAATCCAAGAATGACTTGCTCATTTCAGATTTTCAGTGTTCTAATCAGTGTTTGTGTTAATAAGTGTGACTGAAGCTGTTGATAACAAAGGCTTTTTAATGATGCCTAAAGGTACAATCTGTGTGATTAACAGCTCTTTTAATACAAGGACTAACACCAGGCAACAATCATTATTCATGTTTCCTGATGCTGTATTACAGGAATGTCTGTTTACACAAAAGTAACGTTGACTAGTATTGTTAATCTCTTCACTATCATTTTTTTAGGTCAAAAATTACTCGTCAAACCTTTAATACATTTGAAATCATGTAGATTTATCAAAGTACTACCGCAATCAAGATTATGCAACCAGCACATTATGAAATGTACTCGGAAAAATTCTTATGTGTAGTATTTAGGTTTTATGGTGCTAAGATAAGATCCTTTATGTTGTTTGTAGATTAGTAGTAAGAACAGTTTATGGGTTGCCAGTTTGTGAGAGAGCCCTACAGCTGCTGTATCCTTCTCTGGTCTAACTTGGTTAGCTCTTGAATTCACATTGATAGCTAATTAGGAAGTAAGAACCTTATACCACTTTATTAATGATTTACCAAGACTTTAAACTGCAGACTTATTAGAAGGTTACTAAGTCAGTGAGTCATTAAGCAGCAGGTGTTTTTTGGGGGGCTGCAGAAACAAATTCTAAAAACACTGACATATTATCACCTTCTAAGTTAATGTAGCTAACTTGTTAGCAAACAGCTGCCTGTTCATCAGCTGATATAGAACAAAAACATTAATTTGGAGGCACGCTACTGACAATATTAACTCTCCTTTTACCTCTGTTTTTGTTCTCCACCAACACCTGAGGGAAATATTTAGCTCTTTAGCAGCTGCATGCTCCCGTATGTTCACCAGCTAGTCGCTAACTGTGTCTGCCTCCTTTTTCACACCAGGAAGGTAGTGAGCAGTGGGTTTTTAGATTGTTGCATCTGGAAAGTACAACGCACCAAAACAGTAAAATTGTGGGCTGTGAAACCAAAACAATGAGCTTAAAGATGCTAAAGCGCTCCAAAGTGCTGAGAGGAACTGCAGTTGGGTGATAATCCTCTGTGAGTTTGTTACAGTGAGTGGTTCCTGTCACATTGCATGTACACATTTGATCCATTGTTAATAGAAATAAACTAACTATAGCAGCTTTAATAAAGGGTTGTGGGTGCTGCATTGATGGATAATAAATCTGGTTATTCTGAGGAGCTACTTCAGCTTTAAATCATTAAAGGTCCAGTGTGTAGGATTTAGGGGGATTTATTGGCAGAAATGCAATATAATATTCACAGTTATGTTTTCGTTAGTGTATAATCAACTGAAAATAAGATTTGTTGTGTTTTTGTTACCTTAGGGAGCAGGTCCTCTTCCACGAAGTCTGCCATGTTTCAACAGTAGCCCAGAACGGACAAACCAAACACTGGCTTTAGAGTGTGCCTTCCACGTTTTTTGCATTTTTCATGGCGGGGTGAGGCTAATGGTTTCTGGTTGTTTGCAGTCTGCAACCTCACCACCAGATGCCACTAAATCCTACATGCTAGACCTTTTAATAAAGCTAGTTGCTACAATTTATGAAGGCTTTATAAACTATGGCTTATTAGGAGATGGTACCATTTTTGCATTTGTTACATAATACGTTTTTTATCTTTATTTTTTATTTACATGTTCTGCCTTTGAGTACACGTGCAGTCACAACAAATTCTGAATTTATAATTCACTTGTTGACATGTGGAACTTCGCTGTAGTCATCTTCTGGTCATTAGCTGCTCAGTCATCATCAGTGTTTGTACCCATGTTTTTGGCCAACTGTCTGATTACTACAGTCCAACTCTTTCTGGTTTTCTTTTGCAGGTTTGTCAGAGCAACAGGAAACAAAGCAATAAGAGAGATCACAGGGGCTCCAAAAGCAAAGAAAGAGAACGAAGCAGAGACAGTGAGCTCCCTTCAGCTGCGAGCCAGACGGTGGCTCGAGATTCAGCCTTCCAGCAGAAGAGGAGAGAGATGTATGAGGTAGAGGAGAGTCATTACAGGGGGACCAAAAGCATAGAAAGAGAACGAAGCCGAGACGGTGAGCTCCCTTCAGCCGAGAGCCAGACGGAGGCACGAGACAGAGCCATCCAGCAGAAGAGGAGAGAGATAGATGAGGTAGAGGAGTGTCATTACACAAACAGACTCACACCTTGGCAGAGGGGTTAGATATAAGCAGACAGAGGAGGAGGAGGAGGAGGAGAGATAAGAGAAGCTGGGATTAGAGGCAGAGTGACAGTGGAAAGATCCTGGAAAGCGCTGGGAGACATGAGACAAGAAAAGATTTGTTTTCTCTAGACTAAACATTAATTTTGAAATGCTGAGCCTGAGGCAACTTGAGTGTCATTATTGTCTTCAGTTTGCCGAACCTGACAAAGAAGGTCTTGTTCATCTCTTACCGTGGTTGATGTTGCTTTATTAGTTTTCTAATTGAGCAAAAAATTGAGTCTGTTTAACCCGGCTCACCTGTATCACAGGAGACTCCGACACGTGCTTTAATGCTGCCTTCAATGTGACAAACGTCACATGAGGCTCTGCTCCTCGGCTGTGTTTGTGTGAGGGAGCGAGTGTGTGTGTGTGTATGTGTGTGTATGTGTGTTTCCACCCACTTGACGGAAAAGATGGCTTCTTGCTTTTCATATCTCCATGGTTGCAGGATTATAGAGGCATTACAAGAAAAGGCAGTCTGGCAACAGGTAGCTGATGCAAAAATGTCCACAAAACTCTACACAGGCACACATAAAATGAGCTTTTCTGCACATCGTTAATCCATTAAATGGAAATGTAAACTCATGACATGACTTCTCACTCAGCTCATTTGTTAAGCTCTCCTCCTTTCCCTCCAGCACTCCCTCTTTTTCCTCTGTTTGTCTATTTTCCTGCTCCCTCTCACTCTTGGAGCATTTACCCTAAAACCATGGATGTGTGTGTGTGTCTTACAGGTGTACTATCAGGAAAGTGAAATATTTGGCCTTGTGGCAAAGATGCTGATTGCAAAGGATCATTCCCTGGAGCGTCCCATCCAGTCGTCGCTGCAGGAGAACCTCAGGGACATTGGCAAGCGCTGCGTGGAGGCCATGGAGAAATTTATAGAGGACTATGACTCCAGGGATTTGTCTCAGTAATCAGACACACGCTCGTCATGGCTGTCTTCCTTGCATTGATCCCACTGGTAAAAAGTGTTGGAGAATTTCATTTCAGGTGATTGAACGCAGCTTTTGTGTTTGTTTTTGTATTTGCCAGTAGAGGCAATAAGCTCGTACATTCTTGCCTGCTGCCTGGACAAAGTCCCCCTCTGTGTTCAGGCCTTATGGTGAGCGCTGAGCACCACTGGTGAAAAATGAAGAGGAAACTTTTTTGACATTTGGTGCTGCTCCTAATTTTGATTAGGTTGTGTTGTTGATACGCTGGTTGTATTGCTTGAAGTGTGAAAATGCCAAAAATATGTTTTGACATCCGGCTGATGTGCTTACTTACTTGCTTTCCAATAATTAAATATTGTTTACAGCACATTAAACATTGTATGGTTAAAGATATTTTCAGTGACTTGTTCATGGCAAGACAAAATCAAGTCGTAGCAGAAAATACATAATTTTTTTTAACTGAAGTGCAGATTCCTTTTTATGTTTCATCTAAAGTCCAACTGATGCATGGCTGATACTGGCTCATCATAGAAAGATCAACATCAGCCTAATTGTCAGCGGATAAATAAGAAATTGCAGCACAGAAACACCACAGATAATGTTGAGGATAATCAGGAACACTCCAGACTGACAAGTTCATTTTTCAACCATCAAATGTCCTGCTGTGTGCAGATCTGCATCATAGTTCTTAAAGGGACACTCAAACCCTGATTAAAAAAAATACCCCTGATGATGTCATAGTGATGTCACCACGGTTATCTCTGCTTCGACTTGGAGACTATACATTTATAACAGGAAGCCTGCCTTACAGAGCGGAGGTGTAGAGAGAAAGATGAGTGTGAACCAGGCATGGAGGGTTTAATGAAGTCCAGGTGCATTATGTGAATGAATTGTAAGATCCAGTGTTTTTGGAGCTTGGCCCGCACCAGGGACTAAGAGTTGGGATAGCTTGGCCTCTGCTGCCTTAATTTTCATCATTATGGTTCAGTCTGAGTGTCCCATCTTGACATGCTGAATCACTGGAGTCCCCCTTTAAAAAGACAAATTTTAGGTATCCTCAAGAAAATATTTGTGTTTATGTTGAGACACAAATATTGGACGATATATCATTAACAGATATTTCTTTTCTGTTTTTGATGTCCGGATCAGCCCAGTTAGGAAGCCAGTATGGGTCAGGCTCTAGTTTGATCTCTGGCTAACACTAGCAGGAAAATGACTCCTGTATGTAGTGTATGTGCAATTAACTATTTGTCATAGTATACCATTTTTTGCCCATATTTGATCATGTTAGTCAAACTGCTACTTGGAAAGCCATTGACAATTGAACTTCACAAAGAGAAAGTAATTCGTATTTTTAGCCATACTAGTAGCATGTTGCTAAGGATGCTCAGTCTGACAGCCTGTCGTTCCACCACTGTGAAATTTGGTAGAGATATTCATGCTTCCTAGAGGATGTATCCTAATCACTTTGGTTGTCCCCTTACTGTTCCTCTAGCTCCATCATCAGGTCAAAATTTGAATTCGTCTAATATTGGGTTTATGACCAAATACCTGCAAAACTAATGATATTCCCATCAGCTTCAGCTCCACTTTGTACAAATAGCTCCACCATTTCCTTTGTTCAGTGAATTGTGCACATTACGTCACATTTTTTGCCACATTTTTGTGGCAAATGTCACAGCAAGAAACACACAGGTGTCATTGATAAAAATTAAAAATGACAATTAAATTTGGGAGAGTCATTTCCAGGGTCCTGGTATTGTCCATGCTGGCTCACTGGCATGGCTTCCTGGGACACTCTATGGAACTCAGCCATTATCAATGATGTTTGTTTCACCTGTGCTTTCCCTGCTGTGGGAAGTCACAATATCTGCAGTGAAAAAAAGTAAGCGTACAAAGTAATGGTGACTTTGTGGAGTCACTTGCGCAGTGTTCACACGCTACATATTCAAAACCTTCTTAGAAATAGTATGAAGCATGGATCTGAATTTCAACCAACCAGAGAACTCAGTACAACTTAGAGAAACAACTTGCCGGTTGTTCATTGAAGTACACTTTATTTTCAGTATGAGACAACAACAACAAATTAACATGCAAGTCTCCCTATGTCTACATCATGTTATACAAATAATGATTCTTTAGTTACAAAATATATAAATATTTAAGACCATATGTACATAACATTTACATTACTACATCCATTACTTTATTAAGTTTATTACTATATATACATTTAACAGGTATTGTTCTTTAATATCATCATAATTATTATTTGCATTATTATTATTATTGTCGGCATTATTATTATTCTTATCCTTAATCATCTATAGGTAACTCTCAAAAAACAAAGCATGTTGCAGAAGATAAAACGGGACCATACCTGACGTTACTGTGCCTGAATGGTCAAGGAGCAGAGGCTGTCCGGCGCTCTGTCCTTGGTAAAGCATGGAGAGCCGGCTATGTAGAGCACAAAGTTCAACAGACTATTTGTACAAGGTGATAACAGGGCTAGTGAGGCAACACTATATTCCAGCAGCATTTGGATTCCACTGAGGTAAACAATGACATAGCTTGGAATCTAGCACGTAACTTTCACTATCCCAACACAATTTCGGGTTTGTCCACATAGAATAAGTTTTACTGCCCAGGGCTTGGATCACTGAGCCGCGACATGAACAGTCAGATCACTGCGGTTTGACCAGTTTTTCTTCCCTTTTCAAACTGTAAAGGAATTGTTCAATCTCTCCGTAACATGGACACACACACATACATCATGTTACTGTATTTATCTGGACCACAGTATATTTAGTGGTCAAATTCATCGGTGCTTCCTGGTACCATCAGAGGAGCTGATCGCTATCATTGTAAACATTTCTGTTGTGTAAGCCAGCTGAGCTTCCTCTTATGATTAGATCATTCTGTGTAGGTGTACACAAACACTACCCGGTGTGGAGTTGTGTAAGCTCACAAGTACAAAAAATAGGCCTTTTCTCTCTTCAACCCCAACACACACATGCACACACACACACACACACACACACACACATACATAAACTCATACACACAAACACTACTCACTCTCACTGTCAACTGTCTCACTCTCATCTTCCCACTCCCTCTGTTCCGCCTCTCCAGTGCTTTAACCGTCTCCTTGCCTCTCTCTCTCTCTCTCTCATCTCTTTCACTCTCCTGCTCATCCCTCACCATCTCTTTGCTCTAAATCTAGGAAATTATGCAGTTTTTGCTCTTCCTCCTTTGGCGGGTGTGCAGCTGGCCGTGAATCGGTCCGTGCAGAGGTCCGTGATGGCCAGCTATCCCAGAGGGGCTGTAGCGATGGCGCAGCTCCTCGTTGTTGATGTAGCAAAGCTGCACGGGCCGAGGGATCGGTTCGCCCAGGAAATAACTTTCATCTCCCTCAGACTCAGAGGAAGAGGAGCAGCTGGAGCACCAGGGGTCGGCAGCCTCCATGTAGCCATCTCCCCAGCATGGCCCGCCCAGCCCCACAGGCTGCCAGCCAGCATTCTGCAGGGTGAGATCGGAGGTGGTGCGGGGGCAGGGCCGGTGGGGCTGCTGCCTGTACCCGCCTGGCTCCAGACCAAACAACTCCCGAGCAGCATTACCAGAAGGGAAGCGATCGTAGTCCTCCTGGACGCGACGGTAGGGCAGCTCTACCATCTGAGCAGGCCGGTCTGCCACCAGGTGCAGGGCGTTATCAGAGCGGGAGCGGCGAGAGCGTTTGTGGTGGCGGCCACTGCGGTGCTGCCCATTACCATGGTTTCCACGGTGGTGTTTGCGGCGCCTTGGTTGTGGCTGCTGTTGCTGTGACAAGGATTCCTGCCCGCTGATGCGTCGGCGGGGCATTCTGTCGCTCATGGGAGCCATCCGCAGGTTACCACTGCTGCCCATCACGCCAACGCGACCTTTGCTGTCAAAGCCCAGCGGCTGCGGGCCATCCCAGTACTGCAGCGGGTAGCCGACTCTCAGTGGAGCATACATGTTGTTGTTGTAGGGGCGAGAGGAGGACAGTGACTCTGTGCTGTGGAACTGAACTGAGGAGCTCAGGGTGCCCATGTTGCTCTTTTCAGACACATTCACACCTGAGTCTTTACTCAGGTCGGGCATGGAGAACCTAGACAAATGTTCCTGCCGCTTACTGACCCCATCCAGAGAGTTACCTGCTAAAAGAACAAATCACGTCACATTTTCATATCGCTTGGGATTATATCATATTGTATCATGCTGTATCATTTACATAATTGTACCTGTTGCATTGGACATAGTGAGGGAGTCCATGGATCCACGAGGAGTCTGTTCTAGAGGAGTGAGGGGCTCATTGAAGCTCATGGCATTGATGGGGTTCCTCCTGGTCAGCGGGGGTCTGCCGTCTCTCTGGAATCCATGCAGGCTGATGCTCCTCTTGTCAGAGAAACCCTGGTTCTGGCTAGACATCTCATTGAAGCTCATCTGGGTGCGCAGCTTGTTGGGCCTGAACTCATCCTGGCTGTGGTGGGTCCAGTTTTCATTAAAGGAGTGGCCCCTCAGAGCAGCCATTGGGGTCCTCTTGGCATTGCCTTGCTCCTTTCCCCAGGAATCAGGCCTCTTCCCTGGGTTGGCAGGGCTCTGAGCTGGAGGATGAGCGTTTGCGTTGGGATTGTAGCCCTGCCTGAGATTACACTGACCCAGCAGATGTATAGGTGTTGGGGTGGGGGAGGGTTCCCGCTGGGGGCCCTCATAGGCAGCAGGGACGTAGGGGTCATCCCGGCTCATCCAAACCTGGTTAAGGCTCGGGGCACGGCTCGGAGTGCGGCTGGGGGTGCGGTTAGGTGTCCTGCTCGGGGTCTGGCTTGATGAGAGGCTTAAGCGGTCCATCTGAACGGAAAGGGGATCACTTTCAGCAGACAGACGATCAGGCATTGGTGGAGGAGCTGACTGGCGGGCCTCCGCATTCCTCCTCTCCTGCTCAGCATTCCTACGCTCCTTTTTTCCAATCTTGGTGCTGTGGCGGGATTCACGGGAACGGGCGCTTTGGAAGGCCGAGTCTGAGGAGTCAGACTCATCTGGATCCTGATTGGTTAAAACAAAACCGTACAATAATTGTACTGCAAATGAGTAATTAAAAATATTCACAAATCAGTAATATTGTGATCATATTCTTGGTTAAGATAAAATAAACCATTGATCCGCACTGGGAAATTTGCTTGTTACAGTAGCTAAAGAAGAGAAAAGAGTGACTGACTTGACACCTTTCACTTATATAGATATGACCATCATTGGATAATTGCACACATAAGGTGTAATAAACACATGGTGGCTACCCACCTGCCCAGCGCTGCAGGACCGTGAGCAGAATATCTGGCCCTGCTTTGGCAGGAATGGGCGGCCCAGCAGAGAGCGCTTGCAACGGGCACAGCAAAAACATTCCTCAGTAGCGTGCCAGTGCTGCCCATCATACGTCATCTGGCCTTGGTCAATACCTTTGTTAAGATGGGAAAAACAAAGTTTTATAATGTAACATACCAGAACCAAATATATTCAGAAAAACAAAAGCGATCTAGCTTTAATTTCTTTAAAATGGTAATGTGATGGCAGCTATCTCCAACACTTCTGCAGAAATATTATTCTACTAAGTCTCTACAGCTAATGAACAGAGCCCACAGTCTGATTTTAGCCATTAGCCAAGTAGATTAAGCTCATTTTGCCAAATATGCCTCTTAGTGATGAGAAGGACTAAAAAGATATTGGATAAACAGAGCTTTTTTTTCTCTGAAAGGAAAACATTTGTGATTATATGCCTTTACATGGTCACTAGATTTGTAAGAGCAGGAATTCACCATCCATGCTCCCGAGCTAGAGGAAGTAATCATCTTTCACTGCTCCCATCTGGATACAACTGGATACAACCTCTCTGAAACATACTCTTTCACTGTTATTGGAGCTTGGGATGATAATAACCATCCACATCTCACTGCACTGACTCCACCTCTCCACAGCTGTGGCACACAAGGCTCACAGAGATGATAACACCCACACGTACAATAAATAGCTGTTAGAGGTTTTCTATGATGTTAGTGCAAGAAAAGCATGTCAATGTGTTTTGGTAACACTTCATGTATAGTAGAGGAGTTACAGCAACAATAAAAAACACGTACCTATGTGTTCTCCACATGCATCACAGTACTCTGCGTAAAGGGACTCGAAGCAGTTGCAGCAGTGTGGTCGTCCGTCCTTCATGATGTAGCGCTGGCCGCCGAGGGTGGTCTCGCACTCGTAGCAACAGAAGTGCTTCATGTGCCAGTGCCTGCCCTCTGCCTCAGTGCATTCATCAGCAAAGATTATCTGCGTGACCCAGACATCACATTAATCAGCAAGGAGATTCTGCACAGAGATTGTTTGAGAGAGCTGAATCAAGGTCATAAGTTAATGTAAAACG
>JAPZEA010000002.1:19341072-19351592 GCA_029783685.1 Heniochus monoceros | reverse complement strand
CTGTCTACAACAATTTCCTAAATGCATTCAGACTGCATAAATGTGACAATGTCTGACTAAGTGAACAAAACAGGATGAAATGTGCAATGTTGTGTCTGATGGTTCTTAAATCATCATAATTTTTAGGAATCTGTCATCATGTGGCGGGTCCACTGTCAACCGACACAGTCTGCCAGTATTCTTGCACTGTGGCTGTGACTCACCGCAGACTATCATCCTGTCCTGAGGGTGTAGTTGCATATCAAGCTTCCTACAGCCACAGTTAACAGGAGATAAGCTCCTTGCCCTCAGGCCATCTGGGCTCATGGAAGGCTTACATACCTGGAGCACTGAACTGACGCACAGAGGTAGCTCGGGACTTGTCGTGCACACGGCTGAGACCGCAACCTTTCGGCACACTCCAGGGCGCTGAGCTGGCCCGGCTGTCTCTCTCCTCGGCTGTGTCGTAGACCTCGACGTGGGGAGGGCGCTCCGTCAGGTTTTTGCTGTAATGGCTCAGGCCATACTGAGCAATCTGGATGGCATAGAAGTAGCCCTGAGGGCCCCACTGGGTGGACAGAGGCACGCCTGGGTGGAAAAGAGGGAGGTTGAGAAGGATGATAAGGACAAGGATGCTGAGAAAATTACCTCCTTATATGCATGAGATCATAGACTTTGCTTGCTTATGCTTCTGTAGTTCTTTTTCTGTGTTACTTTCATAGTGTAATGAAATGCTTTTAAATCTCCTGCTTACATGATCATCCTGTTTATGTCAAGGTTTGTATTTTAAGCTTCTTGCCGTCTATTTCAAGCAAACGTCTCTTTTCAGATGTCAGTTGTCATAACAGGTTTTTTTTGGCTTGAGGAAAGACTGAACCTGTTAAGTGCAGTGTCACGTTGACTACATTTACATGTACACTAATATTCCACTATTATTCCAAATATGACAATATTTCGAATTTGATAGGGGTCATGTAAACATCATATCATACTTGGATATTCTGGATTAGGATTTATTCTGAATGGAACATTTTCTGATGAAGACGTAGGATATGCTGAGAATATTTGGGATTTAGGAGCATTCTTTAGACATGTGTACAGCACATACAGAATATGTGTCTCAAATGAGGTTTTTACCACAGTTTGTGACACATGGCCTCTTGCATGTTTACGGTCAGCTCTGTGCCTTGCCAACAGCTTGCAAGGTTGGGGTAGAGATGCATGGCACAAAAGAGAAGCCTACATTTCTAGTCAGAAGAAGAAAAACACCAACTTTTAAATATAATGACAGACTGGATATCAACAGGTTTTTGCACAGGCACAAATATTACAACGACGACCTTTTCAAGAAGGTGGTTGAACAAATGAAAGTGGGAGGCTGTGTTTTCTCTGTGTTTTCATTAACCATGTTAAGAGCTTGATAGGAATATTGCCCTTTTTGGAATAAGGGCAAAAACCGGAATATTTTGTGCATGTAAATACACTCAATGCGTTCATAACTATGACATATGTATCAATAAAAGTGGTCCAAAATGAATTAGTGATACCAAACATTCTAATTTCAGAGCTTTCCAGTAACCAGATGAGGCAGACTATGGCAAGAACAAAGGTACAAATCTGGGCCTATTTTGTAAACACAGACACAGAAGACAACAGAGCAGAAAAGAAGCAGAGAAAGGTTAGGAAAAAACTGTGGACTGTGTGGTGAAATTAAAGCTAAGATACTGTATTTCACTGCAGGCAAGCATCCCTGATCATGCAGCCAGAAATAGCTCAGGCAGGAGAATCACTCTGATTAACAGATAGTTCACTTAAAGACCTCGTGACAAAGAGAGCACATGTGCAACCCAATCCCCATCCTTCTGAGAACAACACAATATACTCAGATTATGGCTGGGTGGTAATGTGCCTCCTCCTTTCAAACTAATCATCCACTGCATACACAGCTGATCACTTCTGTTCTACTTTACTTATTGCCGTTTGTGCCGTTTTTCCAATAGCAAGTAATCTTGCACAAAAGACATTTTTATTATGTGCTGTTCTGTTTATTTTTTGTCCCTTCCATATATGGGTCCAGTTGTCCGACCACAACGCAGACAGCTCCAGTGTGTGCTCAAATAAATGATTGGTTATTACAAGATAGTTTGTTTGTGTCATGGAAAATGAATTGAAATGATTTTCCATCACAGAGACAGTGCAAGTCTGGTGCAATATGTATGATTGAAATCCTTTTAATGATTTGCAACAATCACTGTGTAGCCTGCTTCATGGCAAAAATCCCCAAGTCACACATCTGAAATGTGCTGGATATATATAGTCCATTATCTTCTTTTTTAAAAGTCTCACACCCACACCCTCACCCAAACACACACATCCATACACTGAATGTGGTGGAGCTGCCATGCAAGGCGCAGACCTTCACCACAGGAGATTTGGGGTTCAGTGTATCACTTGAGGACACTTCAACATGCAGATGGGACATTCCCAAAAGTAAACCAGCCATGCATTAAGACAGACCTAATGCTGATTCACATGCAGCAAGAAAAATGTGTTGCTATGGCGTCAATTGAGACCAACTTACCCTGCACAACAGAAGGATCTCTTCGTGTTGCATAAGATTTATATGCATTCACCATTATGTTTTGTTGGTTCTGTAAATTACACATTTTATCATCAAATCCAAGTCTTTTTATGAAAGTTGACTGAACAGATGGAAACCTCTTGGTCAGGAATGCCATTATTATGAGTTGTGTATTGCCTGAGCAAAGAAGGACAGCAGTTTCTCAGAGCTTTTTTTGAAGAAGGGTACGTGTTTCCTAAAATAAATAAGATAGCAAAAGAAGCATGGAGGCATCTTTCCATAGCATTTAGAGAGTTTGTCAGGGCTCCTGCCGGGTCAGTTCACTTCGTTGTGAGTCTTCAATTTCAAACCTCAGTTCTGTCAGCCAGTGTTTTTAACTTACATTCTGCTTCTGTCCTGCAGGTGCTGCTGTCCCTGCTGACGGTGAAGATGCCCATTACAGATGCAGATCAGATCCGAGCTCTGGCCTGTAAGGCTCTGGTGGGCCTGTCTCGCTCCAGCTCCGTCAGACAGATCATCAGCAAGCTGCCTTTGTTCAGCAGCGGACACATCCAGCAGCTCATGAAGGAGCCAGTGCTCCAGGACAAACGCAGCGAACATGTCAAGTTCTGTAAGTTTGCGGCCGAGCTGATAGAAAGGATCTCTGGGAAACCGTTGCTGATCGGCACGGACGTGTCGCTGGCGTGGCTGCAGAGGGCCAGTGTGGTCGCTCAGTCCAGGATCTCCTTCCCTGAGAAAGAGCTGCTGCTGCTTATTAGAAACCACCTTGTGGCCAAAGGCCTTCATGACACAGCCACCACACTCACCAAGGAGGCAGACCTCCCGATGGCATGTCTGTCTCATTCTTCTCACTCACCCTCTGCTTTTCCTCCTGTCGCCCCCCCACTGCCTGCCCCCTCTGTTGCTACTCTACCCCGCACCCCACGGCTGGCCAACGGTGTCGGGTCAAGACTCGGAAACCATCCCTCTCATTCATCCACCCCTGGATCCAGCAATCCACAAACACGTCCCTCTACATCACAACCCACTGGGTCCTCCTCTGCTGCTTTCCCATCAACGTCCGTCCCCCACTGTAGCAATGGCTCCCCCCTGATAGGACGAATTGTTTTCTCTCGCGAACGACAAATGGGGTGTGGTGCTGTGAGCTGCAAGAAACCCCTGGTGCTGAGGCAGAAGTCTGATCACGGGGCCTTCAGCCAGACTCCAGCCATGAAGAAGCAGTTTGACAGGCACCTGCCCTCCCCCCCTGCGTTAGACAGCATCATCACAGAGTACCTGAGGGAACAGCACGCACGCTGCAAAAACCCTGTGGCAACATGCCCGCCTTTCTCTCTCTTCACCCCCCATCAGTGCCCCGAGCCTAAACAGAGACGCCAAGCACCCATCAACTTTACATCCCGACACACACGGAGGGTGATATATCCTAAATACGGGGGAGTGGATGGAGGCTGCTTTGACAGGCATCTCATCTTCAGCAGGTTGGTAGCTTTGTTAGATTCATCTTTCCTTCCTTCAACACAAAGTGTGATGACTTTTCCACCCTCCACAACCGTTTCTCTACATTCTGTATTTTTTTCTATTCGCCAGGTTCCGTCCCATCTCCGTGTTCAGGGAGGCGGACGAGGACGAGAGCGGATTCATGTGTTGTGCCTTCTCAGCTCGCGAGCGGTTCCTGATGCTCGGGACGTGCACGGGGCAGCTCAAACTCTACAATGTGTTTACAGGCCAGGAGGAAGCCAGCTACAGCTGTCACAGTTCAGCCATCACTAACCTGGAGCCTTCACGGGTCTGTAGAGAAAGCTGTTTGTGTGTCAACAATTGTATGCCATGTCTTTTCTATTGCTGCTGAATGTAGTCCTGCTTGTCTTTGTGCATGTAAGATATTTAAAGTTCCCCTCTATTAGAAAATGTGTTTTATAAATTGTTGCTTTACTTGGAGATTAACCCCCTTAGCTGTTCTAAAATCACTGTAAACCACGGCCTCTTGGGCCTTATTGCTTTTATAAAACCGTTCTCACCTGGCAAGATTTCATACAATAAACACACAGCAAAAAAAAAAATGCAGCAATTTAGTGATAACAAATCATTCTTCTGCCAATGACATTTAGCAGAATGGTTGCCAAGCAATGTAGACACAGCAAGACACAGATGCAGAGGAAAGCATGCCTGCAGATTGGAGTGATTATTAATATTCATCTCCATATTGCCATTAATTGCATAATTGTTTAAGTAGTGTTCAGTTATGTCAGCACTACTCTCTGATGGTACAGGGGCGTTTGACTCCGGACAGGTGTGCTATAAGCGAATATATTGCTCCAGCATCTGTCTCTCACTGTAGTTTGGTAAATCACAGGATTCCACTTTTCCTGTTTTTCACAGTGTTATAAGTCTGACTGAGAGCCTGGTTTAGCTCCATTTTGATGATTCTTTTAAAATCAATAGTCAGATCTTTCTTGGCACACCGGGTCTGGCAGCAGCAAACGGACCACATCATCTGTTTAACAGCTTCGTTTGTTGACTTTTCCAGCTCTTCTATTTGTCTCTTAATAATTTCTATCCTGTCCATCTCTTTCTGCCACTCATCCACGCTTAGCCCGCTCTGTAAATCAAAATTCACAACAAAATCTGACATTTTGAGACAATTTGGTACAGTCATACGTTCACAGGTGTGCGTGAGTATTTCACAACTGCTTGGAATGATATATATGTTGTTCTAAGAGTATTTTGATATGTCTTAAAATGAGTGGAGGAGATCTTTAACCATCATATTTTGTATTTTTAGGATGGCTCTCTGCTCTTAACGTCAGCTTCGTGGAGTTACCCTCTGTCTGCGCTGTGGGGCATGAAATCAGTGTTCATCATGAAGTAAGTGGTGTTAGCACAAGAGACTGAACCCATATTTTCACCAGCTACATACAAAATTAATTCTCTTAAATAAAAATATGAAATACTAAAACGTTTTGAGCGCCAAATTGCCAGAAAGCGTGTACGACCTGAGTGCCGTCTGACCACAGACTATCGATCAACAGTTCAGCTAAGCCCGTCTGTGGTCCAGCTGCCTCCATGTATGTTGTCTTCTCTAGCCAATGATAAAGCAGCTTTATGCTGTCAAAAGAGGGAGCTGCTGAGAGGAGATGAAATGCTGTTTAATTATGCACGCTAACAGCCTGAGGGCTGCAGCCTTCTTTTCATGGGACACAAGCACTTGGCTTCATTCATCTGCACAGTTTAACCAAGGCAATACTGGGACTCTGCCGATGGAGTCAGATTTGTTCTACAATGTCTTTAAGCAATTTTAAGTTTTAAACTACTCCGCTATTGTACTCACACTGGCTCCATGTTTTTGATTAAATTTTGAAATGTTGCTTGTGTCTTCAGGCATTCCTTTCCAGGCGATCACTACGTGGAGTTCAGTAAGCTTTCACAAGATCGAGTCATTGGAACGAAGGAACATATAGCACGAGTACGTATGTCAGCATCTTTTTAACCCGATAACAGGAAATGATTAATACAGAAAAACATGACCCGTCAATTGTGAATGCATACATTCTGCTCTTCTCTTTGCCAGATTTATGACATCCAGACAGGGCAGGTAACTCTGACTCTGAACAACCCAGACCTGGCAAACAATTACAAGAGGAACTGTGCCACATTCAACCCGACAGATGACCTGGTGCTGAACGACGGCGTGCTGTGGGACGTCCGCACGGCTCAAGCCATCCACAAGTTTGACAAGTTCAACATGAACATCAGCGGCGTGTTCCATCCCAACGGCTTGGAGGTCATCATAAACACGGAAATTGTATCCTTGAGACTTCAGTACTTGGTTTGATAAGAGTGCACTACAGTGGGTGTTAGCCTAACTGTTTTTTTTTTGTTGTTGATGGTAAGACACCTATAGACTGGGGAGTAAAGTAAAACCCAAACTCATCCTTAATTTCTTCAAGCAAGAATTAAGAGTCTACAGCCATGCTAGCAGCTCTGTGAGTCTGTACTTGGGCATTTTGAGCTAATTGCTAAAATCAGAATGCTAACATGCTGATGTTCAGCAGGGATAATGTTTACCATGTTCACCATCTTTGTTTGGGGTGTCAGCATGCTAACATTTGCCGATTAGCAAAAAACACAAAGTAGAGCTGCTGCTGATGAGAAAGTCATTAGTTTTGCAGGTATGTGGGTATAATTTAAATTAACATTTTGACCTGATGATGGCGCTAGATGAAAAGTGAAGGGATCACTAAAGTTACTCCTACTGATCCAGAGGGGACGTGAATGTTTGTCAAGACATTCCACTAAAAACTGCAAATATGAAAATGATGGCGGCACTAGAGGAAAAGTCAGGGTAACAGCAAAGTCAGTAGGATTCATCCACCGAGAACAATGAATGTCTGTACAAAATGTAATGCCAGTCCATCCTGTGGTTGTTGAGCTGTTTCAGTCTGGAACAAAGCGGTGAAGCAGTCAAAGGTTAAGGTCACTGAGACCTTACGAAACACGTTTTTGGTCGTAACTCTAGAATTTATACTCTAATTATGAAAAAAAAATCACACAAATGTCTCCTAGGATAAAATGAAGAAGTGATGATGATTTATATCCAAAAGGTCAAAGATCAGCATCACAATGTTTTGCAAGAACACTTTTCTGGCCATTATTCAACGCCACAACTCAGGAACAGAAGGGCAGATTGTTTGGGCAGAAGGTTTGTTTTAGTCTTAAAAATATACAGTTTTTGGCTGCTAAAATAACTGTTGGATAAGGAAAGAAAATGGTTCTCTGGTTATTTTGACAGGTGTGTTTACATCACCTTGCTGTGAAAAAATGTTCTGTTTAAGAGACCTACATACAATCTCTTTAATTAATTGCTCAAATTAACAGCTAAAAGTTATTGCATTATCGCCTTGCAAACATTGGACCTAAGTAATGATCACACAGTAGAACATTTCATAAATCTGACCAGGACCAACCCCCACCCCACCACCTTTTTATATCAGTGCTTAATTTGTAGTCGCTCCAATGATGAGATGACTATTGAGCTTTTATTTCACTGCTAAACATTAAATATTTATTGCACTGAAAATTGATTTTACTACCCTGGGGATGGTTTTAATCGCTGTGCAATTAAACTCGTAGCAGATTTAGCTGATACAAATGAAAAAGGGTGTAATGGTCCTTAGTTGGAGTTTCAGTGGGATCTGCGGACCTTCCACCTCCTCCACACAGTTCCCGCTCTGGACCAGTGCAGAATAGTCTTCAACAACAACGGCACCGTCATCTATGGAGGTAAATACCGAAGCCGCTGCATGATAGGTGATGTGGAGCATTTGGCGTCAGTCCTGCAGCCACAGTTTCCATTAGACAACTGGACAAATGAGAGAAACACCAGCCAGATATTAGCTGTGTTTATTGAGCTTAAAAATAATTGATAGGCAAGCTTTATAAAGACAGACATCATCGTCTGTTTAGCCATGTCTGGTCTCTCTCGCTCATCGCTGTTTGCCGTTATGGCGTTTAGGCAGACTGTGGCTTTCGAACCAAGTGCATGTGTTATCAGAGCGAGGCAACAGTGAAACAAATGTAACCGTATGTTTCGCTAGGCTGGACTATAGCCTACACATTCATGCAAAAATAAGATGCATTTTTTAAACAGAAAGTGTGTGTGTGTGTGTGTGTGTGTGTGTGCGCGCGTGCGCTTAGAGGGAGTTATTTCCATTGGAAGTTGTGACCGGATTATCCCACTAAAAGAGCGGTATTTACCGGGTGACAAAAGCCCAGCCAACAACTCACTCCACAGTCAGCGCAAGTGTGTGAAAGGTGTGTTTGAGTGAAAGGCTGATTATTATGAAGGAAAATGAGCATGTGCGTATTTGAAGAGAGGTGTGAACAGAGCCTGTAGAGGTGTGTGTGTGTGTGTGTGTGCTTGATGCCACAGTCACTCAGAGCCATATGGGCAGAAGGCTCAGTGTTGGACCAGCAACAGAGAGAACCAGCTGGTTCACGCCACCCCACAGGAAGAGCCATGGGCGCGCCGTAATGGCTCTGCCCATACGACGACTGATCCTCTCAGGAGCCCGAACCGCGGCGAACTAGCTCGCTGTGCACAGTTTTTATTTATTCGCTCATTCACGCTGTTGCCCTTTGTGTTTTTTGCAGCAATGTTGCAGGCTGATGACGAAGACGACATGATAGAAATGCAGATGAAAAGTCCATTTGGTTCGTCATTCAGGACCTTTAATGCCACAGACTACAAACCTATTGGTAAGGTGTCCTGCCCTCACCTGGGGACTATAGGTGGAAGACAGCAATTTGCTAAAATCCAGTACATTACATCTCTCCTTGTTTTCTATTTTTGTGCATTGCTGCTGTTCAAATAAACCTCACTTTCACTTTTCTCTAAGTCTTTCATGATAACTGTAGTGCTGTAATAATTTATCATGTTATTTATTGTAATATTTTCTTTCTTCTTCTCCTGTAACATGTTCTTTGCCCTCTTCTCAGCCACGATTGATGTCAAGAGGAATATATTTGACCTTTGTACTGATACCAAAGACTGCTACCTGGCTGTGATTGAGGTAAATTCTCATCATAATGTGGCGTTAGAACCATTTTTTTTTCTAAAGGTTGCGATAATTTATGTATCTTTTAAATATATGAAAGATTTAAACTTCCTTTTCCTCCGGTCGATCCCATAGAACCAAGACTCCGTCAACACTGACACAGTGTGCAGGCTGTATGAAGTTGGCCGGCAGAGACTTGCAGAGGAAGAGGAGGAGGATGAGGAGGATCAGGTTCTTATAATTTGGATATTGCAGCACCTCTCTGGTTCCTTTAGACAGAGATTAAAAATTAATTGTGATTTACCTTTTTTTTTTTTTTTGTCATCTGTGCACCAGGAGGATGACGATCAGGAGGAAGACGACGACGATGACGAGGATTCAGACGACGACGTCGATACAGATCCCCTTATCGCCGAGCTGGAGAATGAGAACGGCGGCGAGGATGAGGACGATGAAGAGGAGGATGATGGCAATGATGAATTAACTCCCTCTGATGAGGAGGTCGCGCGGCTTCTCGGCGAGGATGTTGACGTCGGGGATGACGACGATGACGACGACAATGACGACGATGACTCTGATAATGACGATGTTGATCTGGATGGTGACAACGGTGAGTAGTGCCTCCAGTGAACTGCGTGATGCTATTATAAAGACTTACAATGCTGTCGAGTTATATAGATTCAAGCCTTTGAAATATCCTAAATATACCTAAATACATATTATTTACCTTCCATTTGTCTTTTCTGTGTTGTTTATTCAGTTTCATTTTAATTGTCTTGGCCCTTTTCATTGTAACCAAGCTAGCTTGACTTCACTGCAGGTGATTTTTCAGTTCTTCAGAGCTGGCCAAGACAATAAAGTGTTTGATAGATACAACAGTAAATGCACACAACAAAATAAAAGAGGTACCCTTAAAAAAGAAAGAACCAACCCTTAAAAAGGAAGACATGAACTTAGTTAAAACTTGAGTGCTGATAACATGACCTTAAACTGTCATATTGTGATGAGGTTTTGCCATCTGAGCAGTAAAATGAATGAATTGTGCTTGCATCGTGAGTACTGATCGTTATAGATTAAAACAATCAATTAATTTGAAACTGGAATGCTGTTTATGAATCAGGTAAATCATTTTGTGTACCAAACACTATTTACTGAAACTTCCATGCAATTAAATCTGCTTAATCTTGAACACAATATGGTGTAACTGCAATTATAATAAATAATTGTGTAACAAGAAATGAAATGAAATGAGGAATTGGAAACACTTTGTAGAGCCTATTGTAGAAAAAATAACATCAGAAACAATAATGCATCGTTTCAACACTCTACATGTGATGCCATTATTTCAGAGTAAGAGTGCACAGTTACTGAAAATCTGTATGCATCCAATGAACCACTAAGATGGA
>JAPZEA010000002.1:19179212-19190975 GCA_029783685.1 Heniochus monoceros | reverse complement strand
AGACAGCCTGTCTAATGGCCTCCGGAAGGCTATTCCACTGCAGAGGAACAGAAAAAGCCCTGTCCTCGACTTCTTTTTTTATTTTTTTATTTTTATTTTTTCCCCCCACGATGGAGGCACAGCCAACACGCCACAGTGGGAGGATCTGAGGGGTCTGCTGGTGCTGTCAGGGGTGAGATACATATATGTAGGGACAAGACCATGGGGGATTTTGAAGTTTAACCTGAAGTGAATTGGAAGCAAGTGTAAGGATGCCAGGATAGGGGTGATGTGGTCTTTTTTTCAGTTTCTTGAATCATGTTAATAACCAGGCAGCAGCGCTTTGAATTATTTGTGAATGGGAAATGGCAGTCTTAGAGATGTCTAGATAGAGGGAGTTACAGCAGTCCAGCCTGGATGATGTTAGTGCATGAATGACTATTTCTAGATCAGAGGGTGACAGGAAATGCCTCATTTTGGAGATGGTTGGAAGAAGCTGGACCTGGACAGTGGAGTTTACTTGAATGTTGAAACTTCGATTTTTGATGGCAATTAAATTTGATAGTTTGTTTTCTTCCCACAGTACTCAGTACTTGAAAAGCATTAGTTTTGGTTGATTTGTACTTCATCAAAAAAAACGTACAGGAAGCCTTTCTCTGATTTGCAGGTTAAATCCTCCTGTCTCTTAGAGGTGCAATCATGAAGATATTACAGCATATCGATATCAGTGTAAATCTGTTGAACTGCTAATGCTCTTAATCCTATAAATCACTCTGAGCCATCTCATACAGGACTGATGGGCCCTGAAAGGGAGGTATTTGGCGCTCCGATGGTTACAGGAATTGACGGACAGTCTCCGGGGATGGTCGAGGCACAGTTCAGGTTTCGGGGCGGTCATGCAGATAAATTCGCCATTAATAAATGTCACTTCTCCTGCCGCTAAAATAGAAGGGCAAGAGGAGGAGAGGGTGTGCAGGGAGGGGAGGCGAGGCGAGAAGACATTCGTGTAGGAGAGGCAGAAGGTGAGAGACACACAGAGCAGATGACACCGAGCACTTTTGGGACGGCCTCTCAGAGACCGCGTGCCTTGCTTGGGGACTTTTTGATGTGCTGCTGCGACAGATGTTAAGGTTTCACCCTCAATGCATTGCTCATCGAGCCACATGTGTGACTGGCAAGTATTTGCTCCCCATCCCCTGATACACTTGCATCAGCTCTCTGATTTATACTTGCGTAACTCACACATTCAGCCGCACACGCGCGCACACATTGAAAACCGCACTCACAGTTGTACGCGTGCACACATGCGCGAGCTCATTCAGTTCATGGCAGATGAGTGTGACAACTGTTTGGGTGTTTGGAGAAATTCCCAGGAAAATCTGTCATCTCATAGGCGTAATTCAAAGAGGGGTTGAGGGGCTGGCGCACCTGTGGGTGCCATGATCGCTCTATGTGATTAGAAGCATTGCGGGAGAGGAGGCCTTTGGAGCCTGTGATGTGTGATTTGCATGAGCTGTCAATCATCTCCGTCTCCATCCTGACAACTAGGGAAGAGCAAAGAGCTTCCATGGCAACACTGGTCTGAAACCTCAGAAAACATTTCTAGTGTTGGTGTTTCTCACACAAAACAAACACTATATCACCTAACTAGGGAACTATGTAGGCTTCCCCACTCACGTACTAATGCCCGGTATTATCTTTGCTAACAGGATCATGCTTACTGTTTCAGATGAAGGGTGGTATGAGTAACACGCAGCTACAGAGACAGATTATCTCCTACCATTCCCAGCAACAAAGCCCTTCTCCTTCAAATCTCTTCACAGAGCGGGTCCCACATCTGCTTTCACGCTCACTGCAGGGCGCTTGGGCTAAAGGTCTAGCCGTTTATCAAGAAATTAGATAACTGGGTCCATTCTATAGCTCATTTTACATACTTTTTTACCCAAGTAGTCATGCAATTAAACTGCCAGAATGGGACTTTCTAATATAAGAAAGGAAATGTGAGACGATATGAGAAAGAATAGAAAAACATCTTGTTCGCAATTTTGGGGAAAATAAGATTTAAAACCAACTGAACGTGTGTTAACAGAGAAATATATGTAGATCTCAAATCCTGGCTCTTTGTGGTCCTTGATCTCTATATAAGCTTTATTCATTCATTTTAGAGAAAATGGGCACTCTGTGTACTGTAACGCATCAATACTTGATATGAAATTCACGAGTGACGCTGGCTTTAATAGATTTTTACAACGTCAGGTTTATAACTTGATCATTGCACAACGTACAGTGATAAATGTAGACTATGTGTGACCAGACACTGATAGCATTCATGTTAAGATTTACAAATGACTAACTACTGTATTCTGAGCTTTAAAGTAGAGATTACATATTGCGATTACACATGAAATGTGGTCTAAATGTAAAGGAGCTCGGTTCATGGTGCATACGTGTGTGGCTCTGAGGCTTTGTGATGCTCTCGCTGGGTTACTTACTCATGGGGTCAGCAGCAGGGTTCTCACAAAGCTCAGTCTTAGCCTCTCCGTTGGGCCTCTCGTTGGGCTTCTGGGACAGACGCGATGACATTGTGGCAGCTGTGACCACAGCCTTGAAGCTACGCTTCCTCTTCTGTACGTTCAGCTCAGGGTGGAAGATAATGATGTACACATTGGGCATGTAGAGCATGCCCAGTGCTACTGAGGCACTGAGGTTCATGGAGATGGTCAGGGTGGTTGTCTGGATGTACAGCTGGAAAGAAGCACAGACAGGTGAAAAGGGATTTTAATACAGGCTGGAATAGCAGCAAACATAATGTAAATGGTCAATTCCTTTCGATGAGGTATGAACTCTATGAGGTATGAGCAGACAATCGAGTTAGGAGCAGTTTTTAAACCCTTATCAAGACAAATGAGAGAACACAGCTATGATGGCTAAACATCTGTGGCCAATTACAGAGCAGTGACACTGCTGAGCGCAGTGATGAGGCAAAACATAATAATAACCATCGCCTGATAACAAAATATGAGCGTCCAGTGAAAAAGTTCATTGGTCGTTTTTTTAAACCCCGGAGCGTAAAGACACATCCTGACAAAAGGACCTGCATCTGTAGAGGATATGTTTGTTTTCTAGACAACTATAATACAAAACTCCTGATAATAACTGACACTTCTATTCTTTTTTTTTTTATAATCTAACCTTTTTATCAGATGTGTAGCTGGTCGGGATATTTGCTGTGTGTAGCTGTCAGGAAAGGAGCAGCCATGCGTACGGTAACATAATCCAGCAGCATTTATTAAAGCCTGACCTGCAGCTACTCAGTCAAGTCAAAGACGGTTCAAGCGTGTTAATGACAATAGCAGAGGCATCACCGTGACTTTATCAAAACGTCCTCACATGGCCTCCTTTCTACCAGTCTGTCCACCCGGACCCTTGACTAGATTGATAGACCACACTGTCAGGGCGAGGATCTGTCCGTGACATGTTGCAGGCACCTTTCCTTTCCCTTCATATCGAATGTTTTATCTCACCACTCAAGCATTCATCAGGCCGATCCACAGCCTCTGAGCTACCTCTTCCTCCACTAACAATTTGTGTGGTCGGGCACATTTTAATGCAAATTCCTCCTTGAGCACAATAAAAGACTTCCCCCATGGACTAAGAGCACTGCATCTGCAGTATATGGCAGGTCTAAATTTGTTTTCCTGCAGCTCTGCACGCGGTGGAGTGCAGCGTGTGAAAGGCTCTCACTGCGTTAAGTGGTAAGATCATTCATAAGATTGCCATTCATGTGAGCCCTGATACATTCTCCTACATGCTTCCTCCATGACATTCCTTTTCGGACGTTACATAACACCTTTCACATTGTCAAGCGGTAATGGTGAGCTTACGTAATGCTACGATTTTAGGTTAACAGGAATTTTATGTAGTGACTTCATTAAGAGGTAGTGATTTCACTAAGATGCAGTGTAATTCAGCAGACACGCAAGAGCCTCTTGTTTCATTTAAGGGTCTAGGAGGAGAAAGAATCAGGTGTGAGTGGTTTCAAAAGTCCCCTCACTGATCTGCTGCACTTGAAAGCATCAGATGTCACTTGTATGCCGCCTTCCCGTCAGCCACGGGTGATGCGGACGCAGGAGAGGATACTATTGTAAACACATTAGCCACAGTGTATCTGCAGAGCAGCGAAATGCTGGCTGATTCAGTCAGAGGAGGAAATGTCACCATTTGCATACAGTTTTTCTTGGTAAAAAGCACAACTAAATGTAATCTCTTTCATACGAGATATTTCATTTGCACGCCAGTCATGCCTTTGTCCCCCAATCTCCACCAATAATTCACATGCCTGATATGATCAACATGCCAATACACTCAAGCGCTTCTTTCTCTCTCTGTCCTATCCTGTTTCTCTGTGGAGCAGCATCAGAGGCAGTAATCTGGCTGGCGCAGCATGCATTAATAACCATATGAATATCACAATGCTCTCTGTGCACTCTGTTCTGTGTCACTCGAAGCTGGGGGAGAGTGGAGATGCTGTGCTTTCTCTCGTGTCTGAGCTGTGAATTAACAGCGTTTATGATTAGATATCAGGGCGACCGATCGGAGCATTCGCGAGGAGCACACGTGGCGTCAAATATAATCTCAGCCTTGTGCTGCGTTTCCATGTTTGGTAGTTGTTAACCTGTCTGGTAGCCATAGCAACACTAGAGTTTGGTGCAAGCAACTAAACACGGCTGGAATAAGCTTTTAATGAGATTCTGATACCATGAACGCTGCAATGCTGACCCTATCAGAACTGATTTATTGACCATGCAGGAGAGCTGATTCGGGAGCAGGCGCACAATAAACATTAGGTGCTTACTCATACTCATCACACACACAAGCGAAAACACACACACACACACACATACCCAAAAAAAGTGCAGATATGTAGGCTTGCACCCCCTCTAATACAGCTACACATGCGCACAAACGCACACACGTAAACACGCCAAACCAAATCCTTTTTCTTACTGCTCCTAATCAGCAAGACGGTTTTTTTTCATTGTGCCTCCCTATGAGCTTGACCCAAATTCGTAGGCCCTCTCACCCGCCACTCGAATGTTTAGCTTGTCACAGAACATTCATAATTAATTCCCGTTGCTTTAACATAAATAAATACATGAAGTCATTTTCACAACTGCTTGGCAACTCCCTATTTATAGCCGCGGTAATGATTTATTAACATCCTCATCAGGAATCAAACGCTTGCATTTGAATTTTACATCTCACTGACAAGCCAAATGCCATCATCCAGCCACAACAAACGACATGCCTTCCATTTAGACAAAAAGCTGTTGAGGGTAATTCTCATAATTATACCCACCAGGGATATACTTTCTGCAAGAGCAATTTAGTTGGGTATGGCTGAGTACTATAAATGCACACAGCTATAAGGACTTGATTCAGGAAGTGACAAGTGGGAAGCTCTCTGGCCCATTAGAGAATGCCTTCAGTAATGGATCCGTGGGATTTGCAGTTACCTCTCAACTACCTGGACGTCTCTAGTTGTTTTGGGTGGCCTACTTCCAGCCCAGCTCGTGTCATGAATAACTCTGTCTGGCTTTGTGCTGCAAAGCCCTATGCCATCCCGGAGACCCCGCTCTCTGAGTGGATGCTCTTCCCTTCATTTTGACTGCACAGGAGGTCCCCATTACCGGGCTTCAAGATTGGTAGACAGGAGGAGCTTGTGACACATATAACCAGTTCTGGATGTGTTAGAGCAGGTCGTTAATAGTTAAAACAATCTGAGGAAGTCGTTTTTGATGTTTCTTCTGACACGGTGCATTGTTTACACGGGTGTTTATGATGATGTGACTGATGCTTCAATCAAGGCTCATATTTATCAAGCATCTCATGACTAGAAATGGCAGAAATTCAAGAGTGCAATTTGGTCCAAAACTTAGCTCCAGGATTAAAATCATTTTTCTTCACTGAGGAAATGACTCCTATCTCAGCCAATATTTAACTCCAGAGGCGTCCTAACCTATAAGGAGGAGTGCTCAGGCTGAAACAATCTGTGAGAGGAGGGACGTTTATTGAAAGATATGGCTATTGAGTAACTTTTGTGACTTTGTGCTGGTGGAGAAATCACATGCCGTCCCTGCAGAAGCCGCTGTCCTCACATTACACTGCAACAGGGAGGACTGTGTCAGAACCAACAGTTTCATTATTGTCATTATCTTCATGAGGTGGAATCACTGGCACAGGACGAGCTTCCTTAGTACGAGTGCAATAAAACTTCTGGATTAACGATATCTCCACGTCATCACAACATCTTCTATCTTATTTGTTGTTTATTCATTTCAAATTATAACAGCGGATGTGGTCATATTATTCCAGTGTTTTTACCTAAGACTGGGTGACATTACAGAAACACATTTCCTCCCACCTTCAGGGGACACGAAGTGGAAGATTTCATGTTCTCGGCGGAGAGGCGTGCCGCAGCCCACACTGGGTTTCCAACATTGTTACTGTGTGTGCAACACTGAACAATGCATTCAAAATGTGGCATGTTTTGTAAACCGATGTGCTTGGATGGGGCTGATATGATAATTTCACGCAGCTGACTAAAATTAACAGCTATTTGAATTTGCATACATTTTTTTCAAACCAGACGAGTGGTTTGCCAGTGTTTGCTTCAAGTCTGATTGGGAAATATCATTATAAGATTTAAGTTCTTATCGATTTTGGCACCACATTTTTCGCATATATTACCTTGGCAAGTAGCTACTAAAGTTATTTGACTAATTAAAAAATGTGGGGTTTTTTTGTATTTAGTTTATTACTCCAAACCACAGCTGTCAGAAAAAGTACAAGACATCATCATCGTAATTTCTACTTTGTGGCTCTGAGCGTTGTAAAACAGCAACATCTCTCCCGCATTATAACTAAATACAGTCCCCAGCTACATTGTCCTCTTCATCCTGATGGATGTTCAACATCTACTTTCAAAATAAACACTACAACCTTTCCTTCCCTCCGCTACTCCTGACCAGTTTTAGCCTTTTGCCTGCAGCCTGCTTCTGGTGCAATCTATTCATGGTGTCAAGCATGAAACAACAGATAAGCAGGGGAATTTCACACATTATTTTCAAAAGACATGTCCAAAGTAAGTGTCAAGTCCAACTCTTGTCAAGGGCAGTTGTTTACAGTGAGACAGGGTGATTAGAAGTTGCAATTTTAATTTTACCTGGATCGAATAAGTATAGTATAGTTAGTCATTGCTAATGATACTTGGCAGCACTCTCTCCTCAAGAGGGCTTGTGGGTACAGGAGACATCTTACAAGAGCCTAAGTGGTTTCCAGACATGTATTGAGGTATGTAAGGTTTCCTGACATGAAGTTCTCCTTTAAGCGTGACTGAGTCTTGTGGGTGTTTTACTCGAAGGCCTCTGCGCCTTAAGGAAAATGTTTCATATCATCATCCAGCTCTTCTGAACAGTGAGAAACGCTCAGTTTCGTGGTCCAAGACAGAATAAGAGAGTTCTCGTGTTCAGTGACAGCATCCTTTAAATCTGTTTGCTTCAAAAGTCAGTTGATCTCCAGGCCTGAAGACGGCTGAATTAGGATGCTGGTGACTCTCACGGTACTTAACTCGAGAGTATCGAGTAGTTGACTGCGCACATGCAGGTGCACAGGAGGCGGGGGGATGCTCTGTGATCTTTTGTTACCCTTTTTGCATGACTTCCCTCAACATGAATGGGCAACACAGAGGGAGAGGCGGGAGGGAGGGAGTCACAGGTGTGGAAAATAAGGGGGCATCTAAATGGTGTTTAGTTAAAGAAATTCCACTCGGTGCCGTCACAACTTCTGCTAACAACAAAATAACATAAGGTCACACAGCCATCTGAATTGTTTTGGATTATCGCTGGCAGCTGGCGTCATATCATCTCGGTGTTTTCGTAAATCTTTTGCTACTGGACAACCTGGGGTGAGGGAGATTATTCAAATCTGCGTGGGTGTTTGGCCACATCTGCACTTAAAAACACAACAGGGTAAGGTGCTTATAAAGTGAGCATACAGTCGAATGCATCATCGCGGATCACTTTTAGCCTCCAACAGCCCATTCACATGCAGATCCACGCACATTATTTTTGTATTTTGAACCAACGTTTTCAGTGAAGTATTCATGAAGGGATCTTATGAGCCGGTAAATTCAGTCTTGGCAGAAGCAGCTGAGCTGAATGTGTGTCTATACTGAAAACTTAAGTAAGCTGAAATGATGGATAAGATGGCTTCACCTCACCTTGACAGTGCAAAAGCACGTTATCAAGACATGCAAAGGCACTTCTCACCAGCTGCGGCTAGGAAGTAAGCGCCAATGCTCCCTCATAGCCCATTACGCCAGGATGCTGCGGTCTGAACAGAAGGTGAGAGTAAGGCGGGAGCTGGTGTGAAGAAAGAGTTAACTGCATAAAGGGGAAAGATAAACACATTACTGCCTCGCTAGTCGCTGCGAGTAGCATAATGAACTCCTAATCGCTGCTGAGGGTGTAATTCATCTATGAAATCAGCAGCAAATTGAGATGAGGAAAATCAGTTTCTGATCCATCTCATGCCGTAGCTTAGCAGGAAGGATATTGAACGGCGTGCCTCTCAAAAGGTTAGGAGTAACACTTTCCTGTCAGCATTGATATTCTGTCAGTGGAAAACTTCCCCTCCGCTCCGTCTTGTACACATGGCCTGCCAAGCAGCATGCGCGGCCCGTGATTCCAGCAGATGAATGCATCTGTATTCAGCCCAGTGCTGGCCAGATAAGCAATGACTAGCACATCAGGTCAAAATGTCAGATTCTCAATCAACTCCAAAAGCACCCAGTGTCAAATGCTTTGTTGAGTAGAGCGTTGCTGTCAAGCGGTGGAATGTGTCGAATCAAACTTCTATTTACCCCCCATTTCTCCCCGTCTTCCTCCTCCTCCAGCTCCTCATCCTCATCTTCCTCCTCCACCCGCTTCTCTCCAAGGCATAATAGTGTATGTTCAGCACCAGGCATGAGAGCTAAGATAATAGCATCTGGAGCTGCCGGCACCCCCATCCGTATCACTCCTCAGGCATTTCAGGCATTCTGGTGCTTAACATCAACCCTTCCTCTGCCTTTGATATGCCTATTTCTGTCTGTGGTGGACCCAATGTGGGTTTCCACGCACATCGGAGCCATGTGAATATGAAATTAAAAGAAAATGAACCTATAACTTATACATCTGCTAAATGTGTGTGTGTGTGTGTGTGTGTGTGTGTGTGTGTGTGTGTGTGTGTTTGTGCATCCATGTATTCATCTTCAAGCATCATTGAGCTTGAGAAAAAAGAAATGTTCCTTGAGGTGCACACAAAAACAAAAACACATTCATGAGGCTTGGCGTTGGTACATGCGAATCTCAAAGATATCATTAAATCTCTCTTTTATCCCCCTCATTCAGCCGCTCTTCTCGCCGCTCTCTCCGCCACTCCCTCCTTCATTTTCTGTGCCATTCTCTCCATCTCAGCCATCGTCACTTTTAATCTTGATAGAGGAGGAGACATGGTCCTTCCACGACTCTGCTGCTGACACAGTGCCCTCGGCCATGATGGCGATCAGGCAAACTCTGCCACTGTTATCTCTGGATTCCACAGACATCAACAGAATATCATTAAAAGTGCACGTTGATCCGAGCTTTGTGGTATTGCTCACTTTTCAGATTGCCTCGTTCCTCTATGAGAGAGCGAATATTGAATCGGAAGATAACGCTGAATCTTTGAATCTCATTTATTGAGAACTTCTCAATAAATGAGTTCTCTTATTCAGAGTTTGCACAGTGGCAGCAAGTAACAACAGGAGGATTGTGAACTACAGAGAATAATATACTGAAAAGGATGAGGTTTGTGCATTATATATTTTTAAACTGTATAAATGATTGAAGTAAACCTCGACCGCGGGGAGACTAATAGTCAGCTTCACAAGGAGGGAGGAACATCCACGTGACAAATTCCTGATTCTATTAGTCCGCAGCAATAATTGCAGTCAGCCACAAGAAGATCTAATTAGTGTGTTGTCATGTTCAGTATAATCAAGATGAGAGTGAGGGGGTAGAGACTCCGGACCAAACCGCACACTCACCAGCTCAGCACAATGACTGGAATCGTGTCGGTCTGCCGTCATTAAGATGCTCTAAATTGACTCAATTTCCACTTTGATACGTTTCGATCCCATCTCGCAAAAAAATCCAGTGTGTCAACAAAACAATATAAAATGTAACTGCGACTGCTGCCATCAACTCTGTGCCAAAGGTCACGGTGTAGTCACCGAACATCCCCTGCCTGTCTGTCCTATATATGTGACATTACTCATATAGTTCTTATATTTATGACTATATGGGACCTGTGATGCTTTGACCTTTACCATGACTTAATACTACAGGACGGCTCAGTAGGCCTTGGTCTCGTCTTAGCAGGATGTGGTAAAGGAGGAGGCAGTACAGTCACTGTGGGAAGCCATGAATGGTAAAGCTTAAGGGCAAGTATCTTGCTGAGGACCTGTGAACTTCAGCACTGCTGCAGTGAACAGATTTGTTGGTGCATGATGAGCCATATTTGTTATACCAGGAGAAACACACTGAGCCTCTGCTGTATAATTGAGCTGAGGTGGAGGGGGTGTTACAACATGGAGACAGTGTGCTGTCGAGGTTTGAGGACTGAGGTCAGTGTCTGTTTAGTTAAGTAATGTACATCAAAGGGTCCTTGTGGGCTGTAGTGACTCTATCTTATTCCTCTGTGCTCCATCATGAGCATCCACAGTCGTTTTCAGAGCACCCTGGGATTAGGCGGTCCCAGTTGCCTTGGAGATGATTGGGGTGCAGGAGGTGTAACAGGTCTAAAATCAGGCAGTAATGTTGGAGCAATCCCGGAGCCAAAAGGTTCACGTAAAGCTTCTCAGGCCAACCACCCGTCGAGCAGAGGAAATTTGGTTTCAGAAGCCAACACTATGATGACTGAGCTGAACTTTATTCCTGGTTGGATGGTTAGAAATAAATGGTGTCTGGATCTGCCATCAGGGTGTTCTCAGTGGGCTCCCAGGGGCAGCAATGCTAGTGGGTCCAAAAACAGAGTAAAAAGTGTTTGGGAAGGTCCCGTCATTGACTGCTGCAGGTCCAAACATAAGTTCAGCAGCGTTGTGATTGGTTTAATTGATCGTGGTTTCAGCACAAGTGTGTATGATTTACTGTCTGTTGAATTATAGTACACACACACACCTGGATTAACCGTTTCAACAGTGAGAAACGGCATTAATGTAATAAACTGTCTTATCTCTTGTTGGGGCGCCGCCAAACAAAACCCACATTTACTACCTTTCTAAAAAGCTTCTACAAAACTGAAAACTCGAATATGGTTGAGTTTTGAAGGTTTCTGAATTCATGGATCACTGTGCAGCTGTTCAATCCTCTGCCATTTTTATATTTGTCATGTTATGTCATCTTCTCTTTCTGCATTGATTTATTCCTTACAGGTTTTCTTAACATTGAGCCTCTTAACAAAGTTGGGAAGCTGTGTGAAACATAGATAAAACAGAATGAAATACTTTGCTAATCCTCTTTGACATTTATTCAACCGAAAACAGCACAAAGACAACATATTTAATGTCTGACCTCATCAGCTTCATTGATTTTTGTAAATATCTGCTTATTCTGAATCTGATGCTGCAACACGTTTCAAACAAGTTGGGACAGGAGCAACAAAAGACTGGGAAAGTTGTGGAATGCTCCAAAAACACCTGTT
>JAPZEA010000002.1:18959772-18972153 GCA_029783685.1 Heniochus monoceros | reverse complement strand
GCAAGAGAACACGTCTGCTGGTGTTTCTTGACTCCTCTGACCTTGTTGTTGTGTTCCTATAGCACAAAAAATATTGTGCTAAGTACAGTGTTATCATTACAATAATTGCCGGAACCACCAAAATCACCAGGTAGTAATAAACAGGAATTATCTTTTAAGGCACTGTAACTACTGTACGTGCACTCGAATTCACCTAAATTTGTGTGCAGACGTGTTCTCTTGCATGCCGTACATGCATACATGTGCACGTGTGAGCGGGTGACGGGGTACTCTCCGCTATTTTGTTCACCGTTGACTGAGTGTGAGGCCGAGTGAGATGGCAGCATGGCTGGCCCTCACTGATAACTAGGCACAGGCAGAGCCCTGTGCGCTGTGCCTCTATTCAAAACACACACACACACGTTAATTAATCCCAAAACGGAGGGGAAATTGAAAAAAAAAAAAACACTGTCTCCACTTTTAATTGGACTGACTGTCGTCCAACCATAAAGAGAAAACAAGCTCAATCATTCTCCTCCATCTTGTCGCTTGTTGAATTATTGATAGATGGAGCAAACTGCACTAGAAAATGAAATGGGGAAAAGAAGCACTGGGCTAGAGTGCGTTTGAATGTTAGTGATAAAATTTGATTATTCATGTGTGATGCATGCTGTGTGGATTCTTGTAGCAGAGTGAGGAGGAGTATTGAGTTTCTCCATGGTGACTGTAGAGAACCTGCATGTGCCAGACAAGCCAGCTGGTATCTCGTTGTCCAAGTACACAATGCTCCAGCAAAAAAAAAAAAAGAAAAAGAAAAAAGAAACAGAAAAATAGCTGAAGTAGATGAGGCAGAAGGCATTCATTATTCACTCATATCTGAACCACTGTGCAAATGCTTATCATCTACAAACCAGTACACATTGTCTTTCTGACCCTTTCACTTTTGCTCGACCTGTTCTGACACTACAGTATATTCACACTCTCTGACCTAACTGTAATCATCTCTTCTTTTTCCCCCCCTGCAGCCTGCATTTGCTGCTCCTGGTGAAAAGCTTGGTAAATCATATCAGATTGGCTTTTTTCCCAACAGTTGGTGTGTTTGTTTGTTTTTTTCCAGAGAATATTTTGGCATCTGATTTTTCTATTTGTCAAGACATTTGGCCTCAGGGTGACAGGAAGCAGTGGTGTCTCTCTTCTATTTAACTGTAACACCTCTTCATCAAAATGTAGTTAAAGCCCCTTTAGTATTACCAACAAATTATATTATACAGGTGATATTTAATGTGTCTTTAAGCACCCATTATTGATAATAATAGCCACACAAAATGAATAACTTCATACTGTTTCATGGACTTTTTACTGTACAGTACCTTAATAGAAAGATGATTAAATTTTTTTGACCTCCAATGTTTTGATACCTCAACCAGATAATGAGAATTGGGAAATCCCTGAATAGGCTTCTATGCTTTGACAGTGACAAAACATGTTCAAGTTAAACTTCCAGAGGCCAAATAGAGACCTTGAAATATTCCCCTCATCAATTAATCTCCATTCAATGACACACTGCTTTACTTAGCCAACCATTCAGCCTCCTCTGGCTGCTATAATTGTCCCAGTTAATTGCTTTTCAACTCTCTTTGATTACAAGGTCGGCTCTGAATGGCTGGTGTACATGGCTCAAAGTTTCCTCTTCCCTCGGCCCTCCTCCTTTTCCACCCACCTCCTTATGAACCCCCCCCCCCCCCTTCCCTTTGGTCACAACAGATCGTACCATCCCTCCTCTCCTCTCTGCTTTCCATGACCCTACAATCCAAGGTCAGTTGTTGGAGATGTGATTTTCATTAAGCTATTTATCACGATGCTGTATGTCTATAATGGTGGCTGTTAACTTATACCTATGATATACTGATACTTGATAAATGCGGCCATTCTGAGGATGCCCAAGGTAGAGAATAATGAACACAGAAGGTTACAGTTTTACATAATCTGGCACAAGAGGATTTAAAGACATGTATAATTCGTAAGCAGAGTTGCAATGGCTTAGTCCATTTCTCTTCATATAAAAAATTATGCTTTATTATACACACTGTTAAATCTTGAATCATTATTTCATCTTTAAGTGGCAGCATCTTCACAAAAGAGAGAAAACACAGGAGACTGTATGTGGGGAAATGTGGAGAAATAAAGATATATTGCTATTGGCTCTCAAAAAGAGCACTGCTCTACAACTGCCCCTGACAATTTATGTACTGTTGAGGTTGGTTAAGGAAGCTGAGTCCATGATTGGAAAGAGTGTATAACAGTGCATGTGTGTGTGTGTGTGTGTGTGTGTGTGTCACTCCTGCGTCTTTCTCCTCTCCCTCCACAGCTCACACGGAGGCGACAGAGTCCCTCTCATTACTAAACAGCACAGCCCCCAAACAAAGGCTCACGCACCGACAGCGGTGCGTGTTCAATACCGATAACTAGTATGGCCTCTCATCTGAATTAGCATGCCGTATAGGCCTTGACACATATTCACACCGACACACACACACACACACACAGAGGTAGGCATATCCAAACACACAAAAAACACCACATACATGCACACACGTTCAAAGGCACACCCGTATGTACTGTTATTCACACACACACACACACACACACACACACTCATCCTGCAAGTCTTGTGTCGAACAGATAGCGATTACCGGATTACTCTGCAGCGGCAACTTGAATATGCATTCAAGCTTTGCGTCGTCAGCATTGGCTTTTGTTCTTCATGTGGAGAAGAGCCACACAAAGCCTTTCGACATCAAAGACACAGAACAACAGAAATAGCAAATTGCAAAAATGCTAAATGTGGTTCTGAGGGATGCCGCCGGGTCACTGCACATAAGAACCATGCAAATAAGCAACACAGCGTTTTTTCTGCTCCACTTGAATGTAGCTTTCTCCTCATCTGGCCTTGTGCATGTTTCACACCTGGCTGGTTAAATGTGCCACTGGGCCTGGAGGTGTCTGCTGAGGGGTGAACAGCAACGAGGCGGCGCACACACACCAAAACACACACATCCACTTACCGGCTGACCCCTTGGTCTTTTGAGTTCATTTTAGACTAGGTCCTGGCATTGCAAAGCCTAGTGAAATGTAGTGTTAGATCAGCAGAAAATAGTGTCTTTGAAATAAGTAGCCAATAGTTGAGCTGATTGCTATACATAAATAGCTTTCTCCTTTTGTGGAGACCATGTGGCAAAAGCAGGCTACAGAAACATTACCTCCTGTTGTGACTAATGTCTACAATCTTCCTGTCTCTCTGTCACACACAATCACAATAGCTTGTTTATCTTGCTGTCATTTTTCTTGTACGCTATGTCGCTTTCTGCCTTGATTGGCCGTACGTATAGCTAGATGCAATAACAGCGTGGAGCAAAATGGGGGTCTTTTAAAACGTTTTACAGTCCTGTGCATGCAGCCATACACATCAATAAGTGCATATTTGCGGAGCGCATGGAAGATGTTGCACTATCTGTATTTCAAAAGATGCTTCGACGCAGGTGGCGCTGACCCGGTTTTGTAAATGAGTCCAGGGTCGAGGAATAGTTGCAGAACAGGCAGATAGCATGTCATATTGCTGATAATGAGGGGGGAAATGTGAGGGAAGAAAACATGGAAGAGGAGGAGTGGAGGAAGAAAAGTGAGGAGAGGTGGAGTGCAGGAAGGGAAGCCTAAAATATGCATGTCATCATGGATGACTGATAGCTTTCTGTGAAAGCTTCTCTTGATGGGCGCGTGCAAGGCAGGCCTCTAATTGAGCTCTACTGCCAATCACAAATGCTCATAGTGTGTGTGCGTGTGTGCGTGTGTGTGTGTGTGTTTACTTGCAGTGTTACATTCCCCTGCTGAAGCACTGAACACACACACACAACACTCTGTCTTTGATCATCTGAGTGAGACTGTTCTCTCCATGTTCTACAGTAATTAGCTTGGTGTTAAACTTGAGAGACAAGAGAGATCAAGCAGCAAAGCCAACAGATGATCAGTGCATAACTATCACCCTTAACTATCAATACCAGTCTGTAAGACCGACCGTCCACCAGCGCTCACTGCAAAGACACACCGTGATGCCGTCTGTGTTCTCTGGCTTTTGTTGCATATTTTTATAACCCTTCTGCAAGAATGATAAATCTGACATGTTGGTGCTTTTATTTATCTTAAGTGGATTAATCAAACCAGCCAGAGAAGGAAAGACACACACATTGATTTTAAATAAAAGTGGAAAACAACAGAAGAAGCTGACCATAAAATTCAATTTATGTACAGTAACTATTTTTACGTAGATTTATGTCTTTTCGCTCTTAAATAGTAGAGTTGAAACAAATAGATCCAAACACCAAGTAGCTCCCGTTAGAAGGATTTTAATGCAAAGCAAAACGCTCGTCCTCAGGCTTCAGATGTCTGAGGAAACGGCATAAAAATCCTTACAGGATCTACTTGGTGTTCAGATCTATTTGTTTCAACTCTGCAATATTTCTAATTCTTTGATCCTATTGGGCACTGAGATGCACGTGTCTTTTTTATCATTCCCTTTAGTTCATAAATCACATAAAAACAAGCGAAGCAGCATCATCGCAGAATGACCACCTTGCTGACTTGCCTTGCAACATACTGAATTGCTTTAGATGAAGAAACTGGATTTCAGCTTAAAAGCATTTGAAGTAGGTTTTGTCTGTGTGTTTACCTATATCCAAATAAAGGTCATGGATTTAAAAAAAAAATGAAGTTAACGTGCACAGTTAAGTCTCAAGGCCTTGCATCCTTCTATGAGAGCCGTGAATAATATAAAGGAACACACACTGCAGGCGCTTTATGTTTCACCAACCATAATTCTCTTGACCTCCATTTGAAAAAATGCTTTTCCATTTGATTGATGTGCAACAAAATAATCCCTTTTTTTTTTTTTTTTTGGCACCTGTCGACCTCCTGTGTTTTTTTGTCCTGCACTTCCTCCCTCTGCTGGTCCACAGTCTCAGCACACAGAGACAGCTCACACAGGAGTAATATCAGTGACTCCCACCTCCCCGCCACCCTTTATTACCCCTCTTTTTCTTACTCTCTCTGTCTCTCCCTCATGAATAAACATCCCTTACATTCACTCAGTGCTGGCATGAAATGGCCACACAGCCCCTGGCACACGCAGGAGTGATGCCGCAATCATTATTCCACTGCAGTGGTCCCACACAAGCATATTTCACCAATCATGTGGCTCTCTCCCCTGGCTTTTGTTTGGATGACTTAAACAAATGATGTGGCAGTGAGGAGGGCCTGCGTACCACAGCTCCCCCTGTTAACACAGCAACCGTTGACACGGACACAGCAAAATTTGCATAAGAGTACGCTTGAGTGGTACTGGCAATTCCAACGGGGGTCCGCGCATTTTTCCCTCCCTTTCGGTGAGAGGGTGGGGTTGAGGGTGGGGGGGTGTAAATGGGTATTTTTGGTTCTCTCGCTTTTCTCCATCCTTTCATCCTGTTCTCCCTCTCTCCTTCTCTCCTCTCCGACTGCCAACTCCTCTTTTCTCTGGGGTTTAGTGTTGAATTGGAAGTAATGAAAGATGCACACATGCCATGAGACTGACTGGGCTTTCAGCAATAGAGATGGAGGAAGTCAATTTGGCAGAGCTGTTAAACACATACAAGGCAATGGTGGCATCTAAGAATCAGGCCAGTTACGCTTGACAGATACCTCGCTGTGCAGTAGACCTGCTACTGAATGGTCAGATAGGCCAGATGAAGTACTGTGTATGCATGAGTGGGAAGAAATGACTGCTTTTTTTTAATTAAATACATCACTAGTATGATTATTTTGAAAGTATTCTGGCAGCAATCACTGCATCATTTCAGAATAATGGCCCTCCTAAAGACGATGACTGTGATGAGGATGATTAAAAGGAGGAGGATGTTTAATAAAGTCTGACATATGAAGAGGGGGAGATGACAACTATTGTGTCCATGAGGGCAATGATACATTTAACAAGGACGGCACTGCTGACGAAGGTGAGGAAGAGGAGGATAATCATGATAATGCTTATTTCTGTTTTGGCTTTTTCGTCGGTGGTAATATCTGAAAATAGAACGAGGAGCGCTGCATTCAGAGAAGTTAATCAAGCAGCCCGAAGGGCCACTGCTCTGTCCTTTCATGTGCCTATCTCGCTCTACATTTCTCCTATCTCTATCTCTTTCATTCGCCTTATCTCGCCCTTCTTTAATCACAGCATATCAATGTGACTGATACATCTAAGAGATCTATTTGCGGGCTGTTCACTTTGTGAGAAAGTTCTATTTGAATTCCATGAATTTGCTCTCGCCTGACTTTCAGACTCCTCACAGCGTGACAGCAGCTCACAGGAATACCAAACAATGAAAACAAGCAACAATATCTTCCTGAACGTTTATGCAATATGTGCATAAACATATGGGAAGATTAATGTGTTTGCGTGTAGGCACCAGTGACTCTGCTGAGTCCTTAGGGTGGGTGTGGTACACCGCCGTGCAAAGGTTGTCTCCATGGTGATAGATGTGGGGTCATCTACATGACGATGGATCAGAGGGGGTGTTGGCCGCAAAGGTCGCGGACCAAGGACAAGGCGAGAGTGATTGCAGCCACCCAGACAGGAAATCGAAGAGGAGCACTCCAAGGGGGGGGTCAAGGAAAAAGGTGCAATTTCACAAGCCAAATTACTTCTGGGATGGAGGAGAGAAAAATATCACAGCAATAACGGCACCAGGGATGAGAAAAGGGAAGGAGAGGGAGGTGGTGGAGGAGCAGGAGGCAGCAGGAAGGAGGAGGGAGGTCCCAAACAAAAGCTCAATTATCAAAGTCATCAAACATGTATGCTCACATAAGCAAATAGAGTGACATCCTATTACCTTGATGCCATACAAACGTCCCATCTCCGCCTCACTGAGAGGAATTTTCAGAGGTATCTGTTTGAGTTTGGCTGTGATTTTCCATGTGGTTTATCAAGCTTGGTTTATTTCTGAGACTGATGCCGGCTGTGACTAGAAAATATTGATTGGATTGTGCAACATGTTCCGCTGCAGCCCTACTGATTTCTTTTTCTGTTCTCTCTCTTGGCTCCTCCTCTGCTCTCTGGCGATTCCACAACATTAGTATGTGGAACACCAGCAAATCAGTAAATTGTTAACGAGAACGGGCACAGTGAATAAATGACGACGACAACTTCAAATTTCTGCCTCGGTGCCTCGTTCCCTGCCTGCTCAGGGTTTCCCCAATGCATTTTCTGTCTTACTCAGTATACCCTCTATTTTCTGAGTGTGTTTGTGTGTGTGTGTGCTTGTACAGATGAGTGTCTGTATCGGCAGGCTGAGTGCATTGAATCATTAAGTCCACAGTGCCACTGTGCCCATTGCCTCATTGCACCTAATTAAGCCCCTTTTGTTTCCTATCAATTAACATTGTAATTAAAACTAGTCGTGCTTCTGTTTACCCCGAGTCTGCTGATTCAGGGGAAATGACACACAAACAGCAATGTGCAGGAATTCAGCTAATAAATGCCTGCATCACACAGGCATACACTTATAGAACATACAAGCACTTATCAATACAAATGCAAATACGAATACGCACATGTTTAGAAAGATACAGCACACGCACACACACACACTTGCAACATCAAAGCTCAACCAGGCCTCTCAATTCGCTGGAGAGTGTGTTAGAACAAGGAGTGCTGATGAAGCTGGGAAATGAGAGCAGGATACTTTGGTGTGTGTGTGTGTGTGTGTGTGTGTGTGCGTGCGTGAGCGAGTGTGAGCCACTGTTGAGTCGTTAACAGAACCAAGGGATTCACCTCCCGATAATCTCACACTAATCACCTAATCCTCCATCCCTCAGGTGAACAGACGGGAAAAGAGTACATGACATCAAGTGGAAGCCAGACAACACGAGACCCACAAACACACACACACACACACACACACACACACACACACACGCTCACACACACACACCTCACACAAAGCACATATTTAAGTGCAAGCACATCCACACGAACAAATGAATAAGTCAAACAAATGAGCGCGACTCCACCCCGCCCCCGCCAGCCCCATCCACCTCAACACACCAATGTACATTTCACCAAAAAATATACACCCTATCCTCTTGTTTCCATGGCAACTGACCGTAGAGCTGTGGGTATATGAGGCAGCAGGCAGCAGGCAAAATCACTGGAGTGAGAGGCGTACCGGTCTGTCACCTCAGCCTCCCCAGAGAAACAACACATAATACTGTACTACTGTACTCTCTCCTCTCTCGTTCCCTCCTCGCATCTATCGCTCAGACTTGCAGGAATACACAGATTTCCCTCTCTGCTCGCACACACACACACGCACGCACCATCCTCCATGTTGCTTCATGTGCTGTGGCTCAGGGCAGACGGGGCTACGACACCAGACGTTTGTGTGTAGAACATGTGTGATCTTCTTATTAAAACATTATCATGAACTGCCACCCAGACACACCACCCTTCTCCTTTTTTTCCATTGTGTTTTTGTGTTTTCCTTCCTCTCTGTCTCTCCCCTCTGTGGTATGTGTGTGTCTAACTGTAGGGCATGGCTGGCAGGTCTGGTTTGACCTCCTCTCCTGAGCACGCCTGACAAGACTCAACTACCTCCACAGTATAAAAGCACTGGCCTTCCATCCAGTATCCGTTGAATCATCTGTTCACTCTCAGTTGACTTGCCAGCATCACTGTGCGGATCTTTGAGACTCGTCTATTGCACAGTTTTGAACCATTCATTAAACTACACCATTTTTTGGCATACTCCTGTCCTCGTGTCTGAGTTCCAGCATTTGGGTCTGTTTATCCCTGTCCTAAAACCCAACAACTTCTCACTGGCCAACTCCTGAAGTTGCTATAGGGGCATAAAATCTTTGACAAACTTCAATACAGCTTTTATCACAAGCGTAGTACTGAAGTAACAGTACATAGTACATTTAAAATGCAGCTATTAATTAGATCTAGCTGACAGTCCCACATTATCCTTGTTCTTGCTTCCCACCATTGGCTTCCTGTAAAATAAAAAATAAACTACAGTATCCTGTTGATTACATATAAGGCTCTGCATGACCTTGCCCCCAGTTAGATTTCTGATCTCCTCATTCTATATTCCACTTCTCAACCACTCTGATCCTCTCTCGGCCTTTCCTCCATCCCCCACTCTAACTGCAAAACAAAAGGCACCCACCTTCTGGAATCATCTTCCCCCATCATAACCACACCAAGTAATTATACAGTTACAGTACCTACGATTAACTTTTATGAAATTCTTTGTAAGTTAGTCTGTTCTTTATTAGCTTGCAACATTTCCATCTTGGTTGGTAGATAGCTAACTTCTATTACAAAAGCATTACCTAACTAAGCTAGTTGGATAACTTCATAATTACTAGCTACACAGCTAAGGTGTTATAATCACTAATGCAGTTCCTTTAAATTAGCACAGTATATTTGTGCTATATTTATACAGCTAGGTAACTATCCTACTATCAACCATCTTTTAGCATGCTTTGAGAATGAGATGAGCACTCTGTCAAACAAAATCATAACTAAGATTTAGATTTATTTTAATGGATGTTTGTTAATTTAATTTTTTAATTTAATTTAATCTTTTTTTCTACAAAATATAATTTATGTGCATCCAAAAAATGTTTTACTTAGGCCAGAATACCCAATCACCCACTCAATATTGATGCACAAAGAGACAAGGAAAAAGGAAGAGAGACAGACAATATTCGGTAGAAAACAAAAGTCAGACAACCCTCATTCAGCTTTGAGAGAAAGAGGACAAAGCAAGTAAGCATTTACCGTACATGATATTATCATTATCACCACTATTTTATTATTAGGATATAATGAGAGAAATTTGTTTGTGAGGCAATGAAATCAACTAATGTTTAAGAGATAAAGTTTTAATATGGCAACATAATTAAGCTGAAAATTATTTCAGATAATTAAATCTAAACTATCTGAGCACTGTAAAATACAATTTCTTATAGGGTCTCCTGGGGGTCTGCGGAGCACAGTAGCCATGGTAGATTCTTCCTGAAGCCTTCCACACACCTTTGTCCATGTAGCCTACAGTCAAATATCAGCAAGTGTATTTGTTGATGCAAAACTACAGGAATTTCATCAGGCTGCAGATATTGATAGCTGGGGGTATTGACGGTTTTTAATGCGGTGTGCTTTTCTGCTTCATGATATCAATAGTTAGCCAAATAATCATATCAACAACAGTTGTTAAGTGAATATGCACAGTAGGGCTGAGTTTAGAAAGAAAATCAAACAAGAACCAAAAGTTATTAGCAACCATGCTTAGTACAACCCTCGGCTAACTCACGTGTGACAGCCACTTTGACAGTAGAGATCTCTTTTTTCCAGAAGTCTTTTTGAATGTATGTCCCCTGGTCCTCATAAGTTACCTTACAAAAACACAGGGAGCACATAAATACACTGTAAAGATCTAGAATCTCCAGCCACACTATAAGCACTATAATTTGTTTTGCTGTCAATAGCTGCTGGAAAACTAACATCACTGACAGGGTTTGGACAGAGATACAACACTTTCACTTGAAACTGAACTCCAAAGCACCACCAATTGCATCCATCAATTAACTGTATTTCCAGTAAGAGAGACTTTATACAAATGACTTTGGTTACCTTGTCAATGTACCAGCGTCGGTCGCTGCCTGTGCCAGACACCCTGCCTTTGGTTGTCCTGTAGAAGACGGAACATTAGCTACATGGAAATACATACTGCATACTGCAACAACACTGGAAGCATCTCACAGCTTCCCTCCATGACCATCGTGTCCACAAGCGGAACATGGGGTGTCCCTGAGTGTTACTGACCTGAGTCTGCCCTTCTCCCAGTACAAAAAGGTCTTGTCGGGATCATCAGCTGGAATGAACTCCAGCTTCTCTGCACTTTTGGCCAGGAAGATCTTCAGCTGGCGACCATGGGCCAAACGCTCATGGAGATCATTGACAGCATAGGCCTCTAAGACAAAAACAGAAGGAGAAAAAAAAAGTGAAGGAGAATGTCTGCTACTAACATAATTTTTGAAATTGGGGAAAAATAAGTTCTTGCCAGTTCTGGGGCGCAGTTGAATGGTCAAAACAATTACATCCTATGTCTTTTCCTAAAACCTGTTTTTATTGTTATTGGGTCTGTAGTGGTGAAACCAAAATGTTCCGAAGATGGACTTAGATATGTTTTATGCAGGCTGTATAAAAGGTGGACAACCTGGTAAAAAATATTACTTCATTACCAAGGTTGGAAATTAAATGTAAAAAAGAAATATAGGTATGAAAGCAGGAAGCGGGGTGCTGAGGGTGCTGCACCCACTAAAACCAAGCATTATAAAACCATCAATTGATAAAAGTGTGATGCACACTTGCAGAGAGAGAGAGAGAGAGAGAGAGAGAGAGAGAGAGAGAGAGAGAGAAGCAGAAACACAGAGATAGAGAGAGGCAGAGAGGTAGAGACAGAGACAGAGAGAGAGAGAGAGAGAGAGAGAGAGACAAAGCTCATGCGGACAAGCAAGAAAGATGGAGTGTGAGAATTTGGACAGAAGTGTCAACATGATAAAAACTCTCTTTGATCACTAAGTCAAATGCCACATTGCGTTAAATGTTGCTGCTACAAGGAATTGTGCGAAAGTGGGGTACACTTTACCATCCTTTTGTAAAGGATGGTAAAGTGCACCCCATGCTAAAGACAATAAGAAAAGCATTAAAGCACCTTTCCTTGGTATTTAGAGAATCTGAACAGCTCTTATCATGGCTCAAATAATTTGAGGCCATTTCACTCGGTTACAAACCTTCCGAAGCAAAAAAGACTATTTGACCTGGTCACCTGACATCCCTGTCGAACTGCACACCTGTTGCCACTTTTCTCATCAGCCCTGCAGCACCAGCCTAGTCAGTGTCAGATTGCTGAAGTTGCAAAGTTGCCATGTGCTATGTACTTAGCACTGGCACATGCCTGGCCTGCCTGTAACCCTATATATATCATTGTAGTCTACCACTCTGCTTGCACACCTCAAAGTCAGCATACTAGGGCCTGGGACCAAGGCTATGTTCAGACTGCAGGCAAAAGTGGCCCAAATCTGATTTTTTTTTTTTTTGGTATGTATGTAAGATCTGTTTTATTCATGACAGTGTGAACAACACAAATCACATGAAATCTGATCTTTTCAATTCTGATTTGGGCCATTTTCATATGTGGTCATAAATCAGATACAGCTGTTTGTAGCCATATGCTCTAGAGCATTATCTAGAGTATAGATAACCTTCATCTATTATCAGTGCAATGGCTCTGACATAAAAGTTGAATAGGCCTA
>JAPZEA010000002.1:18828202-18839857 GCA_029783685.1 Heniochus monoceros | reverse complement strand
CACTCACAGCTACAATGTGTGACACTGATGCAGATGTGGCAGCGATCGGCGGTCAAAAGGATGAGCGTAAGAGCGAATTTCAGCTGCGGAGAGTGTACAAAGACAAAGAGATCAGCGATAAGACAGAGGCTGAATGTGTGGGGTTACATCTGGGGCAGGCTGTCCCAGGATGGACAGCTTCAGCAGCTGCCGGCATGGATGTGGTTGTGACCAGGGGGGCGATGGTATGATCCTGACATTATGAAGACACCCGTGATGTCAGTAAAAGATGATGACAGAGCGTGCTATGAACAATAATGGTAGTTCTCAGCATTGTCGTGCAGTTATGCAAGTGTTTGCATATGTCTGACAGCGTGCTTGCACTGGCATTTCTACTGCAGCATGTGCGAATGAGATTTAGCAACAGTGCGCAGTTTCGGGCTAAAAGAAGCGAGCTTCGGGCCCGTGGTCTTTGCTCCCTCTGTGTTTTTCGACAGGGTTAAGAGTCTTTAGCGTGGAAATCGTCATTAATCTGATCTGCGCAGACAAGCCAGGCAGAGCTGGGAATATCAAAACATATAGGGAGAAGTCTCCCTGGATCATTTGAAATCCTGTTTGGATGTTTCACTACATTGCAGCTGAGAGATTGAGCCGTTCCTGCACCCGCTTTTCTGCGTCTGTCTCACTCATTCTTTTGTTCTGGTGTTTTCCTCTCCCTCTCCTCTCTCTTTTTCTGTCTTTCTCTTTTTCTGACACTCTCGCTGTGACTTCTTTCTCTCTAGTCTGCCTGTCTCTCTCTCGCCTCTCCTCTTTTTGGTGCTAGCTGGGGGATTGGGAGGGTTCCTCCAAATTGGCACACAGATGAATAATGCATCTAAAGCAAAAGCAGAGAGCCGGGGTTGGATATATCTGTCTGTCAGACTCTTTCTCTGTATTACAGTTATGTAGGGAGTTAGGCTGTTACTTCAGAGGAGAAAAAAGATGTTCGTCGCTCTTTCCCCAGCATCCCATTTACTTTTCCCCCTGTCATTAACTCTCATTTTCAGTAAGTGTCTGCACGCATGGTCACAGAGCACTGTGGGTGTCATGCAACCTGCACTCTGATACACGCTGGGAAAGATTCTCGAATTTGGAAGTTTTTCGACAGGGCTGCTAGTTGTTTTTGCTACGACACACATGCATAATGCATGCGTGGGATTTTGATTTCATTTGATTCTCTGTCGCCGTGTTGCGCGAATTTGTGTGTTTGTGTGTGTGTGTGTGTGTGTGTGTGTGTGTGTGTGTGTGTGTTTCTTGCTATTCCCAAACTGCAGCGTTAAAAAGCAAACTGCACTCGTGAGCATAAGCTCACAGTAGCACCATCATTAAAGTAATGAGCAGGAAGTTAGCACTGAAGTCAACCATAAACAGAGAGAGAGAGAGGGAAAGAGGGAGAGAGAGATCCCCAATCCCATAAGGATAAATCTTAAATCCTGAATGTTGCTTCTGACTCATTCTGGTTAATTAAGTCGAGTCAAGTGAGAGGAAAATGGGGTCTTGCCTTGCCTGAGTCTGTAGGATCAGCACTATACTGTATTCGCGGCTTATGAAGTCTCTCGCTGGAACTGTCCTCTGTGCACTCAGAAAGCAGAGAGAGAACAAACTGTGTCTAGTCTGTTCCTCTTATTTTTATTAGCTTGACCCGTGCAGCCTCTTTACACACGGAAAACTCTCACACTCACTTCCCCCTCAGGTTTTACATTTACATACACACCAAGAGTAAATGCTCCCATTCATTGTTGGGTTTCAGGGCATGTGTGCTAGCAGAGTTTTATTTATCACATTTTATCATTTAGCCCCTATTTTAGGGTAGCTGTTGTTTTGCTTTGCACATTCTGTTCAGTTAAAACACACACACACACACACACAATCACACACACACACACCCACATCCACCGCGAAACTCAGAGAAACAAAGAAATCTGTCGAGCAACCTTTGGGATTTTCTTTGTTGTTTTATGGTGGAAAGATTTCGCCATGCGACACAGGATGAGGCAAACGAGTGAAATGTCAAAATCCTGTGTAACTCTAAAAATAAAACAACACAAGGGTTGCCATTTGAGGAGATCATAGACGCACGATCGGGTGTGGAACAGATAAAACAAACAGTGCTTTATACCCAACAGCAACCCGAGTGGAGCTGCCAACTGTCCTCTGCTGAGAATAGAAGAGAGTGGATTTTACAAATGTTTATGTATTTAACATTTTAAGATTATCACTTTTTTTTTTCCTCCTCCCCGTCGTCATGCCAGATATAAATGTGGCAGACGAACAACAGGAGCCCTTGCATCTGCAAAAACAGCGTCACAATCACACTGCAGGTGCAGTCAAATATAATATACAGCCTATAATTTATTTATATACAAATTACATAATACTTTTTGAGGATGTAGNNNAAATCTGCAAAGCCCAGATGTTCCTCTTAATCAAATGTAAAAAAAAAAAAATCCTCAAGTAAAATTTTTTCTGTGATACATTTTGACAAGAAATAGCAATGTTATACATTTAAAAAAAAAAAAAAAAGCTGAGTAATTTCCTTTAACAGTTGGGCTTTGCAGATTTTAGCAGATGTTACTCAAACAGGAGTAGGTAGCACATTTTTGCAGACTATTTTCAACTGAAGATTAATCCACATTTGGTGCTCTAGTGAGTATTAACAGCAGCAGGACAGTGTAAGCGGGACTGACTCAAGATGAACGGCAGTTCATGGTGATGAAGAAACATAACCCAGTGCAGCAGTGTGGCCGGCTGATGAAAGAGGCTATGGCAAACATGAGCACGGCATATGAGGCTTTGGTCTTCTCATGGGATTTATAAACAATAAGAAATGTAGAATATCAGCAACCTTACCCCTGAAAAAAATGTACATATAATGGCTGTGCGATACGACCCCACGAATCCCACGTCTCGATAGAGGTAATTTCCAGGTAATGATACATATCACAGTGTAGCACAGTCTCATGAACAGTTTATGTAAAATGACCGCATTGAAAGGCCTGTTTTGATTTACATTCTGAATTATATACTCCTAAAGAGTCTCTCTTAAAAGTAGCTAGTGTTTAGTTTTAGGGTTAGTGGTGTTTTAGTCTGTTGTGGGGACCGGCTCTGGTCCGTGGCTGACTTTTCTGGTCCGTGGCAGCCCCTCGTTTAGTTACGAGCTCCTTGCTTTGCCTTGGAGTCTTTCTCCTGCTCAGAATTACCCACGTTCTGCGCCATGTTTGCTCTCCTCCATGTTTGTTTGCGTTGCCTTCATGCAACTGCATCCGTGCCACGCGGAAGAATGCAAAGCGTCGTCCAAATGATGAAAAATATCACCATGCAGAGTCCAATCTGCAGCAGCGAAATATAAACGATAGAGCATCATATGAAATGAGGGATGTTTTTCCGTCATCACAAGATACGTATCGTCATGTTCCGCAGTGCTGCATATAATACAGCAGCAGAGGCCACGATCACGTTCAGCACTCTTGTTTAGAGATGACCTTTCACTCGTCACTTAATACTCTCGCTCATTAAGAGAAGGATGTTGCCAAAAGCTTTGAGCAGACTCCAAATCATATTTGCTCATGAGATTAGAATGTTAGTCCAGGACAAATAGCTCAGCAGGTTATGTTCACTGCATGTGTTATGTGACCGCTTGTAACAGGTCACTTTGGGATAGGCACCAAATTGCAAACTGAATTTCCAAGTGACGGTACAAGGTCTTAGTCCTCAGTGGGTGTGTGTGTGTGTGTGTGAGGCTTAGAGATAGGCATTGCAGCTGATGGCAAAAATGTCAGAGGGTTAAGCTGTAACACCCCCCCCCCCCTCCCTCCCTCCCCTCCCACCATTGCCTCCCTCTCTCTCCCTTTTTTCTTCTCTGTCTCGCCCATCACTCCATGTTGTTATGCACAGTGCAGTGGCGTCCCGCGGGGCCGGAGATTGCCATGGACATGATGTGATTTCTCGTCTCCTCTCAGATGTAATGTGCTGTAGTCCGGGCCTCTGATGAACTTGCCTCGCAATGTTTGTAAGACGAATCGTCCTCTGCACTCCCCTCCTTTATTCTATCATTCGTTTCTGTCCGTCGCAGATTATGCGTGCGTTGATGCCTGATCTTCAGATGGCGTGATGGATTGATTTGGAGGTGGGGCTCATGGAGGGCAGGCCTCTTTACAGGTTGATATCCTGTTACAGGTCGGCGCTGAAGAAAATACGCCGTAGTGTCTGATGAGGATTGTTAGCCTGTCAGTGATGTCTTGGTTGTGCAAAGCCTGTGAAGTGGCATGTGCTGAGTTAATTTAATTCATTTACTGAGCCGGAGTCATGCTTCACACTCCCTCATATGCAGCAATCCTCATATCTCAGGGGTTTACTCCATTGTTGCCCTTGATAATAATCACTTAGTTGGATTTGTCCTAATGTGATGACAGAGACTGAAAGCTGCGTTCAGGAGCATGACGGGAACATATCGGCCTTGTGAATCTCTGGCTACAATTAGGAAAATTGCATGAATGCAGGCTTTGTTAATCCAATGTGGAGATGGGAAAGAGGCTTTTTGGGGAATCTTTATGTGATAAGTGCAGGTAGCTTCGGGTGGGAGATGCAAGGGCCGGTGACCAGCTAAGTGTGGCGTTTTCTGCTCTCAGGTGAGGAGAAGCACAAGGTCGTATGGGTTGTGTTCTGACAGTATATATGAAGGCAGTAGTTGTGTGTATTGTCATCACCTGTCGACAGCGGTGGAAGAAGTATGCAAATCCTTTACTCAAGTAGTAATACTATACTGTAAAAATACTCAGTTACAAGTAAAATCCCACTCTGAAAATTTTACTTAAGTAAAAATATAGTCAGTAAAAAAGCATATTATATCATTGGATCATTATTAATCATGCATTAATTAATAAAAGCAGGATTTTGCTGTTGTAGTTGGTTGAGATGGAACTATCTTTTAACTGTTTTGCACAGGGCTGCAACTAATGATTATTTTCATTATGGATTCATCTTCTGATTATTTTCCAAATTAATCGATGGATTGCTTGGTTTGTAAACATTCTGGAGATAGTGAGAAATGCTTGTTCTCGTAGCCCAAAGTGACACCTTCACGGTGCTTGATTTGTCCAAGCGGCAGCCTAAACCTCAGTGAAAATAAATGAAGATAATTAGAATAATTAAAAGGAAAGGCAGCAAATTCTCTCGTTTGTGATGCAGGAACCATGAACAGTGTTTGCATGAAAAACAACTTCAGTGACAGTTGCCAATTAATTTTCTGTCAATTGGATAATTGATTAATCGACTGATTGTGTCAGCTGTACTTGTATATTCTATTGGGTAGTTTCATTCATAAGAAAACATGTTTCATAAGCTCAGTGGGTTTTGTGCAAAAAATCGTTCTTTGTTAATAAAAGCTGTCAAATATAGTGGAGAAGAAGTGGAAAGTTGCATGAAAAGACTGAAGTACCTCAAATTTGTACTTATGCACTCCACTATTGTCTGTCTAACATGTGATATTTCTTTATACTGAATTAACTCTTTCTTTCCATGAGAAGTGTAAAATTTAGCTGGTGTCATGCATATGTCTGTGGCAAATGTCTGCCTAAAATAGTGTTTGTATGCAGATTAAAACCTCCACTACAGCGACACCTTGAAACTCTCGTCTATCATGTGATGTGACCACAAGAGAGTTGAGACAATACTAAACTTACTTTTCTAGAAATTCTAGAAAACATTCGAGCGTTGGTGAAATACTGTAAATACGGTTCAGAGGAACTTTATATCATGATGAATTAACCTCAACAAAAACTGCGGAGGTGTCAGTTCACCAAAAATCAGATTTTCTCACTCACCCAAAGTCCTATGCAGCCATGAAATTATATTTTCTCTTTTATGTGCTGAGGTTTTCAGATACCCATCTCAGAAAAGTCTGCCACTAGTCTAATACAAAGGAGATGAATGAAGGTTCATTTGTGCTGCTCAAGGTTGTAGAAAGCAGAACAGCATGTCTCTCCAGAAACAAAGTCCTCACTGTCAACAGTTTTCACAGGGACTGTTTCTTAGGTTGAAAGTGGTTCCAATTAAAACTGCTCTCACCAAGGCCTGAGGGTTACGTAAGTCGCCAACTGGGGGATTGTTTCAGCAAATAGACAGAAAAGAGTTGGAGATTTTCGAAATTGTTAAATGTTTTGAGCAAAAAAAATAAAATGAAATTCCATTCACCTCAGTTGTATTGAGTCGGTGCCAGAAATCGTAGAGACAGACATCTCAAAACCATAACCCGATCAATACTGGATTTCTCAGGCGTATACTGATATTGATATTTCAGAGCTATAAAAACTCTAAAAGATGTATCGGCTTAAAGGTCTTTTTTGTTGTTTGTTTTACCTGAGCACATAACAGAAACAAACATCTTGATTTGAATCTCTCAGATGTGTTTAAAGATACATACTGAGGGGACATTTTTCATCGTTGAACTTGTCAGTGATATCTGCCATTTCTGTACTATGATTCCTTATTACTTATCAGCTGACATATACACTCACGCCATATATCTGCCATAAGATAATATCATAATGTTGTTATTAATGGGTTTTGTCACTCATATTATTACTTCCAAGTTTTGGAACTGCAGCTCCCATGATATTTGGGCTTTGGAGGATGTAAACAGGAAGTATAATGTTGCAGTGGAGTTAAAAGTGCGCCGAATTAGCTGTTAGCAGTTCCTGTTTGCAATGGACTCGTGGATTTACAGACATCTACCACTGGATTACTTTGATACTGATGATAACTTAAAAAAACATGATGATTCTCAGCTCTGGAGTCATGAGGAGTAACTTTTTTCTGTGATTTCTAAGCAGACTTGAGGACGTTTATTTGCGATGGACATTGTGGATAACGATATCCTCAGAAAGTGGAAGTCATGCTCATAACCCGTGTTTTAATTTAAGATTGTTCAGTTACTCTAACTGAACAGACAACACTTTATATTAAGGCACACATATTCACCGTCAACTTGTTGCTTATTAGCTTGCATTTTAGTAGCGTATTGGTTCTTTATTATAAAGCACTTATTAATGCTTTATTCTGCATGACCACATTCTACAACTACTTGGCCATTAATTAGAGTTTCAACTAAATAAACTCCTAATTACTGCTTATTGATAGTAGGTAAGGAAGTTGTTGTACATGAATTGGGATCTCAGTAACCTAACCCTAACCCTCAATAACCCTAACCCTCAGAATAAGGCGTTAATATGTGCTTTATAATGACTAACAAAGAGCCAGTATGTAACTAATATGCATGCAGATAAGCAACTAGTTAATGGTGAATATGTGCACCTTAATATAAAGTGATACCACAAAACATTTTGGTCTAAAACTGGGAGGCAGTAAGCATCTTATTAGCATGAATGATGGCAGTAATATTGTGTATCTATGATGCATATTCCTTATTCTTTTTCTAATCAATACTGGTTCTCTTTAAAAGTTAACACGTACCAATGGCAAATTACTCAGTGTCGAATATTTCAAGTTAGTCGATCAATACTAATTCAATTATGCCACATAATTTTTCCTTCCTAATTCCCTGATTTAGCCTAATTCTTTACTTCCGTGTGCTTCAGCGTGGTAGCAGCCATGCATGTTTCAGGCGGCTCGTCGATCGTCAGAGTAACTGTGGTTGTGGATTGTTATGAGAGAGCCTCCCAGTACACAAGAATGAGAGCAGCAGCTGCACGGATTTCTTTAATTTTAGATGACTGTAGGGAATCACCTAAGAAATGCTGAGGTTGACCTTAATAAACTTTATATACACTCAGCCTCCCAAAAGCTGCCCAGTTTATGCTTTGTACAGCATTCGGCTCCGCTGTTATTGAAGTCACTTCCATTCAGACGCCGTGCTCTTTCAGTAAAAGCTATCCCACACAGAAAGCCGAACCGACATCTCTTGTCTGCTGGAAGCATTAACAATTTATAACAACTCATGATGTAATTCAAAATGTTACTGTAAATGTAAATGTCATCCCTGAAATGTAGCTGAAATTAGGTTACGCTTATTTTTAAACCTCAGAAAAATGTCCCACTTTTGAAGAAGTGCTGCGATCCGAGAGACCCCAGTCTGATATTTTCTGATGCATTGTTCATGAAACAGCCTCGTGGTAATTAATTGCTCATTTAAATATCTAATTAAACAGATGACACATTAAAAACACTGCGATATGCATTCATTTGAACAAGAAAACCAGCATTACATTATTAGGGTCTGTTCAATCCTGTTACTGGAAAAATTATACCCATTTTTTTGGATTTAACCAGCATGTGATGAGATCTGAGAGAATGGTGAATGATAGATACACTCCTTAAAGAAGCTGTTATAGGTGTGAAGAATTCAAATGAAATGGGGTCTGTTTAAGCCGAGAGCTGGAAATTAAGGATATAAACCTTTGATTGTCTCAAAAACAGTTTTTAGGGCACATGAAAGCCGAATTTTTTTTAACAGCAATCTATTTTAAGCATAACTGAGAGTAGAAACTACAGTTATCTTGTGTTGAGTAGACATTGCATAATAAAGAGGCTGCAGAGTCTGTTCGACCCCAGTTCTGATGGTTAAACAGTATGCTGGTTTGACTTTTCTCAGCAAAGTGATTGTGTAATCCAAAGATTGTAAGTCTGAGTTTCGACACAACAATCTTGCGTTTTGTGCTGGCGTGTGTGTGTTTTTGCTCTGCGCTGTGTGTGTGTGCGTGTGTGTGTGTGTGATCTCATAGACACAGAGGAAACCTTCCACCCTGTGGTTGCGCTGCACTGCTGCATCCTGCTCGCTGCTCTGCCAGTTCTGCTGCTTGCATCCGCCCCTCAACGCATCTTCAGAGCTCTCAGTTTGACCTCATTACCGCCGTCATTACCATCGGTATTAGTAGCTGCACCCTTCATCATCATCGCCACCGACATCTTTATTATAATCGCCACCAGCAGCGGGCAGGGCTATCACCGCCGTCGTCATCACTCTCAATATGCTGTTATTGTCATTGTCATCATTTTACTCGTGATGGTCTGAAATGAAGGCAGATGGTGGAATAAACATTCTTGCACCCTGACTGCGTGTCGTTGTCGAGCGTGCTGCAGGGGCGTCGTAGCCTCTCCCCCTCTAGAGTCTTGTTCACCACTTGGGAGCTTCACATACTGTTAAGCACGCTGCTAGACGTGCGCTCCCATCCTGCGTTGTGTTCGCTGGCGGTTCAGTAACGCACCCCCTTGTATGTGTTTCTCCTCTGAATATTTCAGAAGGGGGGCTGCCAAAATGCAAGCAGAAACAGACCGCTGATGACCTCCTTCTCATCGCCTCCTCCTTTTTTTTTTTCTCTCCCTCCCTCCCTCTCTCTGTTCCCCCCCCCTCCCTGCGCTCATCGCACATTCTCCCAGGCTTCCCCGCTATTTCTCTCACTGTCTTCATCTTCTTCTTCTCATCACTCTCTTCCCTCTCCTCCCTCCCCCACCGTTCATCCCCCCTCCGCTCCTTCGTGCTCCCTCGGTTTCTTGCATCTTCTCCCACCTGTCTGTCCTTTCATCCCACTCATTTGCTCCTGTGTCTCTTCACTTCTCTCTTACCCTTCCCTTTCATTCACTCTCTCCCGCTCTCCACGGCGTTGTCTGCCTGCCTGCCTGCCTGCCTGCCTGTCTGTCTATTCCATGAAGGGCTGTCTGAGGCCTCTGCTCTGCTAATTCATTCGCCGTGCATCGCCTTGCATATCTGCAGGGTCAGGCAGACAGACAGAGTGAGAGAGGAGGAGAGGAGATCTGGTGGAAGCGAGAGGGAGAGGGACCAAGAAAAGAGGACATGGGGAAAAAAAAAAAAAAAAAAAAAAAACATTTATCTCCAAGAAACAGAGAGCCAGATCCTGTGGTGGTATATTCCACAATCTCTCGCTCTCTCACACACACAATATATACAGTAGCTTGCCATGACCTCCTTCTGCTCACTGCTTGCTTTGTCATTCCGATCCCTGATGTTCAGCTTCCTCTCTAATCTAATACTTTAACCACATTGCTGCCATTGTCTCTGTCTATGAAGGAATGTAAAGCACAAGCATGTAGTGTATGCATGTGTGTGTTGTTGTGTCCCGGGGATACGTGCAGAGCAGTGACTGCAGGTATTGACTGCTCCAAATTCCAAATGTCCTGTGCTGATAAGTCAGTAATCGTGAACGTACGTGTACCTCAAACTGAACACTTTCTCTGCTTCAGTGTCATTCTGGAGGCTCTGCTTCAGGGAGCACCAAGCTCAAACTTAGCCTACTTATAACGCAGACGTTTACTGTGTGTGTACACTGTACGATGGAGATTTACTAAATGAAAATGGGTCGCCCCACACAAACTAGTCCTTACGTAGAGTTTCATTCTTACTTGCCAGGTCTAACTCCAGATAACTGACCTGACAAAACTCACATTTAGATTTAGATGGAAGGTAATATGAGCTGTGGTCAAAATGCTGTTCAGCAATGATATGACTGAGGAAGACTTCAGATTGCATTACACAAAATCAACACACGTACCTCAATTTACAAAACATTACCAGATAGCTTCAGTAAAACTACCACGAACTCTCAGCTGCATGTACTGTCTGAAACTGATGTTTCTCCATGAGTACACACCTATCTAAATATAACAAAGTAATACTCACTTTAATTTGGCCTGAAACTGTTAACTGGTAGTTATGTGTTATGTTTTTGTAGGACAGCACTAAAGATGTTTCCTAGTAACTGATTTGCACATTACCAAGTCGGGTTCTCATCGGCTAAGACATTTCTTAAATTTTAATGGTGCAACCGACTTTAGTAAAGTTAGTTTGAAAGTGGGTAATAGTTACTGAGAACATCCATCTATGAATAGCTGCTGCAACCAAGTCCTAACCCTCCTTCATTTATATCAACAGTGACTTTATTTGAACCAGGGCTAATCAGAGGAGGGCAGACTATTGAAATCGTTTACTTAAATGTGTACATACTCCATTAAAAGTAAAAGAACTCTTCTCTTTGTGAGGGCTCATTTCATTGTTGCAGCCTGTGAGAAGTAATTTTGTTAGTCATTACTGCATCATATATTACTGTCTAGTTTAAAGCAATAGGTCAACATTTTGGGAAATACACCTATTTGCTTTCTTTCTGACAGTGACATGAGAAGATTGTAACTCCAGAGACGCTGGCGACAAATTGTTTTTTTTTTTTGTTTTTTTTTACATTTCTGTTCAAGTCAAAAACAAAACAAAACAAGAGTATCATGTAAATAAGATGATGTAGAGAGATCTTGGTGGGTGTATTTTTCTGGTACATGTATTTTTAGCCAGGCTAGCTGTTTCCCCCTGACTTCTTAGCTCACTTTCAGAAAGGAAACTCCAACAACGCATAATATTCTCTGAGCGCTTTGAATGCTTTACACATAAAACCTTATTTTGCAAAATATACTGTGTATTAACTGCAACTGGCATATAAATCCAGAGGAGTGAAAAGTACAATATTTCCCTCCCTGAAATGCATGCAAATCCTCTCAGAGATAATTTTGTCTGACGTGAATTAAGTGTGTGTGTGTGTGTGTGTGTGTGTGTGTGTGTGTGTGTGTGTGTGTGTGTGTGTGTGTGTGTGGGGTGGGTGGTTGTGGTGTGTGTGTGTG
>JAPZEA010000002.1:18750929-18767926 GCA_029783685.1 Heniochus monoceros | reverse complement strand
CATAAGGTGTTTGGAGCTGTTACCTGGAACCGCTCAGGCAAATTCTATCAAATTATACCCACTTTTCCAGGTGCCTCGGTGTGGTTATTTGCTGCCGCTCGAGTCTCAGTGGCACTGTTCTGACCTTTCCAAATGCATTGAAATAAAAGAGCAAAGCCTCAGAGTTCGATTGAGCTGCTCGGTGTAAAAGCACCCTGATTAGCCGTGTTTACTTCTGTGTGCTCCACTGCCAGTGCTCCCTTGTATATCTGTTCGCCATGGGGACTGACCTGAAGAAAGAGTAGCTCGGTTCGAATTTGTAAAGCGCGGGGCTAAGCTCCAGCTCGGGATAGTGCCGCAGGTCGCTCTTGATGGAGCCCAGACCCATAGCAAACAGCATGAACAGAACAGGAAGCAGGATCTGAGCGATCAGGCCCTTCCAGTCTCTGCGGCTGTGGTGGAACCTCTTGATCAGTATGGCTGCCATCTGCTGCCAGGCCAGGGCCATGCCTTGCACCATGGACGAGCCGGTAAGCTCTAGAATGAAAGAAGCGGAGACAGGACTTAATCATTTCTCTACTAATGCACTTTTTACTGTCTTACAGACTTGATGGTGCCTGCTTTTACTCCCTAAGGCACACTGAACTAAAGGTTCACGAGTAGATCAAAAAAGATGGCAGTGTAATCCATCAAGACAGGTGTTCCAGTTGTAGAAGTTGTTGAAGTGGGTAAGCTGAGTAAGCATTCTTAAAATATTTTAGGTGAAGTTTGAAAATTGAAAATCTAAAATAGAAAAAAAATGAGAAGCAACGTTTTCCTACACACATCCTTTTACTTCAAATCAGCTTTCACTGCTGTGTTTTTTTATTGGATGTGATGTGTGCAGGGGACAGAGGGAAAGAGCGAAAGGAGGGTTGGAAGGGGGAATGACGGGGGACAACACATGTAACGGGGGAGGCAAAAAGTGACTGAACCCACTGATCTTGTCGCCAAAGCTGGAGACGCTTCCACTGAGGTCTGAGGGGAAGCTGTCGATGGATCCAGTGTCGGAAATCGTCTCTGAGATAGACAGGGGGCCATCCTCAGCCCCAGAGTTTCCATAAGTCAGTTGGAGGAACACCTACACAGATTGAGAGAAAACATCAGTGTACGCCAAAGAGCCTATCAGTGTAATTTTACAGCTTGTGATTATGCTTGCATGTCAATGTGTTCGAGTTTATGAGCACTAGCACATCTGGAGCTCCCCTATTTCACACAGGGAATGCTTAAATGTACCTTTTTTCTAAACCGTGTTTGCAGTGTGTTTTTTACGTGTGGGTGTGTGTGAGCGTACCTCCTCCAGGGTGGTGTCAGAGATGCCATAGCCTCCCAGCTGCAGGGAGTCCAGGTTGGAGTCCAGGGCGGTCAGGAGGGAGCGGTACGAGGAGGCGTTGGATGAGGTGAAAGGGGGCAGTGAGTAGACCAGGTCGCCCCCCTGGGCCTCCTTCAGTCGCGCTTCAGGTACATGAGCTTGAATGAAGGATTTCAATTCAGCGTTGTCAATCTGCTCCGATTCAAGGTTCTGCATCTGCAGAGAGAACAGCAGGAAGGCAATATGGCTTTATTTGTAAGATTGAACGGATTTGATGACTGAGTGCTACAAAGAGAAGGCGTTTGATACAACCTGAAACAGACATAAGACAACAGCCAAAATACAGATGTAACTGGCCTACAGGACTTAATTTGGAAAGACGTAAAAATAAAGAGCTTTAAAATAAAGAGCCGGTTTGGAGCAGTCAGCATCGCTCTTTTTTTTCCCGTTCTTTTTTTTTGTTAGGAGATACAACACTGAAGGGTTTTATGTGTTAGATTTCCCCTTTCAGTAGCTGATAACTCAAGGCTGATGTAGTTTTGTTTTCCTCTAAATGTAAAACACAGCTAAACACGTTTTGAAGGAAACGTGACGTCAGCCTCGGGTCTTTACTGGAGGGCAAGATTTCTCCTGTGTGTGGGCTCGGCCTCTGGTCTTCATCAGCAGTCCCACGCACACGGAGGAAGCACTTTCTGAGGAGTGGTGCGCTCAAGGAGTATTTGTGTGAATGTCAAGCCTATGACTAGTGCTTGAAAAGATGGATGACCATGTATGATGCTGATAATGTGATCTATGTGATGTAATGTGATGGAAAGAAAATAAACCTGAATGGAAGAAGTCTGCCATCAGATTCTGTCTTTTTTTTTCTTTTTTTTGGTGAATAAGAATCTCTGCAGATAAACGGCTTTAGGGGGTGTTTCTAATGACAAATCTTCCAAATAAGGAAATGTGGCAATGTAGGATCAATAGACAAGATTCTTTCCTTTGTGTCTACTTTCTTTGACTTGTCTATTCTGCCCTCTTGTGGACAGCAGGTGGTTATGACAAGAGTGGCCCCATCAACAGGCGTAAGAAAACAAAAGGCACTGCACGCTTTGGTCACTTCTTTACAGCAGCAATTTCAAAATTTATTGAGACTGATTGGTTTTTGCAAATAATAGTCAAGCTAATTCTTCCACTAAACATGAAGTTAGAAAGAGGCTTGGACGGCCGGCGGGCCAGCCCCAACATCAAAACAGGAGGCTCATGGTTGGCTGTAAAAATGTTTTGTGATCAGTACTATCAACCGAAAAATATCTGCACAAGAGCACTTCAATCTGCCCAAAACAAAACAGGTGTAAAAACAGGACAGCTTTTTTTGATTATTTAACACATTTTGTTACAAACACAGGTTTATGATAATCATCAATATAAAGTCAGTATCATATTGAACAATATTCCCAATGAAAATAAACAAACCTCAAGCTTCAAGTGCGACCTTTTACAAATTAAAGACCTTCTGAAACTTGAGAGAAAATAAATAATATATAATAGTAATATAAATTCATATATATGAAGGTATACACACATCACTCTTAGTAGAAGAACAAAATCTAAAGTAAAAAGCGCCAATTTTGAAATATAGTATAATATAGATATACCCATATCTATGGCTTCATGATTTGCACGTGTGAATCAAGCTATACAGGCTAAAATGAGGATTGCAATTTGTACACGTCTAAGAATACCCATATTCATCTGCAATAGAGCAAACAGTTCCAGTTTTGCATCGTGTGGAATGAGACAGTTGTGTGCAGATGCCGAAGACGTCGCTTTGGTATGACAAAATGAGCACAGGCATGCAGTTAAGACCACAGAATCAGGGCACAAAAGGTCATCAACACACGGTGGGAAGGAGAATCTAGTCGCCCATCATGATTTGTCTCTTTGAAGTTTTATCCTCAAAAACATTTTGCACCTCTAATCTGATCAGTCGCATGTTAGCAATCTCTATCCATCGACACAGACACGCATTCATCTTCTCGGAAACAGACGCTCTCGCAAGCACACGGGTGAAATGTCATTGAGGCACATATTGAGGGGTTGATGGCAGACGTTTTCCTGAAGTACAACCCAGTATGAGGAAGAAGACATACAGTACAGGTCGTGAGAAGAGCGCAGGGCCGGGGAGTCACACATACATCCAGATGTCTCTCAGTGGCGACAACAGCACCACAGGACAGAGATTTGTCACCGATCATGGGCTCCTTCCACACCCACAACTGACATTCATAAAAATCCTAACCCCATTGTCTTTCTTCTTTTTTTTTTCCCCCACCCAAAAAATTACAACTATTTGATAAATGGGTCAAACAAAAACACAATAAATAATACAAATAAAATAAAGACAGTTGCCAGACATGAAGAAAGCATCACAAATCGCATTGTACTGACAGTTCCTCAGTGGGGGTTAATGGGAAGTGCAGTCCATGGCACCTGTAGCAGAGAGGCCTGATGTGTGCAACCTGCACTGGCAACGAAATGTTTCCCAGAGTTACTGCTGCAGTGCTCACTTTCCCTTTATGTAAATGAACAAGAGCTGAGCCAGTAAAACACCGGCAGAGAAATACAGCATGTAGACGCAACACTACGAGCGTTTTGCCTGCATGCAGCATTTCTTTTTGATTGTGTGTCATGCGAGGCGTGAGACAGTAGAAACTAGGAAAAGAAATTAAATTAAATTAAAAAAATCAGCTTGGTTTCAAGATGCGGTCTTCTAAATCTAGCCGGTCCTTTCACACAGCCCTTCATATTCACAATAATACCATAACATGTGCACTTTTTTCAAACTGTGACAACTGTGACAGGTTCAAAAATAAAAACAACCCAACAACAAAACTGTTAACCACAACAATAAATCCAAAAGCACCTGCACACACAGACTGTGAAACGAAAGCACTTCATGTATACAAGGTACTAGATTGTTTTTGGTTCGATATTAATCAATTAGTGTACATTAGTGATGCAAAAGCGTGTGCTGAATATATGTTTCAATCAATATCTAACAAAGAAGTTTGACAGTGAAGTTGTTTTTCCCCTTGGTAAAAAAGCAAATACGACAGAAAAAGCGTAAACTGGCACAATAAAAGGTTGATAAAAGCCCCATGGCTTGCTGTCCACAACAAGGCAAAGTATAAAAGCTTTTTTCTTATACAAGATAGAAAATATCAAAAAAAGAACACACAATAAAGCTTAGCATCCAGCACTTAATAATAATCAATAATAGTAACATCAACAACAGTAATCATAGTTCTGATAATCATAATTATAAGACATGTCATCTGCCTCACTTGAATTGTCAATAACATGGAAATAATCTTAAGAAATCAATATAGACTTTTTTTTTTTGGACACTGGACACTCAAACATTCTTGCATACAAACACCCATCCTGTTCTACCCAACACACACAGAGCGCGAGGAGGGAATGACTTCTCAAAAATCAGGAATCCACAAACAGGCTTTTCAATAAATAGCTGTTAAACAAAACAAATTAATATCACACTCTACGAATATCAAACTCAGAATTTCAAGCACAATTTCGATCCTCTTCTTTTAACCTTACAAAGCCGGAGAAAATAGATCACCAAAAGAAAGATGTGGAAAGAGTCTGCATATTCTGTGTTGAGAAACTGGAATTACATGACTGACCGAGACAGAAACAGAAAAAAGAAAAAAGAAAAAAAGAAAAACTGTTTTCAAACAAAAGGCAGCTCCTCCTCAGGTGTGAGGTCCAGGTCCTATCATCACAACCACCAGAGACAGCGAGAGAGACAGAAAGAGTTAATAGTGTAGGTCATGTGGATCCCTTGTGTGCTTGTGTTGATTTTCCAAACGGGGAAGCAGAAAGTGATGTCCACTTTGTGTACAAAGAGGGTTACAACTCTTACATACACTGTAAAAGTCTCTTTCAATCTCTCTCTGTCTCACACACACTCCGCTCCCCTGTTAAAATTCCCCCAAAATCGTATGTACATTAGTCAAATCTCCAGTTGTTGTTGGAATGGATTGATAGAAACCGTGTGGTAAACTTAAGTGAAGAAAAGATTAAGGACCCCACTGAAAGGCAAAGGCTATATAAACAGCAATCTGCACAAAGATTCAGTGATTTCTATATCGTGATAACAGTCAAGAGGACATAAAGTATATCCTTAAAGGTAGGTGCGGTCACCGAGTTGTTTAGGTAAGTAAAGATCAGATCAAAAATGTAAACCACGGGTTCAGGGCTTTGATAGGAGTCAGTTGTCGTTAAAGTGCAAGTCTGTGGCAGTAGGACTCTGCATCAACAATGTGCCATCGGGCTGCCCGGTCCTCTGACACACGTAGCTTTGCAATAGATTTAGACTCTCCCTTCACTTGTAGAGAGACACTTTCCCCCAGACACAGTACAGCCGAGGTGGGACCAAGACACTGCTGCCCTCCCCCCCCGATCCTGGCTATTTCCCTACGCTGTCAGTGATCCTTGGTTTCCATGGTGATTGTGATGGCAAACATACAAAGTTGCAGTCTAGCATCGGCCATGTCCTTGGCAGCGTCCTCGTTGATTCCTGTTGTGACAGAGTAGAAAACTACTGGACTCTGGCCTGAACCCTCAAGAAAAAGAAACACAAAAACACTGCATCAGAAGTAAAGGAGGTAAGCAGAAAAAGCCTCGCACTCGAGCCACCTCTTGACCACTCTTCTACTATGGCAGTCAAGGTTGAGAATAGCCTAAGTGTGTGTGTGTGTGTGTGTGTGTCTGTGTGTGTCTGTGTGTGCATTTGAGCGTGTTTACTCATAATGGTTTTAGATCATTGTCGCGCGTCACCCTACAGCTTTTCCATTCAAAGGAAGGCCTGCCCACGGTGGGACGAATGGGTAAAGAGAGCAGAGGATTCTGCCGGAGAGATCGCAAGAGATCTTCAGAGATTGGTCGACGGGACACCAACGGGAGCCTGACAGATTCTAGGAGATCCAGGCAAAGTCCCTCTCGCTCCCGTTCTGCTGCTCCCCCTCCTGTGCCGAGGAGTCGCTCTCCTCCTTCTCATTGTCCAGTGCTCCGTGCGCCTCAGCGGTCATCCCTGAGTCCTTCCACTTCCCCCCTTCCTCCTCGCCCTCTCCCATCATCTCCCCGTCCCCCTCGACCATCATCTCCTCCTCCCCCTCTCCATCACCGTCACACTCCGCCTGGTCATCATGGAAACGGTCGCCGGGATACAGCTCCTCCTCCGGAGAGATGTCCCCGCCCACCTCGCCGTTGTGGTCCAGCAGCGCGGCCATGCCTCGGCCAGAGCAGTCGGCGCAGACGCCGTGCCGACGCGAGCCGTGTTTGATTCCAACGCTGGCTGCTGACATGAAGACTCGGCTGCACACTTTGCACACATACTTCTTGTCTTTGCTGTGCACCTGTCGGACGGAAAACAAAACGTCAATTCACCTGCCGGTTTAAGGTGCGATTTACTGCCCCCTACTGGTGGTCGCGCGGCTGCACTCACCAGCGTGTGCCTCTTCATGTGCTCCCTTCTGGTGAACTTCTTGCCACAGATTTCACAGGGGTAGGGCCTCTCGCCGGTGTGGGAGCGCATGTGCCTCTTTAGGATGCACTGGTGCATAGCAGAGAAACTGCAGTAGGGGCACTTGAACTTTTTACGGATCACCGTGAAGTCATTCACTGTGGAGGCAGAGAGGAGGGAGGGAAGGAGGGATGGCGGAGAGGAAAGAAGAAGGGGGGGGGGATTAGTGTTGAATGAAGCTCGTTTAAATAAACCGAGACGTCACTTTTCAGTTATTACATTTAATTAGCGGCATGGTCTAGAAATGTACCATCGATTCCCATGGCCACCCCAATCCCAGTCAAAGCTACAGTTGCCCTGGCAACAGCTCTTCCTCCATACTAAAGCAATAAAGGCAAAGAGCTACTATAAACACGACACAACACTCAGGCTGCCTTACAGTAGTTGCTCTAGAAGGTCTCTGCTATGGACAGCAAAAACACAGACAGAAAGACAAACACAGACAATGACAAGGAGGCTGAAGGCTGGGAAATAAAATCACACACACAGAAGGAGGCTTTGGCAAAAAATAAACAAATAAATAAATAAATACAAATAATAATAATAATAAAAAAAACAACTAATGTTAATACCATGTCCCAATCTTGTATAGAGGTCTGGTAAGCCAATTATCTCAAGGTCTAGACTTAAATGGTAAATAAGCCAGGTGAAGGGCATCCAAGTAAACAGATTGTGTGTGTGTGTGTGTGTTTGTGTGTGTGTGAGAGAGAGAGAGAAACTTTACAGTCAAGGCATACAGTGTATGACCCTGAGAGATCAGGACTGGATTTATGAGCAGACAAGCACAGCACACACTACTGTACACACATCTAGTGTTCATAAAGGAGGGAGGGTCACACACACAGTTCAGGGTTATAAGCTTTAAGTGATACAATATAATTACCTCCATCTGCAAATCGACTTCTGCTCTGATTAAACACTCGACGGCACAAAAACATGCAAGTACACATCAACTGCACAACACATTTGAGCATCTTATTCACATGTCTTCCAGAGCGGCGAGTTGAGATGCAAAGACAAACGGAGGGGATGTTGTGATTGTGTGAATATGCACCTGACACGGATTAAAGAGATAAAAACTACAGAGAGGTTTTCACATTTTTCCATCACAGTTTAATTACAGCGTAAAAACTACAAGCAGAACGTCATTCTGTTTAGAAAAGTACATATCTGCGTACAGTACATGGGTGTTTGTTCAGTGAGAAAATTCATAATCTAGAATGAAAGATCTTTCAATATTTACAGCAACACATATTCAAAAAGTCAAAAAAAAAAAAAAAAAAAATGCCACACAGCAGCTGTACAGCATTTCTCCTCAATGGCTGGCTCTGCAGAGTTCCTGATTAGTTCCTGACTTCTCTGAGCCTGCCAGTCTGTTTCAGTTGCTGGCTAGGACAGAGTGTGCTACCTGAGAAATGGGATTTTGCATTAGAAGGGATTTGGCATTTGGGAGTTCCCTGTATATATACACATATATAACAGCAGGGGGACATATTCCCAATAGACACCAGTTCGGCTTTTATTGAGCACATAGAAATTACATTTCTACGTGTTGTGAGCCGCTGTGGAATATCAGAGGGAAACACAGGTGGATGTCTTCCCTTTGGGTATAGTATTCACAGTATGGGTGTACACAATAAACCTTTATAACTGGGCTGCATCGAGAAATATCTTGGTTTATAGTTGCAGGGTTTGAAAATTTGGCAGAAATCGGTGTGAATTTACATTAGCGATGATTTCGAAGCCAGTGTTCGTTCCAATCTCCTGCGGCTCTCCACACCACCCTCCACCTCGCTCTGTCACCATCTCCTTTATTCCTCTCCTGCGTTTTCCCACTTGCCTCCCTTGATCCCCCATTTTCTACCTTGTGCTCACAACCACACCATTATCCGTCTGCAGCACCGACATCACTAAGCTCATCTGGTTTAAAGGGCATCTGCCCCTATGTCCCCACTTCCTCTTCACATGAGGGGTCGGGGTTAAGAAGGGCCGGAGCCGTGAAGGACCAATTACTGTCCAGCTCCAGCCATACTCATCCACTAGAAGGCTTACAGATCTGGGACAGAGGAGATGGACAGAGAGAGAGAGAGAGAGAGAGAGACAGAGAGAGAGAGAGAGAGACAGAGAGAGAGAGAAAATGACACCACCCAACCCCCATCTGAGCTGTAACTGGTCTATTGTTTTAGCTGGCTTTGTCTCGTTCGGCACATCCCCTCCATCTGCACTGATCTGACAGCACTGACTGAAGGTAATCATGTCAGACTGATGACTGAGGACACGCTTCTACGTGTCCAGCGGAGGTGGGCCTGTGATAGAATTACTTTTTTCTTTTATCTTTGAGTTGCAGTTGCAAGAAAAGCAACTGCAATAATTTTATATATATTCCATCAAGTTTCGTGCTATTTTTTTCATATCTGTTGAGTTGCACTACCACCGGCACCAGAAATAATCTGATTTGGGTGTCAATTCCGCTCTCGTGCTGCAGTTCCACAAAGTTCCTGCAGGTGGTGTGGTTGTGTGTGCTGTGAGCCACAGTGAAGCCTGGCATGTATGAACTGTGTCTGAGTGTCTTTGTGCCCGTAATGCAGGGGTGGACACAAAGATAAAGATCTCTCTGCCTAAAAAGGAGAGACGACTTTAGTCAGACTGGTGACTGGCGACAGAAAACCAGACAAGTGGTTTAGGTCTGGGAGGCGTAAAGACGCACCCCCGTCTTTCCACTCGGCACCGCGACGGAAAGTAATTCACCTGCTCATGGGTCCAATCGGCGCACACTCAAACTATTTACAAAATAAAGATAATTTTAAAAAAGTGTCAGTTTAAACAGAACAGCTTTGCATAGCAATTTTGCGCTGATATGTAAGCTGTCGATTCATTTTAGATCACCTGTTAAAAAATCATGGAATAACATAAAATTTAACAAGTGGTAAAAAAAAAAAAAAAAAAAAAAAAGTGTCTCTAGGTATTTATAATCATGTCAACAGACATTTGATTTAAAAGGAGCTCTTTCCTTCTCAGTGCAATGACACCACAGAGCATTTTTGGCATGTACGTACAACACATGTGAGGATCCGCTGCTAATTAATGGGTATGGATGTGTGTACATAAGCCTGAAGCCTCTAGTTACAGTCTCAATTTTCCACATTGATACTGAGATTATGATTCTCCACTTTCATCTCTTGAGAAAGCCGCCACAGTGAATCTATAACCCCACCCTGAGACATTTCCATCCCAGCGCCGCCTCCCAGTACAGCTCCTGGCACTGACCCCACCTGGCAGCACACTTTGACATGTGTCGCCAGGTTTTTCTGGGTGCTAAAAGCCTTGGCACAGGCAGGGCAGGTGTACCCTCTCTCTTTGGAGTGCACAGAGGACAGGTGCCTGTGCAGGTCTGTGCGGTCTCTGAAGTGTTTCAGACAGTACACACACTGCATTAACTTCTTCTTGAAGTGGATGGTCTTTTCGTGTCGGTCTGCGTTGGACTTGAGGGTGAAGCTGGCGGGGCACTGGGAGCAGAGGTAGCGTGCTGGCGCCGGCTCGGCCACTGCAGGGCGGTAGAGAGACTGGTGGAAGTGAAGGGGCTGGGACTGGGGCTGGGTAGGTTGCTGGTGAGGACCCTGCCTGCTTGGCCAGTCCAGGGACAAAGCCATCAGAGACAGGGTGTGGCGGTACTCGTGTTCCCTGAGATGCTCCAGGCTGCTGAACAGCCGTTTGCACAGGGAGCAGGCGAACCCCTGCGAGGGCCAGGCACTGGGCTCTGGCAGGAATCTTTTCACTGACCCAACCTCTTCTCCCAGTACCCTCAGCCCTTTAGTCCCTCTGCCAGCCAGGGACACTGACGCAGGCACAGTCAAGCCACCAGCACAGCCCTCCTCGCCCATCTGATCCCTCTCGACAGGAGACTGGTCACCTTCCAAGGCCGAGATAGCGAGAAGGAGAGTGAGAGTGAAAGTGAGAGAAATAGATAAGGCACAAAAGGTACTCTCTCTTAAGTTATCTGGACACGACAGCTTTCAAAGCCTAAACCATACCTGTGCCGTATTCTTTCATGTCTTCTTTGTCTTTTACGGCCTCCTGTAAGCACAAAACATCCCGTTACGGCACACACACACATTTATACAGTCTGTATGGAATGTTGTCTGGGCATGCAGGAGGCAGGCAGGTGAGACAAGCTGTGAAGACAACCTTTTTTCACACGTATGAGAAACACAGAGAAGCAAAGGCATGAAAACAGAAAAGTTAAAAAAACAGAAAAGAAGAGAAACAACAGATCAGAATGATTGGAAAACAAAAGGTAAATTGTTAAAGATTAGCAGGCAAGCACAGAAAACGCATGGTAAATAGCTGACAGTTCCGGGATGCTACAGCTGTCCTACGAGACACAGAATGAGCAGTTAGGTTGATCTACAGTCTTCATAATGTCATCCGCCTGATACTCGACATACTCATACACTAAAACAGCCCTTGGGTGTTAGCATGGTGCACCAAAACACCTGTACTCTCTCTTTTCTCTCATCTGCGTCCCATGTAAACCCGGTATTAACATGCGCCTTGGCTGATCCGATCATACGTGGACAGGTCTGTGCAGGTCTGAATGCACCCAACGATGCAGCGGGGACACATTTAGATCCGATCTCTCAGACCACATTCGGAGGAGGTTTGGACCACATGAGTCCTGGGCCGTACTGAAGGGCCGCCAACTCAAATGACGTCCTCTGCGTGGGTACACACGAAACATGTTGTCTGATTTCGATTTGGTTCATTGTAATGCATATTACGTGTTTGGGCTCTCTTACTGGCCAAGACAAGCAGCAGATGTTTGTCTGTCTGTTTCGACTGATTTCGCAATTGAACTAGTATCAGCAATATCCCCAGACTCCCATAAAAAATCACACAATTTTGAGATTTGCTGAGTGAGGACAAATGCAATACACTTTGCGAAATGGCGATGGCAAATTCTTAATAATTCGTGCCTTCTTGGCATTAAATGCAAAACATGTTTCTTTCCTTGTAAAAAACTGTCAGCTTGTCCTGAAAGAAGACAACATTTTATTGACGGTAAGCATGTCAAATTTTACTAATACATTACACAGTAACGAATATAGTCTCTGTGTTTGTCACCACTGGAGAAAGTCCCCAGACTCCATTAAAAAATTGTGCAATTTTGTGAATTGTTAAGTTAGGAGCAACTTAATAAAGTTTGTGAAATGCTGTCTATGACAAATTCTTAACTATTTGGGCATTCTTGTAAATTCCACACACGTTATACATGAAGCTATTTCTTTCTTTGTGTAAACAACAATGCGTCTGTTTGTCGGTTAGTAAAGCTGGGTTGCTGCGCTGATGAAAAACAACGACGCATTTGGTTTTTGCAACAGGAAATGATGGACATGTTTATTTGCATATCGCTCGAGACGCATTGTAATGCCAGGTATGAGCTGACGTACTTGGAGCTGTCCACTTCTGATCGGATCACCCAAGATGCATGTTAATGCCAGGTGAAAACAGCCTCTTTCCTCCATCTACTCCATGCTCCTGCCATTCCTTCACCCCCACCCATTTCCTCAGCCCTTACACTCCACCTCCTCCTCCTCCTCCTCCTCCTCCTCCTCTCTAAGAACAGAACACCATGCACTGGGCAAACAGATGGCTTGTCCGCAGAGATAGGGAGGCTTGTTGGGAGGCAGGTCCACTGAAATCAAATGCTGCTCCTAAATGCTCACCAGAATACACACACGGACTGGCACAAAACTCACATCCACACATGCTCATACTGCCATGCTCACACACACGCCCACACTCACACACACACACACACACACACACCGAACAGAACAAACAATTTCCTGGGCTGTGAGAGCAAACCTCTCATTGTCTACTTGTATTGATTCTACTCAGTCTCATCTCACTACCTTGCCCGTTATCTGCCATCTCTAAGCACACGCTGCCATTGTGACTAGATGTGTCATCTCTAATGTAACCATTATAAACTACATTACTGCTAATGCTGAGCAAAGACTCTTGACATGACGGTGAATTCGGGTCTAGCTATATTAAAAAAGATTATATGAAAAGGGAGACAAGAGCGAGGAACTGGAAATCTGAAAGGAAGACAAAGCAAACAGAGCATACAGAAAAGAAAGACAAACAAAAGAAACAGCATTTCTTCTCCGGTGTGGGAGGAAATATGCCAGATTCCACACAGAGAATGAGATACAGAGAGGGGTTGAGAGATGTGCTTGCGTGTAAAAAAGACTTTCCAATGATGAAAAATAACCCCATTAACCTCCACTTCTCCTCATAAAAACCCACAGCCCCACCCTCCCACCGCGACACCGGCCACTTTCTATTCTCCGTCACCTCAACCCCCCTCGGTGTGTTTGCAGGAACAGGGCGAAGCTGCCCCCTGGATGCTTATCTCCACTCACTCTTACAAACTTTTATCTAAGTGGAGGAGCGCTACCCAGAGAACAGCCTCTGCCCTGGAGATGAGCCAGGCTCTGTGTGCTTACCTCAGGCAGGGTGGAGGGCTCCGGGCCCTCGGGGGCCTCTTCCACTTCCATGTCCAACCCTTCTGAGCGCAGCGGGGCTGCCCCAGCCCGCAGACCGGGGGACTCCAGGGGCCGAGGCTCAGAGGGGTGCAGTGGCGTGGGTGGAGTGGGTGGGCAGTATGCTGATGTTGATGATGGCGGTAGTGGTGGTGGTGGTGGTGGTGGTGATGGTGGAAGATGAGGAGGAAGAAGAGGAAGAAGAGGAGGAGGAGGAGGAGGAGAGGAGCCAGCCCCCTGTTTGTTATGAATAGTGGCCCCCGTGGCCCCTGGCCGGAGCGTGCTGCAGCAGTTGTTGGAGCGGAGCCCTGAGGAGCACAGGAAACGAGTCTCACCCACCCACTCACGTACAACTGCAACTCTGCTAGCAGCTGGCCACCAGAACACAACGGGAGAGAGTGGGCAGGGGGGCACACAGAGGCTGCCAGTGCTACACTATCAAACACTATGGAGAGGGGGAGGAAGAAAAACTCTGAAGTTTCACTTTCCACCAGCCGAGGGGAAAGGGTTAGGGCTTCTCTTCTCTCTTTCTCTCTCTTTTTCTTTCGCTCCTCTGCTCTCCTTCTCCTTCCACCCACATGCGTGCGCAGAGGATGGCAGCGTGTGTGTGTGCTGTTTCCCTCCTTCACAGAGCAGCTTTTTGGTCAAATGATCTAAATCAAATCATTTAAAGTATGAAATGCATTTATTGGCTTGCAGAGTAAATGTGGATCTTCTCTGCTTTTCTAAACACCGGCGGCGTCCCTGAATGCTTATTGTTGTCCTTTCAGTTCCGTCATTAGTTATGTTCAATAAGAAACATTCTTTTCATTATTTTGTTGTTAAATTGCTCTTAAATTCATTCTCAGGTGATATTAAAAAAAGCTGCGGTTCAGCGCCTCTAAAACTGTAATTTCCTCTGTAGCAAATTTCCCAATTTATTCTCTCAGCTGTTCGCAGCCCTGAACTGGAATCCCCATTAACCTTGAGGCTGAGTCATTTTGCCAAACTCCCATTAACCTCCAGAACGAGCCGTTTGGTGAATTCCCATTAACTTCCAGCGTCAGTTGTGTATCGGACAACAAAGGAGCGCTCGTGGGTGGGTTCAGAGCTTATTTCTGCCTCATTTGGAGATGTTTTTTCCCCTCTCTTACAGGATGATTTGCTAAAATTAGGGTCACATAGAGTCAACTGAGCAAAACAGTCAGGTGTGCGTCCATTATGGACTCTCAGTGGTGCAAATATAAGGCCTCCAAAAGGACTTCAAGAAGGTGTCTGCACTGGTTTCCGGGGTCCAGCTGCCCAGATCATGTGACCTTGTGAGGCAGCTGGATTCACAGGATCACATGAGATCGTGAAAGCCGAGGATCCATCTTGTCAGACTTCAGGTTATGCGCTCGTGGACGAAGCGTAGCGGTCGATGATGATGATGGGTTGAGATGCAGCGATTAGCGTAGATGCTGCTGTAGCATCAGCCAGATCACAACTGGAGAGTATTTCTGCATTGAAAGAAGAGCAAAGAACGCTCTCCTAGCACGTCGTAGGGTTGGTTGATCTGATTGGTCGAAGTGATAGACAGATGGTCCATCCAATCACCTGCCACACATTTTTTTAAGTGTCCGCCATTTTCCAGTTTCCAGATGGTTCCGTGTAACAAACCATGTGTCCCGTCAGGTTGGCGGGTTTCTTCCCTCAGTGCAAAGACGTGAAGTGAAGAGTAGACTGTCCAGGTGTGATTGTGAGACTGAGTGGTTGTCTGTCCACACCTGTCAGCCCTGTGACCCACCTGTCCACTGTGTACCCCCATTTTTATTTTCTTAAGTTGAAATTTGAACTTTTGTTTCATTTGATCTGTTCATAGTTCAGCGTTGTCAAAGTCTCGTGTTATTGAAGAGGTTAGTTTGAATTTGTTGGAAGCTGATTTTTTGGAGAAGTGGTCGCTGTAATAGGCTCTAATCCCCCGGAGTCTCCCGTAAAGGAAATGATGGATTAGATAACAGATGGATGCGCCCTGATAGGTCACTGACAGTCCATGCTTCACTCTGACTTCACTCATCGATCCATTCAGTTCGTTTTATAAGTGAGTCCTGGAGCATCTTTTCAGGATTCGAGTCGGTTTTCTTCAGACTTACTCATGTAGATACGTTGAGTGCTGAGATTCAAAGGTTCAGTCTCAACCTTAGAAACAGCCGTTGATGAAACAGTTTCAGTACAGGATTCATTCAGTATCTGTTCTGGATCCTTCAGTCCCAGCACTGTGATTGGATCGGATCCAGCATGGACACTGACGACATGATGAAGCTGCTGCTTTTGCTACGCGGTCATTACATAGAAAGAGAAAGACCCCGTTTAGGCAGTGAAATGTCAGACATGCTATCTTCTTAGAGAGACTGAGAGATCGATGCAGGAATGTGAGTTGGTTTTCCTGCCTTTGCATCACTCATCGGCTGCAGGTGATGCTCTGAATGCTCGGAGGCTTTCAGTGCAACGCCATGACTTCAGGAGGGTTTGGTGACGATAGCAGTGCAGCTAAGTTTCATACGTTGTAGAAAACAAGGTGAAAAAAGTTTTGAAGTTGCACGATAGCTGCGATCATGGTGGCGACGGACTGGATGATGAGCAATATTCCAGCCTACGTTGTCACTGCGGCGGGTCACGACCCAGCTCGCTCTTTCTCCTCTTGCGACATGTATAGTTTCCTCATGTTGGCCTCAGTCCAGCTGAGTGCAGCAGCTTATAGCTCACTGAATAAACCAGAAGCCTCAGATAATCAGGAGAGGTTACATACACAGAGCGACATATACAAGAACCACACGCACATCTGAGGACGGGGGTTTGGTTTGGGTCAGCGAGCATGTGAACGGAAACGTGGCGTCGTCTCCGTGCAAACAGACGAGTGTCAGAGCGAGGGAGGACGGAAAAGAGAGGCCGCTGACACGAAAGACGGTTAAACAGAGCTGGAGAACAAACGGTCACGAAAGCAGGGAAAGGGAGAGCGCTGACGCAAACGAGGAGAGATGGAGATACGAGAAGTGATGTTCAAACGTCGGGGAGCGTAAGTCCATGTGAACGCACGAGTTCCCAGCGCTCAGCATCAGGTGGCGAAACAGAGTAAATATGAGAGAAAGGCGAATGATGGGTCGAGATGCAGCCTGCAGCTCGCCACTTTCTTAATGTTCTGTGTCATCTCGGTTAGTGTGATTTCCACAGTGATTTCCCAGCATCCATCCAGCATTCAGCCATGAAGGGAGCTAAATACAAACGGCAGCTCCTCTTCGCTCTTTTAATGGCCTGAAGTGAAATGTTCAGTGTAATACAGCTGCCATACTCAGCTGTGATTGGACATACTGGTGTACAGCCACTTCGATGTGAAGGGTGGTGTCATATCGCGGCTCTTTGGTATTTTGAGCTTTAATGAACGTTGCATTAGTCTCATGTTATCATATGAAAGTCGAGCTTTAAAGCATCAAAACTGGATCAGAAAGTTGATTACCGTCTGCGTGTCGTGCCAAGAATGAAGGCCTGCAGGAAGCAGCACGTGTAATTGTTA
>JAPZEA010000002.1:18727806-18737907 GCA_029783685.1 Heniochus monoceros | reverse complement strand
TGTGGTCGCAGATCAGGCTATTTTTAGGCAATATCGGCCGATCATGATCGGCAGCCGATCGATCGGTGCAACATTATTTAAAATCTTTGAAGTCGGGGTGTCAAACGGTTCATTCCAGATGATCGCAACGTCCCCGGTTGATTTCAGTTGTTGCATGTTGTATCTCCCTCTCTCTGCCCTTGTTTCCTGTCTGCAACTATACTGTCTGCTTTTAAACAAAGGCAAAAATACCATTTATTTACATTTACTTACACTGACCCTCAGTGTGCAGAGCCTTCTCATTCACATTAAATATTCTAAACCTGTTAGCACTATAGCACAATAAGGCAGATCAGTGCATCAGAGACTTGTCTTTGCTGTGTATGAGATTGCAGCAACAAGAAACCTGTCGTTTGACAGCAGAAACTCTAATAACTCCAACGTCCTCAAATATCTTTCAGTTTTGACCGTTTGACTTTTGCTGACTTTTGTCAAGATGAACAAATGCTGCGCAGACTGGCCGCCCGAGAGCCCCCATCAAGTGGCTGACAAATGCACAAAAACACATGAAGACGCACACTGCAATCATGCACTAGTCACAACAGGCAAGCAGAGCGCAGATGACCAGTACAAGAGGTTCCTCCACAAACAGACAATGTCACTGTGCTCCATCCACAGAGGGACACTCCACAGGGCGGGGAGCAGAGGGTGTTTTGTGTTCTCTATAGAGCATTAGCATGTTGTCGGGCTGCCCAGTGACCAGAGACTACGAGAGCTATTGCCCCTCTCCCCTCTCTCTACTCATCTCTCCCATCTTATAACATTAAGACTGTGCCTCTCTGTGCTTGTATCCTTGGCAACCTGCCTCCAACAATGGAGAGAGCTCTGGCCTCAGTATGGGAGGAGTACGGTGCCATGGAGAGGAAAAGCAAGGGCGAGGGAGATAGAGGGAGATGGAAAACCGGCAGACGGGCTGGGCATAAAGGCAGAGTGAAGGAACGAGTCGCGGTGTTCGTCGCGCACAGACGCGTGGGTCAAAATGCGGTAACAGAGCGAAGGGTTAAACAGGGGGAAGGAAGCGAGACAGATGAGACATGGATGAGGGAGCCAAACCTGTGCAAGCTGCGAGCTTAGTGTTAGTGGATCAGTGGAGATCTGTGTCACTCTTGAGCTGATAAAAGTTGGACAGATCTCAAGATCAAGGCAGGACGGATCTGGACGTTGCACCTCACACAAGTCCACGAGCCTCTCAGCAGCCCAAAGCCTGTGAAGATGCAACCGAAATAGAAGACGACCTTGTTTGACACAGCTCTAGTTCCATAATCAGAGTTCTGGCACTGCGGCCAACATGGAGCTGATTGTGCGCTCTGATCACGTAAATCCAAGTTTGATTTTAGGAGTTTTTATTTTCATTTTCCAGCCTGATTTCAAACTTCACAAATCCTTACAAGTGACTGATATGACCTCAGGAATCCTTTGTAAAGACACAATTTTTGATTAAGAGACGGAGGGCCAATATTTGTTTGTAAAACCAAAACTTGCTTAGGAAACCTCACAGTTCTGCATGGGGAAGTCATGTGGGACAAGAGAAAAAATGCATGCCACGGCCTGCTTCCTCTATGACCATGATACAAGTATAAAAGGTAAGAGCAGAAGAAGTCACACTGTGTGGACAGAGGGGAAAACCAGAGCGAGGGACGCGTGCAAATGGACGACTGTGTTCATTTTCTCTTCCCCCACTGCAGCTGAGCTGAGCCATTGAGATTAATTGCTTATGATCAAATCAGCAGAAGCTGTGCAAATTAAAGAGCGGGCCCCTGCCCCACCCCTCCTCCCTCACCTCCACAACATCTCCCACCCACCCCCGAGCCAGACCGAGTGGACACTGCGTGTGACGAGCCCCGGCGCTTATTCAAGGCTACAAACGTGTCATTTCTTCTTTCCCCGGAGAGGAACGCCGAGCTCAGAGAGGGCTCGAAATGGAGCAAGGGGTCGGTTAAATAGCGCACACACATATAGCACGCACGGCCTCACGTGGACGCACACACCGAGAGAGAGTCAGCGCCCTAAGCAGAACTACTGATATCTTCTCCAAACTGCTCCTCTCTCTCCCTCTCTGACTCTCTCATTAAGAAGCCATTAGAGAGAAGGGCAGTGTGAGACCACATGACCCCTTCCTAACCCCTGTTACACACCCCTGCAAAGGAAGGGAGGAATAGGATGAGGGAGGGAGGGAGGGAAGGGGAGAAAGGGGGGAAAGATAAAACAGAGTCGGATGGCAAAAGGGGAGGTGGAGAAAAGAGGGAACGATGAGCGATGGGGTAAAGGGGAAGAGTTGAGAGTATATGTATGAGTTTGGGCAATGAGCAAGAAATTGAAAAAGGGTGAGCGGAGAAAGATCAAACAAAAAACCCTACAGGGACAGATGAGCGGCAGAAATATCTGAAATTGTTTCTGAATTTAATTTTTCCTAAAATATCTGGCTATACAATGGTTGCATTCTAATGTCCTCTCGCAGCGAATGAGACCACTTCCTGAAAATTATATATGTTTTGAGCGTGTACGTGCACCGCAATGAGGTGGCATTATGTCAACGTACCAGCCGATCTTTTTCACTTATAGAACATTTTACGACTCACTGATTGATGCTGTTTGCAGAGTGCTCAGTGGAGGGATAGAGAGGAGGAAAACATGGTAGATAGAAGAGGTATGCATGAGTCAGAATGGAAGAGAGAGGTAGAGAGGCGTGTGATAACTATGCAGTGACTTTAGGAGAAGGGGATAATTTGGGAGTGGAGGGGAAGACGGCTAGGCTGCTTCCTTAGTCGGACACAGGAATGTAGAGCGGGCGGATCCCAGTGCGTGAGTGTGTTTCTATGTGTATGTGTGTGTTTGTGCCAGACAGGAATCCCTAACCCCCACAGACTCCGGCTCCACTTATCAAGGCCTGAACAGAGGGGTATGGAGGGGGAGAGGGCGGAGAGGGGGTCTGGGTGTCCCGCGCTATCAAATCCACCTCTAACCCCCATCGCTCCCTTTCTCCTCTCCTGTACAACACACACACATGTGCACACAGAGACTCACACTAAACCTTGAGGCTGGGTGTCTCTGAGGCCAGAGGAACTATGGGAAGGCCAAACAGTCTAACCACGAAAAGAAAAAAAAAAAAAAAAATGCCAGGGTCACAGACAATTACACCATATACACATGCAAACTGTCTCGCTATCTATCTCATATGCTTTCCCACACTCACACACACTCTCAGAACAAACTCCGAAACCCTCTTTTACTTTTCTAAACAGTCGTCACCTTGCAGCACTGAAGTATTCTCTCACGAGGGCTGCTTAAAGTTTTTCTTTCACTTGGGTCAGATGGAGTCTCAACAGGGGAATTACTGTTAATAATAATAAAAAAAAAAACTACGGGTACTTCTGTTTTGGTACAGTCCCACCTGAAACGAGCCCACGGACCATTTCAGATTCAGAGATACGGAATTACGAGGGAGAGGGATGGGGGCAGAGGAGAGGCAAAGGAGATCAAATGGATCAGATGAAGTTATTCTTTGCATGCTGCTGCTGGTGCATGAGGGCAGAAAGAGCTGCAAGGAGAGAGGTGGAGGACAGCGGAAACAATGAGGAGTACGGGCAGGCAGGTGAACTGGGGCAAAGGGGCTGAAGGAGGAGGGGGTGCAGCGGGAACAAAGAGAGAGTTTGACCTCTTTTTTGTAAAACTAGAATCACGTCTACAGGTGACGAGCGGGAGATAGAGAGAGCTGAAGGCCTGACGTCAATTCCTGGCTAGCTGCTGTTCCTCACCTCAGTCTCATCTGGTGACACATGTTCCTGGGTTTAAGCTAAATGAGTATCTGCTGCAGCTGCTGCGATTAGAATTTAACTTAACACAAAGCTAAAAATCTACAGCTCCCATGATGTTTTCCAGCGCGCCAGTGTTCATATTTACATGTCATCATAACTGTCTCTCCCTTATCCTTCCTTGTCTTTAAATTTCCCTCTTTCTATGCTTTTGGAACGCATTTAAATGCAAAAACGGATATTTTTGGCCACTTGGGGGCAGAGAAAACAAGTCGTAAAGAAAACACTGACTTGGCTGCTCCTCAATACTCCACTCCTCTTTCCAGCTAGTCGCTAGCTTTGTCTATGGTTTGGTGCTGAGCAGGTAGAGCGCAGTGAGTTTTCACAGCTTTTTTCACTGCAAACAGCCGATGAGACACTGATGAGAGTGAATCAAAACAGCACGGTTGCGGGCAGGAAAACAATGAGCTGAAAGATGCTAAAAAGTTCCACAGAGCCGAGGGCAAGCGCAGAGTTAGGTGATATTTCTCCGGGAGTTCGTCACTGTGAGCGACACCCTTTCTCATTAGAGGTAGTTAACAGAACCTGGAAGTTCCGGTTTTACACAAGCAAAGAAACAGACAGAGGAGCTCACAGATCCTGCTGATGAGGAAGTGTAACCCACAGCCTTGCCTTCATTTGAAGCCCATAGACTCAATGTGAAACCAAAACACAATACTGTACTGAAGCCGTAGCTGCAGCGTACGAGATGAGTTAAAGCAGGAGTGACAGTGTGAATTGACGGGATGGAAAGGAAGGTCCAAACAGACAGAGGGAAGGAGGGATAGAGGAGAGAAGGAGGGGACAAATAGTTGTGAAGGACAGATAGTGGCTTCCAGGACTGTCTTCAACGCCTCTATAACTATCAAACCCAAAAAGAACCACACACACGTACACACAAACACACACGCACGCACTTGTATGTACACAGCCCAAGCCATAATTGTCCCCTGTGGTGATTTTGGCCTCTCCCTCCTAGTTTCTCATTGCTGTTGGCCAACTCTTCTGTATCTTTAACACTTTCTTTTTTTCCTCCTTTCAAAAGGAGGAGGGGCGGTTTGTCACAAGAGAAGGAGTGAGGGATGAAGGAGAGAGAGAGGTCTAAAGGAAGGAGGTGTGGAGGGGTGTGACGGCGGAAAGGGGGAATGAAGGGAAGGAGGGAAAAGGAGAGAATGAATGTGTAAGAGGAAGGGAGACTTTGCCCTCCAGCGGGAACACTCCCACGATTGTGTGTGCGTGTGTGCGTGTGTGTGTGTGTGTGCGTGCACGTGTGTGTGTTTGTGTGCGAGCTGCGTCTCGGCCAAACCGACACACCCACAGGCTGTAGACCTCTATATCCTGTTCGGGTTGTCCGTTTGTCCAAACATCATGCACCCCCCCTCCCCCCCCTCCTCCTCTTCCTCGTCGCTCCCCTTTTCTAACTGGTCTGACGGGGGTAGAGGCCGCCGAGGGAGTGGGTACGGTAAATAGAACAAAAGCCACCTTTCTAAAATAAACAGACTGGGAAAAGAGGAACTTCAGGTTGAGTGAAAATGAGAGAGAAAGACAGCCCAAATCCAGCCATGGATTTACTGTAAAGCACTTTTTTAAGCTCTTCACAAAAGTTACAGTTTCCGCTTCTTCCTGTCAATCAGCCTGCCAGCGTGTATATCTTCCTCTCTCTCTCTCTCTCTCTCTCTCTCTCTCTCTCTCTCTCTCGCACACACACACTTTACCAGTCTCAATATCCCGGCTGCTTGCGCTCGACTGACTCTTGGTGAATGTTGGGCACAGTGTGACACATAAGCCACAGCGAGCAGTGCTGCCAGGCTCACAGCTACAGGGCCCATTACTGGCTATCAGATCACTGGAGGAGAGAAGAGAGAGGCATCCTAGCTCACATCACATCACATCTCCATCTTCTCATATCTCCAAAAGAGGAGCCTTGTCACGGCTCTCTCATCGAAGAGGAGGAGGAGGAGGCCTCGCTCATATGTATTGTTTTTTGTTTTTTTTTAAGCTGATATTACATGAAAAATAGCCCGATTTTTTTTAAAAGATCGCAGTTTTCAGGACACTTTGGGCTTCAGATCAGAGGCTCCCAGCCGTTTTGGCTTGTCATCACTTAAAAGAAAGCTATGACTGCTTCGGCCTGCTCGTCACAGGTTGCTCATGTCGACTGTTTGTAACCACTGCAAAGACTGAGTAATGTTTCGAGGCTTGAGGAGACTAAATTATCCAGTAAGTTTAAGGGTAAGCAAAAAGGGAAGATAAAAATAAACATCATTTTGTGTATCCTTTCCTGGTGATCATCTCGAGACACCTCAGATTTAACTAGCGACCGGAGGTGTTCACACTGCGAGGAGGGGAATCATAGAAAAAAATACTTATTTCTCTAAAACCTGAGAAGCTGGTGATTGTCTGCACATCTGTGGGTACACTGCAGACAGGAACTGCTAACAGCTAATTCAGCATACTTTTAATGGTGCCATTTTGCCAAATATAGGCAAAGAAACAGGGATAAACATGTAGCCCACAGTTAATTAACTGCCTCCATGGCAACATTATACTTTCTGTTTACCGCTCCCAACGCATTGTGGGAAATGTAGTTGCAAATCTATAGGAGCGACAACTTTTTTTCATGTTGCACTATGAATATTTTATGGCTGTTTTTGGTGTGTCAGACTTTTAAAATGTCCAATGCTTTTAGTAACAGAAATGAGAGAAAGCATAAATGCCCTGCTGATGGTTGGATGATTGAATTATAGCATTTGAGAGGCAAATGGTGTTTTAAAAATCTGTTTAAACACAGATTTGGGTGTAATTGATTCCCTCTTTAGAGAGCAGAATTTTAAAATAAGCTGAAATCATACAGTATTCCCTCCTTGGTATGAAATGTTTTGGAAAGTGAGCAGGGAAGCAAAGGAAAATGATCCAAAGCCCTTCAGGTGTCATCAAAACTGAAGCGAGCGTCAGGATAAATAACTGAGCTGAGTTACAGAGGATCTATGGATGTGTGTGTTGTAGTGTGTTACAGTGTGTGTGTTGCAGTGTTTTACAGTGTGTGTGTTGCAGTGTGTTACAGTGTGTGTGTTGTAGTGTGTCACAGTGTGTGTGTTGCAGTGTGTTACAGTGTGTGTTGCAGTGTGTTACAGTGTGTGTGTTGTAGTGTGTTACAGTGTGAGTGTTGTAGTGTGTCACAGTGTGAGTGTTGTAGTGTGTTACAGTGTGTGTGTTGTAGTGTGTCACAGTGTGTGTGTTGCAGTGTGTTACAGTGTGTGTGTTGTAGTGTGTTACAGTGTGGGTGTTGTAGTGTGTCACAGTGTGTGTGTTGCAGTGTGTTACAGTGTGTGTTGTAGTGTGTTACAGTGTGTGTGTTGTAGTGTGTTACAGTGTGTGTGTGTGTGTGTGTGTGTGTGTGTGTGTGTATGTGTGTGTGCATTTACTGCTGACCTTATATCACTTCCAAGTGCATTGCGGTTTTTTCCACCTATGCCTGCTGCCTCACCAGATTTTCACTTTCGGAGAGGCGGGGGGCAGAGTCCCAGTAGTAACATGTACACACACACACACACACACACACACACACACACACACACACACACATTTCCTGTGCCTTGTTCCCGTGAGAGCCTGACTGTGTGCCAGACAGGAATTGCAGACATTGTCCCCCCCCATCGTCATTCTGCTGGGACGCAGCACCTGCCCCTCCACCCCGACCAGGGCAGACGATGCGTCTCTCCGGGACAGGATGGGATGGGTGTCCAGCCCTGGTGCTCATGGGTAATGGCCAGTGGGACAGGAGCCCTTGATGTGTGAGCTCAGTGGAACTCATGGCTTGTTTTCTGAAGGATGATGGGAATCCAGCAAAGAACCTGCATTGTCTGCACTTTCACACTGTTTTACTTTCTGATTTCATCTATTTATGTTTCTTTATGAAACAGCCATCCCTCGCTCCCTCTCAGTCTCCTTTTTCCAGCTCCATTTCCTTTTTCCAACCATTCTAGCATTGTTCCAGTAGCTGCATACAGAGAGAGAAATGCCTGTTTCCCGTCCCTACTTTTCCTTCTCTAGGCACTGTCTTCTCGATGCTCATTGTTTCTGACCAAAGCCATTTTCCACCACAAAAAATGACTTGATTTTATGTCCCCGTGCTGCCCTTGAGAAGAGGACGGCAATCATTGTAAAAATGAAGGCCTTGCAGCAAGAGAATAGTTCAGAAAATATATGACAAAATAATCTCGACTCAAAGGTTTTAACTCAAAAGCTAGTTTTTACTGAGCTGTCAACCACATCTTGTTGTGTTCAATACTGAATGGAGCTTAGGTGTCATCATGTGACCTGAGTCAGCCAGCTCCATTCACAGATGAAGACTGTGAGATGTGGTTGAAATCCCTGAAAAAGCTAGAAAATGGACCTTGAGATTATTTTGTTACATATAGCAAAAGGTCAAGAATGCTTGACTCAACACAAAATAACTGCTGATGCACCAGAGTCCCTCAAAGTAAGAAAAAACAACAGAGTGAATAAATTATCAGTAAATTATTAAATGGTTATTAATTTTTATATCATCTGTATTTTTAATGTGTTAATTTTGAAGTAATCAGAAAAGTGCCATGATTTGACTGACAAAATGCAGGTTGACTGGTGATTTGTGCCATTTACTTTCTTGCAAGAGTAAAAAAAATCTGAAGATGATAAAACTATAAAACGATCTTGTATTTACAGTCACACCAAAAATGAAATACAAAAGGAGTGTACAGCCATGCCAGTGGCTCTGTGAGGCTTAGACTCAGTGGTTCTTTGGTTAAATGCTAACATCAGCACAGTGACAATGCTAAGATGCTGATGTTAAGCAGGTATATTTACCATGTTCATCATCTTTAGTATGTTATTGTAGCATGCTAGCGTTTGCTAAATAGCACAACACACAAAGTACAGCTGAGGCTGATGGGAATGCCATTAGACTTGAGGTATTTGGTCATAAACCAAAGTCAAAAATTAAACATCTGACATTAGATGAAGTCAGTGGATCACCGCAGTTATTAAAATTCATCCTGAGGGGAGCATGAACGTCCAAACCAAATTTCATGGCAATCCATCAACAGTTGTTGACAGTGAAGCCACAAATGTCAACCTCATGGCGCCATAAGAGGAAAAGTCAGGGGGATCAGCCAAGTAAGCCTCTGGGAACCATGAACGTCTGCACGAAGTTTCATGGCAGTCCATCAAACACTTTCTGAGACATTTCAGCTGCTAGCATGGCTAACAAATCAAGGGAATCATAGCAAAATGAGAATATTATGTATCATTGAATATCAACCTGTTTTTGTTTTGCTCTCTCCAGTAAATGAATAAAGCCGAGCCGTGATCATATGCCTGGGGTGACCTGCGATAAGCTGCCCAATCGACATAGCTGCCTCAGCAAAGGAACTGTACAGAGATAACAGGAGAGGACAGAGAGGCGAGCGGCTCAGTATAATGTAATTCACTGCTGTCGGGATGCTGCTGCTACAAAATGTCACAGCTTACGGTGATACAACAAAATCACTCCACATATTACAGTGTGCAGAGATCTGCATACAGTAGGTGAACACAGAGAGGCTTGTACTTACTCCCTCTGTCGTGCCGGTAATTACATGCAAACCGTCATATGTTGATTTGATGTACATGCCCTGCAGGAAGGCAACAGGAATATAAATTATTACATTTTAAAGCAAACTTTAACATAAGGCTCATGTAACACAATGCATCTCAACTCAACCACACAGTAATTTGCAGAACAGACCAGTGTCATTGCATAGTATTTGCAAATCTTAGCATTTGTTTTTATCTGCTTTGGGTGCAAAATGAGAGAGAATTTATCTCAATTATGTTTTAGCAGCAGTGAGAGTGTTTTTCATACTGAGATTGGATTTGCCTGATCAGTCAAAAGCTAAAATTACTAGAAGAAGTTTCCCTAAATATCACATTTGTGTACTTTCCAAACATACACGGTGCAACTTGAATTAATGTCATGCAGCGAGTCTCACTCAAATGCTCCTTCAAGCAGATGGAATCAAATATGGAGGATTATTTATCTGCAAATACTGTTTTGTCTGTTGCAGAATACCTAAAACTCAAAGTTTCCACTAAAAGGGGTCTAAAGTTCATTACATACAAACACACAACCAGACGCATTCACACACAGATGTGCATGGGCACACACACACACACACACACACACACACACACACACACACACACACAGTCATATTTCCATCACTTCAGAAGAAAATTGCCAAAGCCTTCA
>JAPZEA010000002.1:18421042-18432167 GCA_029783685.1 Heniochus monoceros | reverse complement strand
ACAGGTGCATACAGGGATGCCGATGATGAGCGATGAGGGTCCAGGTTTTGGATTGTGTCTGGCCTGTTGGGTGGATCTCTTGGCTGCTGTAGTGAGTGTGCCTCCACGTCGTGCTGACCCTCCCCAACCTTCCCCCTCCCCGTCCACCGCTGTTCACTGTCCCCGTTTGATTACACTGTTCCGTGTGCGCAGAAGGACCGAAACTGCATCACCTTTTAACGCAGCTCCTGCCAAATGCAACTACACTGCATGTCATTAAATCAACTCGAGATCCATTTCGGTATCTTCCCTCCAGGTGCCCTTGCGGCTTCCTGTCTCACCACAACTTCTCAGTCTTTCTCTTGCCTAAGAACTCATGTGCTAACCCCGCACCATTCCATCTTTTCACAACCTCTGATTCAAAAGCTTAGACTGTTCATTGTCTCAATCAATCCCAGGATTTACAGTAAGCGAGACAGTTGCGGTGTCGGTATGACTGGGCTGGTGAGTAGTAATTCATCCCTGTAGTACCCCCGGCTCTCCCCTCTGCCAGCCCACTTCCGCCTGCTTTTAAATTTGGCAGCTGTCCAGAACATTCTTGTGTTTTTGCAGTGGCTCAGTGTACAGAGTGTACAGAGGATATACACAGACAGGTACATATATGCACACAAGCACAAAACACCTAACGACAAGTATCCGCAGCCTCCACACACACGCATGCACATGCACACACACACACACACACATGCGCGTTCACACTGGCTATTTTCTCTTGCTCGCTCTATTTTCCTATTCGCCCCCAGCAGAAAGATGAGGTCTCTTCACAGCTGGAGGTTACTCCTGTTGACTGAACAAATGGGCCAGAGCAGGCAGCTAGAATACCACACTGCCACAGTAGCTACATACAGTTGAGCAAGACGCAAAAACACCACACATGCCCTTCCCCATGGATTTCCACATCTAATTCTCCGCAACGACCTACACAGCTGCTGTAAATTAATGCCTCTGTTATTCCACTAAATACAGACATTGCACAGGGCGCTGTGGTTTGTGTACACGCCCAAAATCACTGTGAGACACAAGGTAATCTGGCTAATCACACCAGAGCTAAATTAAAACCTTATTCTGAGCGACTAAAACATAAGCTGTCAGGTGACTGTCCTTGGGAAAAGATAAGGACAGAATAATTAGTATAGCAGAAAGAGTTTATTTAGTACTGCATTGTATTATAGTGCATGCATTAAATATTTGTATGTGTATAGTGCATGCATTAAATATTTGTATGTGTATAGTGCATGCATTAAATATTTGTCTGTGTATTAATTGGAAAACATTAAGAAATTGTGCATGCTTGGTTGCTGCAGTTGGTACCTTTAACATTTGATGAGAAAGACCGTATTTGTTGCTTTAATGCACTGAGGGTTATGTAAACAACTCAAAATGGTGGTAAATTGATTAATGAATTTCAGATTTAAGCTACAAACCAATTAATTTCTTCCAGCGTGAATCCAGGTCACAACACCGATTCTGTCTATGTGCCACAGAAAAACATGTTTTACATGAGAGGCTGACAAATTAAATTAGCCGTGCACACAAGACGTGAAGGCAGTGAGATTCAAAGATGAACCGCTTGCTGGTATCATGCAGATGATGAATTCATAAGAGTATAATTGATACAGGAGGAAGGTCTTTCCCAGTGAGAAAACAGTAATAAGAAAACCACCAAAACTACAACAACTGTAACTACACCTGAATATATAATACATGATGTCTCATCTAGTCACTTAACTATCTAACTTCTAATCTTACTGGCCACAAGCATAATACAAAAGCAGCTGGTAATTAGCCTTCAGTGAATTTGCGCTATTGTCACAGTGCATGTAAAGCAGCTCTGGCCACCGCTGTGCTTTGTTAATCAACTAAGCTTCCCCCCCGAGGTTTTATTACAGGAGCCTTCTAATGAAGCTCCTACGTAGGTTCTGCCCTGCTGATTGTTTGCGTTCGCAGCCATGGCCAACCTGAGATGTTGATCTGGATAAATGAAAATGAGGCACGTGTGTGTCAGGAGGCAGCATCGTGACATCCACTTTGTCAGACTGACAATAGCGGTGCGACAATTTATGCGTGCAGCCTCCTTAGCATTTGTGGGGATGCCTCCACAGAGGGGGTCAGCTAAAAGACACCGCACAAAAAGTAGATCCTGGCTAAACTTCTGCTGTAGCACAGTGCAACATTAGCGCGCTACATTGGCCAGTCCCATACATGCAAGCTCACATTGCAGGTGTAGCTTGTACTGTGTAGCATTGGGCTAATTATTTGCAATAATAAAGACAGAAAGTGCTGTGCCTACTCCTTAAAAGGACCAGAAACTAGTGTGCAGTGTTTTCGCATCTGGGAAGCCTTCAACCTGGACTTAATGGTTTGTATTTCATCATCATACCGGCACCTGTGGCACCACACCCACACAGAACAAAGCCAAAAAATAATGTATTTTCTTATATATCTATTGGTAACATGACAAAGAGATAATATTCCATCTCTGAAAGAGAAACAAGAGTGAAACAAAATAAACTTTCATTACAAAGTTAAAGCAAAAATATCTATCACATGGATTCAGATTATAACTACAGATACAGTAGTTACAAACAGTTTGGTTTCTAAGGTTCAGAGGAATTTTCCTTCAAGCATCATTTACAGGTATTCATTAAACCCGTTCTTAGATTTCCAGAAATGTTTATGTTTTCAGTTTACTGGCAAACATTTTCAGACAGACACAGACAGACAGCCAGAAATGTTCCTTAACCGTTTTCCAACAGGCTAATACCTGTCAAACAGGTATTTCGGTCTTTGGTCACTGGGTGGAAACAGAAAGTTTCACCTTAAAAGGACAAGCTTGCATTTACATAACAATATTGAATGACTTATTAGGCATTGTAATCATTCGTCTTCGCCATCTCGGCCCTGAAGAGATGTCCTTCCTGATGCAAGTCCAGCATTAGGGATGGAGGACAGAATTCACTGTCAAGCAGACGTTTTACAAAGCTCCAGTCTGTTTAGTAGGAAATTTGCTATGTGTGTTACTATCCTTCCTCCTCCTTGATTTTTTTTACATTATTTGGACACTGGAAAACTATGATATTTAAGTCACTGCAGCAAGGTGATTAATTTAGCAAGGATTAGAGGGACAATAAATCTTATTTCCCACCCCCAGGGAATACAATAACTGGTGGGAACTACTTTGTATACATCTTTTTAACGGAGGGCATGGGTGATGTGCACGGGTTCTACTGCGGTGCTACTAAGACACATATCCTGAATAATGAGTCATTAAAAAGGGGCTTCAACTATATATCTTCTGCACATGCTTAGAAAAATAAACGTAGACACACAAAAGATTGAAAGGCCCGTAAGGAAAACAACAGGTTGTCTGTGCTTGTCCAGAAGTAACCTTAAGACAGAGTACACTTGCTTTCATTAAGCACTTTTTGGAAAAACAGGTGCAGTCATCCCAGACGTGATCCCTACCATCACTGGTGCTCGTCACCAGCAATCTGCCTCGACATTTGTGTTTGGGTTAGGCCTCACTGGCATCATCACTTCATCAGCACCAGCTCATCACAAGTTACAGTTTGTCTGCCCTCAAACACATGACCAAAGTAACCACGGTAACACTCTAAATAACAAAGGGAGGCCCAGACCAGGTCAACAAAGAGTGGGATTCTCCTCAGGATGATTAGGTTACATAATGATTAGTGCCTCCAAACGAGACCTCCGGTCTGCCTCTGAAGTGACTCACAACTCTCCATCTAAACGCTGGTACACCTTCACTCCCTTCACCTCTGCTGCACCCAGCTCCACCATCTGTCTGTGGTCAAATATCCAGACTATAGGGGTTGGACAAGGGTCATCTTACAGACAACAGTATAATACATAAGACTAGAGTTACTTCGTGTGTACAGGGATTGCCTCTTGTTGCTGTGTCTTTCTAAAGGTAGGCCAAACTGACTCCAGTTGCATTTAGAGTATTTATAACAGGAACAGGAATTCAGGTTGAGGAAAACTGGGGTTCTAAGTATAATACAAGTACAAGATTGATAGGAAAACATATTTCTGCTATTACAGTTCAGCATTTATTGCTACATTTTTTAGCATTGTTTTCCTAATGAAATCCAATAGGAATGCCATTCATCCAAAACTTTTCCAATCCATTCCTAGAGTTAAGGTTGAAAATCTGAGGAGAAAAGTGCCTGGATTGTGCCATTTTCTAAACACATTACAACATTTGGCAAATTTAATGAAAATGTCCATGGTTGGCTATCCAAACAGTAACATAGGGAAAACGCTGGAAGCATCTTCATCAAACACAGTGGAGCGAAGACCTTAAACAACTGCATGCACTTATAGATTACTGTGTACACAAGGTCTTGAATTTTCCACACAAGAGCGGCTACGTAGTTGAAGGGGAAAGCCAAATCAATTCATCAATCGTGTTTAAAATGTGTAGCAGAAAAACAAAGCTGAGTGTGACTCACCAAACAGACCCTGTCATCTTTAGTAAAGGGAAACCTGCCCTCAAACAACTTCACAGAGCTCGTCTTTGATTTAATTACTATTTGTCAATGTGATCAACTGTGTTATATTCTGTGACGCACAGCAAATCCGTTTGCTTTGAACAGGAGACCCTAATAACGTTTCCTTGTTTATACCCAAATAAATATAACAGTGCATCAGCAGCAGCACGTTCAAACCATCTGCCCAGGATTGATCCTTAGCAGATCTGTGCATAGCATGTTATCACATTTTAGGTCAGACTAATCTCTCGTTTCCTGGTATTGGCTGTGGCAGAATTATGAATATCCACAAATATAGACGGAATTGTCTTGAAAACATTGGATGAGGTGATTTCCTCTATAAGCTCTGTAAGTGTGCAGATAAAAGCAAGGACTTAGTCTGTTGTCCTAATGTCTGTTGCAATCACGGGGAAAAGAATGTTTGAGATTTTACAGTGTCACAGTCAAAACAGTTATGTAATCCGTGTCCTTTTCGGGGTGGTGCTCAGCGTTCCTGCGCATTCTAGTAAACCATATTTGGAGTGTACAGTAGGTGTGTGTGTGTGTGTGTGTGTGTGATGGGGGATAGTGGGTAGGGTACCACATGGTCAATGAAAGGCTTTGCTCCTGCCTCTGAGTGACTCGTAAGGTGCAATGAACTCTCACTATATTGATGTTTAACTAGGCTCCTTTGTTAATAGGGTATTTAGAGTCACATGTCATTGGACTGCACAGGGGACGGACCAGACTACCACAGCAGGCAGATTTATAAGTGCCAAAGGTGTAGATGGAAGCAGAAATAACAATTTCGTCATGCCTACTCACGTCATGGGGCAAGAGTTGTTTTGACCTGTGAGTGGTAAAGTGCAAAAAAAAAACATCTGACGGTACATAAAGGTATTTATAGTAGTCGCAACAACTTTTGCTGAAGGGTCCACTTTATAGCGTACAGATGTCTCCGACAAAGAGACAGTCCATGGCTCAATTCCAAATGACTGCAATGACTGTATCCTTGGGGATTTATTGTCACCCTGATCATCATGGGAACGAGGATGGCATGTTTCTGTGGTTGCCGTGACAATAAAAAAAAGAGTCGGTCATGGTTGGGAACAAGCACTCAGGGAACCATGGCAACTGCAGTGAAAATGTCAAACGCCAGACCTTAAGTGCTCCAGCCGGAGGAATTTCAGTGATTTAACTGCTGTGCATCCAGCTTTCTAGTTTTCCTTCCATTGTGATTTCACAGTTTTCTGCAAGTGTTTGACTCTCAAATGGCCGAAGACCTTCACAGACTTTAAATAGAGAAGCTGCGTACTTCATCACTATTAACTTGTTTGTTCACAATGGAATCTATCTGAGGCAGCTTGGCACCAAGTTAATATTTCACCCTGGCTATCCCTAGCCTCTTGAAATTAGCCTTAAGAGGCTGACTGGGCTGAGCTAAATGGATGGATCAATTAAGCAGCAGAAGGAGGGTGGGAGGTGGGGTGTGGGGTAGCGTTACAGTGGGCCTTGAAGACGAAAGATGGATGGCTTTAAGAGTGCCAGAGAAGCTGCGCTGCATTAAGTGACGGCTAAGCACACACGGGCACAGCTATTGCCGTAGATACCAACCTGCAGAGACATTTATGCTACTGTACACATAAATATGAACTCAACGCTGTTTTGCACACAGACAGACACCACTATTACCACCTCCAGTAGGTTTGTGTCTGAGCCAGGCAATTTGCAGCACTATGGTTACCACCAGAAATACTCTAAATTTTGATGCCTATAAACTTGTGAAGAAAAACAACTTTACAAGACTTTGGAAAGAGCACTTAATCTACAGCTAGTAGTGATTTGGGGTTTATGTCCCACTGGTGGTGTAAATAATAGAGGCCGAGTGTTATTCATTTATCAAAAAGTGCAGATTAAGCTAATCTGTGTAGCATGACAAACACAAGGTCTGTTTGCAGGAAGTTAAACACCATGGGTTTCACCTCAACAAAGTTAATGATTTACCCCCATTAAGCTGGCCAGGGTAACAGGTTAATGTCTAAACAATGCTGTCACAAACACATGATAATCTAGCTAAAAGCTAGCAACATGTGTATTTTTTCATTTCCATCTAATGCAAAGCGCCAAACTGCATAACATCAAGATAATCTGTCTGATCTTTACAAGCACCAGTTTTTACCCAAATTAGGATTCAAATGTTCCTGGGGAAAGGCAGCCGTGCATTGTTAAGTTGGAAAGTCGGTTCTGCAGGAAGTGGTTGCACAAACAAATAGATGTACATATATAGATGAACAATCATATATGTGCACGCTCGAATACAGCTTGGTGGGTGTGACCGGAGGAAATGAAAACTGCTCTGGGAAAACACCTTTCTCCGAACACTGTGGAGAGACCAGCATACCCAGTGGCAGTGAGGGGGGGGAAGCACAGTGCCATTAGGGCTGAGAGTGCACGGAGTGATAGCACAGAAGTGGCCTATGATATCCCTGCCATGAAAGTGATGACAGGGCACAAGGCGGGCACACATCAAAAACATGGTCCTGCTGCTAGTCCCTTTAAGTAGGGGAGAAAGAGTGAACACATTCAACATTCAACTATCAAACTATGTAATTATGGATAACTCATGACATGATAGTATACTGATATTTTGCTCACAATGATGATAGTGGCACCGTGCAGGCAGACTCTGCAACTTGTCAAGAAAGTCAATGACAAAACATCCCAAAATAACAGAACAATACGCTTCAAATCAGCAGTCATGTGAGTCCAACAGAATATACATTCTGACGCACACAGGAACTATGAACACATGTGACATCGCTTAAAAGTCAACGAGCCATAAACTGCAGGTGGACTGAAGTGCCAGAAAGCAGAAAAGGTTCAAAGATAAAATGCCTTCGGTGAAGGAAGGATACACCTCTGCTTCATTATCTCGAGCTCATATATTGCTGTAGTGGTGCCAGAGTTTTAAGGAAAATAGCTGTTGATAGGGGAGACAATTGTGGTTACAGCGAGCTGTAAAAGCAGAGTAGGGACACTTTAGTGGGATGGCTCAGGCTGGCAGTCAAAGGTTGAGGTTCACATGGCTTTCTCCTTTCAAGATGCTTATGCTTTACCTAGGTAATCACTCATATTCATTATTGAAGTAAATACATTTGTCAGCAGTTTCATACTTTGTGATATTAGTTTTAGGACAACATCCTCTCCACACCCGTTATTATACTGACAGAAGTTGCTCTGGGCTTATCATTCTATATTTACAATGGCTGACATATTCTCAAAAGCCTGAACATAAGGGCCAGACAAAATTGCACTGGGCAGCAGAGAGTATGCGTCCGATTAGTTATCCTCAGTATAATGCATGTTGATAAAGGTGACCAACTTGAAAACACGACAGCTGCAAATCTACAATTATTTCCTGGCCGTAAGAAGAGGAGGTGTGCTTATGAAATGCAGCACCTACCTACTGGCAGTCTACACCCTCAATGCAGTTCTCAGGAAAGCCTGACAACAAGATAAGACATGTGTGGGTGTCAATGGCATGAAGTGGAGCTGCAGAAGCACAGGTTGTTTCGAAATGTGTAATGTGTAATCACTAAAAAGAGTTTCTTGCTATTAGCAAATGTCTTATTGTTGCCTGTCGAATCAAAGTGGCAACTCTGTCGAAGTCACCTTTGTATTGTTTGACAAAATATGCGTGGTGCTATATGGTACCCTGGTGGATCTCTTCATTGCTTGACAACTATGTGGCTGCATTGCTTCACACACTGTGAAGAAACCTGAAATACCTTGCTGAGATTCAGTACTGGCTGTCACCAGGCCACACCTAGCAGCTAATGTAGCACATGCTAAGACATATACAGTAGTACAGACATATATATAGACACGAGCCTTACACACGCACATGCGTGCACACATGCATGCATGCACACAAAAACATAGCCATTCACATGAGAGGACGAGCCTGGTCTCCAAAGACAAAGGGAAGCACCTGTCTTCCTTGCTCTCCCAGGATGTAAAGGTGTGTGTATGTGTATGTATATGTGTGTGTGTATGTGTATGTGTGTGTGTGCATCTGTGTTCAAACCTATAAATAGAGCCTGTGTCTTCCCTAGCTCTCGCTCCAGTGGGATCCTCTCATGTTTTAATTAAATAAACTGCTGCAATCAGGCCCAGCTGTGCCCTGCATTTCCAGCCTGCATCAGTCAGCAGCCATGCTCGGGGGCAACATAGAGGCTGGGGTGTCAGTGCATACGAGTACATGGAGACAGAGAAAGTGAGCGAGAGACAGAGGAAGACCGGAGGAGAGAGAGAGAGAGAGAGAGAAATGGACTAAGCTGTGAAATTGGGGCATTCTGCACTGAAGCCACCTGGGTATCATAGGAAGCCCTGCTCAGGTGTTCTGGATGGGTTCCCCGATGTGCAAACTGGCAGAAGGAAAGGAGCTCAGCTCATCTCTTTCATCCTTCCCCTCTCCATTTCCCCTCCTCCTCCTCCATCTCTTGCCCTTTTCCCTCTTTCTTTTTCCTCTGAATTATTCTGCTAATTCTTTGTAGTGTCCCCTCCTATATGATCCCTTTCAGCAAATCTCTTCACCTTCAAAGTGCGGCCGCCATCATACAATGATGTACTGGACACATTTGTCGCCAGAATTCTCTATTTTAATGCTATAGGGGCCCGCAGATATGAGGATTTTGTTGTTCCCTCAATAAACTCAGAGAAATAGGATTATTTACGGGAATCTGGTTGCAGGGAAATGATGTGAACAAGCATCTCTGAAGCCCACTCTGACAACTACCTTTGCCTTCACCTGCTCTTACAGGGATAGGGCAGTATTTCAGAAGTACTGCATGGTAGTTAAAGTTACTTGAAGTAATATTGCTGTACTGTGGACATTAGCTCAGGCTACGACCATGTGGAAGATGCCCCAGCAGGGCTCCGGTTTGTCAGATGAAAACAGCAGCTGACAAATGGAGTCACAACAACACAGTACTCAATAATTTGAAACATGCTGAGCAGAATAAAACATGTGCTCCGACGGTTAAGTCAAATGCAATGCTGTGCTGTGGTTTAAAATGCTTTTGTTAACAGGCAACACTCGCTGCTGTTTATCTCTGACAAACTGCAGCTCACTGGTGCATCTCTGACCACAGCTTCCGAAACCTCAGCTAATGAGCATGCATCAATACTACTACCAGTGAGCGAGTGCATCATACCACCATATGTCAAAAAAATCAGAATAACTCCTTTAAAGCGCATTCTCCCCAACCCCCAGCTGATTTTCCTGCCCAGGCCTGCTGCTAGAGGTCCATCAGGCACCCCAAGTGTAAAAGACTAAACTGTAGCTTTTAGTAACAGCAGCAGAAGCCGCCTAGCTCCTGGTTACCATCTATAATTAATGGACTGGTGCTGCTGGTCCTTGTTCCGTTTCTGAACTAACCTCCAGTAAAGCACATGGCCATTACAGCCCTACAACAGTCAACACCCAGGAGGACGGACATGGCCGCTCTCTCAGTCGGTTACCACACACCATCAATACCGGAGCTGGAAAAATAGTGAACAAGTGAATGAAGCATTTTTTTTATCTTGGTTGATTTATTTGTTTATTAGTTTCACATTTAGAGGCATCATTACTCTCTGTTATTGGGACTTACACAGGCTATTCCTGTCAGTAATGTGTCCTCCATATGAGAATTGATTCAATTATTGATTAAGTTGTCCACAGCAGGTAAAAAGCGTGAATGGATCAATACCCATTTTGATGAGTAAGATGGACCAGCTCTCTCTTTGATGTTTTAGAAAGGCTACACTTGTATGACATAAACACTATTTCACTCACACAGTCACTCCCAACTCCAACAATGACAGGCTCTCACTTTGGGCAGTGAAAAGCCCGTAGCTACTGACCGTAAGCCGTAAAAATAAAAATGTTTTTGAGGCTTTCTTCTGTAAACTATAGCAGTGGTCTGTTGTTGTATTTGGGCTCAGATAGATTAATCATGCCTCTTGGGGTAGATTGTTTTAAACGGAGCAGATACTGTATAATGATGTTTTGAGGAAGCCCAACATCACCAATCATGCCTGCTCAGTACACAGAACAGGATATCCAACCAATGGTGGCTTAAGCAGTAAATAGGAAATGGTCCCAGCGGCCAACTGTTATCTGCACCTTGTGTTTCCTCAAATATTTCCTTGTGAACTTTTCTCCTCTCTTGCTCAGTATAAAAGAACATAAGCAACCATTTTAATACTGCTCATTTGCACGCTCATTAGTGTTCTTAAACCCACCCAGTGGAAAGTTATAACGGATCTGGCTGGTGCAGAGTCAAGGACAGAGCCATATGAAAACGACAATTTTACAATGAGTGCAATGCATCAAGATAAGCTCCATCTGTTTCGCTGCAATAAAGTGACTGATACTAGGTGATAATGACCAAAACAGCAGTCATGTTAAGCCCCACGTGGCTGATAGGATACCTGGACCATGGCCTGAGAGACAAGGCGTCCAAGAAAGGGGTGAGACCAGTGATAATAATGAGGGTTGAGGTGACACATGAGTCTACACACACATTCAAAGGGAGAGGCAGAGAGTGACA
>JAPZEA010000002.1:18125124-18137500 GCA_029783685.1 Heniochus monoceros | reverse complement strand
TTTGTCTATAAACTTAACGTTCATTGTTATTGTTAAAGCAGTTATAATAGATACTTTTATAACAGCAATATATCAAGTGACAACATGAAACTGGTCGCTGTTAATGATGAACCTACAGAGATTTATCGGCCAACTCTGCAGCTCTCCTGAGCTTTATGGAGCTTTATAACACCTTTCAGTTCATTGTTTAGCTGTTTTTTAGCTTTACTGTTTTGATTCTCTCTCGTCACTGCTCTCACAGCATCCTTTTCGGCTGCAGCAGACAGCTGTTTTCAGCGAATAAAAGCTCTAAAAACCCACTGCACACTACCTGCTCTGCAACAAACGGCAGACAGACACAGCATCGAGCCGGTGAACGTAGTTTAGCATGTAGCAGCTAAAGCGCCACATATATCCTTCAGGAGTTGGTGGAGACCATAAACAGTGCTAAAAGAGAGCGCCACAAGCACACTACAAATGAAAGATGATGTTGCTTCGTGATAGCTGGATGAGTAGATAAGCAACTAACACAATTTAAAATGTGTTCACAGCTTGTTTCCACTGTACACAAGTGACCGAAAATCAGTTTTTGCAGTAAAACAGAATAGAATCCAATCATTTAAGCTGTTAGCAAAGCAAGCCAACTAGTAACATTACCCTCATATCATTCTCAATGGTATCATCTTGTTCGTAGTGCAGTAATCAGAACTGATTGACATTTATTTGTATGAAATGCATAAAGAGTAAAGCTGCACAGAAAATAAGTGGCATTATCTCACCCTATTAGCAATTTCTTCTCTGTTTCAGAAAAAAATTGGCAAATACAAAACTTTTCAAGCATAACATTATGTGTATGTGTTTGTTCAATGCTCTGACTAAAAGCCATGCGTCCCCCTCTGCTCACCCGCCTTGGCCTCCCCTCCCCCGGGCTAATGGTTAGATAAACAGCCTGGTGTCTGCCCTGCTGTGGGAACAATCAGATGGATCTTGGAGTGTGTGTGTTTCTCTGCACACCTCTGCACTAATGCTGGTCAGAGTGTCACGGCTTGCAAGCTACATGACTCCTTTGTGTGATAACCGTTTCTCGCCCAGTTTCCCTTCTTCACAGTCCTGCGGATGGCGGAGAAATGATGATCTAAGCAACCGTCAGAATTTCTCATCCCTGCTTCCTCCCTCACCGTTGATGTGACCATTTTGTCCTCCCTCGTATCTAGAGTTGTTTTTATTGTTCTAACCTCTCTAACATATGTATATTTACACATGTCTGGGAACACAGTGATTGTGCCATACTGTGAGCAAGGCCTGACCAGAGTCTGTGATGTGGAAATGGCACAAAATGTTTACATATGTCAGCATGGACAAAGGTGTTGCCTACTGTACCCATGATGATGCACTTGAGATTTGAGTTTGACCAAACTGCAATAAGCACCTGTTGCCTGCAGCTCTCGCCGTGGCTACTTTTTTTTTCCTTTGGGCACTGTAATACTTAAAACTGATCAGCTGACAGAAACAGAAGTATGAAAATATCCGTCACTTGCCGTAAAGCTGAACAAGAAGTTAGCAGTCACTAACCCTGGTGCCAAATGAGGCTGTACTTCCTGTAGCTGTCTGACTATAAAAGCCTTCCAGTGCTCCGCCACTGGAAAGCTTTTAATCTGAAGCAGCAAAATCAGGAAATTTTAAGCAGTGTCTTGACAATGCAAGTCACTACAGCAAAGGGTGGCAGATCATAAAACAGTGAGGCTGCCTGTTAAATGAAAGCAAGAGCAGGAACTCCACGTACCGAGAGTTGAACACAGCGAGACTTTCAATAATGGTAATTCCTCTATAGTCTCCTGACCACATCAGCTAAGCAGAACCATAATAGTGCAGGTCAGCTGGGTTATACCATGCTGTGGGGGGGCAGTGAAAATGCATATGATTACAGCGTGGCCCAGCTGAAGTATGCTATACTGGGAACAGCGCTATAATAGCCCAGATAGCTCCCAGCATTTAAATCTGACGAGTGTCTCCACTAATAGCTTTGCAAGACAGGCTTGCAAAACGTGATGCAGTATGTTACTTAAAAACACACTGAAACAAGAAACAGCTGAAGACAGACAAGCTCCTCAGTGCCCAGTAATATCGATCACAAAGACAGCAATGTCAAGCTAATACAATCAAGATGTTATCGTAGCTTCACAAAACCAAATTAATACAGCTGTGATAATCATTAAAAGCCAATCACAAGAAACCAGGAAGGCTTTTATTGAGAAAATATTAAGTGTATGAAAAGATTTTTTTCTATCACCAATATGCACAAAAATATACCATATATCATCAGAAAGATACACATGAATGCTGCCTTAAAGTATCATCAGGATGATACTACTTTGTAAACTAGGTTCAGGTGGACTTAACCTCCACTGCATTCTTGGATATGTGTGAATGACGTGTGTTTGCGGCAGAGACAGACTGAATGAGAGACAGACAGACAGACAGAGGGAGCGAGATAAGTAGGCCATGACTGTGAATGGTTGCAGTGTCATGTCTTTGATGTCAGTCTGTGTCCATATCCCACACGCCTGATTGGTCAGCTCCAAACAAACCGGCAGGAGCCCAGTTCAACACTCTGAGCACGCAAAGACAGAGGAAGCCTCGCAGGCGCAAGTTGGTGCATTTCATAATTCACTGTAAATCCACGAAACAGATCTCACTGAAGCAAAGGAACTCTGTCCTGAAAATGTCTACGTTGATCTCTACTGCCACATTAAAAGATATAGTGTTGATTTAAATTATTAGAAGTAATGAATTAACCCTTCAAGACCAATTTAGCATGTTTCAATAAACATTTATATCGCAGGTCTCAGAGGAGGTTTAGTGATGTGTGCTCTTTCCTGCTGATAAAATCACATCTGATTTCATATTCTCAGTACATATGCTTTTATTCAAAACATTTAGCTTGAAGGCAGTCAAAATACAGACTATTTATTAACACATGAACATGTATTACTTGTATATGTTGTTAAAGAGGGAAAAACCGAGATTACCTCCTGAGATTTCTTGTTCAAACGTGTGCACACAAACACGCACCTTCAGACACACACACACACACACACACACACAATGCAGGCTTCTCAAGGCATGATGTTTACAAACGTAGCTCCCCAGCGACCGAGCTTGCTGGGGTAATAAGACGTAAACAAAACAGCAGTCCACAGGGATATTCCAGATGAAACACACATGCATACACACATACACTAACACGCATGCCCGTATGTGAGGCCTGATATGCACGCATGCCGCGCACATACACTGTGCGTATGTTTCAAAAACACACACACACACACACACACACACACACACACACACACACACACACACACAGACTCCAATCCAAAGGGATATTTTGCCATTGTACAGTTTAAACAAAACTCCAGCAGGGTGCACATTTGTAGTCTCCTGGGATCACAAATAAAGTTTTACCAAATTAGCTAAATTGGGAAATGGAGGAAGACAGAAAGGAGGAATTAAAAGACAGATGGAGGAGGAGGTATAAAATGAGAAGATGAAGGAATAAGTAGAAGACAGTAACCTGGATTTGAGCCTGTTAATGACTCATTTCTATTTTTACCAGTATACACTCATTAACAATGTTGCAACTGGAATTTCTGAAGGGGAGGATGATCAGTGCTTGAGCAGGCGACTTCGGTGTAAAGGCGCAGGTCTGTGTCAGAAGACAATTTCTGTAACTTTCCAAAATCCACAATCTGAAAATCATGCCCACTTCACACTGGCCAGGTGAGAAAGTTCGTATGGTTTGAACTTCTCCCTCTTTTCATTCTTTACTTCTATTTATGTCACATTTCGTGTGTACAAGTGAGTGTAGCACTATGAAGGCATGAAATCCTAAGCACATAGTTTAACACCTGGTCACATATATTAACAGTTCAGTTACTGAGAACCGGACCAAACTATAGACACAGACTACAGAAAACGTAAATGTTTGACTTTCTCCATCTCAGTCAGGTGACCACAGCCGTGCTGGCTGCATTACATTACATGAACACACAGACAGATACACACTCTCCCAAAATCAATACTTAATGCACGCTGTGTCTTTTTGTGCTGAGGTCAGAGGACAAGATGCATAAAAGGCAAAGTTACCCCTGTGGTGTTGACTGAAATCACAGCTAGGGCGGATGTGTGTGTGTGTGTGTGTGTGTGTGTGTGTGTGTATACAGTACATGCATGTGCTTTTATACCCTACACATGTGTGCATGTATGTAACTGACATAAGCACACCCACAGGTACACATGGGAGCAGCGTGCCGACTACATAAATGCTATTTGGGGAGAGTGCTTAGGCAGCACAGCGCAGCACATTCTCTGTGTCAGTCGTCCTGGTGAAATAAGGTTTATGGAGGGGTGTGGTACAACAAGGTGAGGCCCAGAACAATGATTGTTTGTTTGTTGTTGTTTTATTGGTAGTGATAATTGCTCCCCCTCCCCTTAAGGATGCCTCCAGATAGGCAAGCAAGCATGCCGACACACACATGCACACACTTACATACCCACAGGAATGCATCCACACTCCTGCAGGCATGTGCGCATACACACACAAATGCAGACACATGCATCCCAGTTTAATGAAAATTTCCACATGTGCAGTTTTAGAGATTGAAACAAACTGTGACATACATGTGAGGGGAGGACACGGAGCTAAAGGATGATTTTCAGATTATGGAAGGTGGAGGATCAGGGTCGTTGCTGCTATTTTGATTTTGTATATTTTCCTGTACTCACATACCTACATACAGTGTATACTGCACTGCTACGTTACATAAATACTCCAATATTTCCATTTTATTTTTCTGGAAACTATGACAGCATAGTAAGAACTGTTTCTTTTCTTCGAATCCCATACTGAATCCAGTGAATCAATCAGCATAAACTTCGTAAAGTTTCATAAAGTCCTATAGGAGCAAAAAAAATGTTCGTGCTGAAACAAAGCAGAAGGAGCCACCGCAATCACGGATCATTTTGATTTGACATTAAGCTTTAACTCCCATGAATTCCCCTGTCCTTAAAACCGCATCAGGATCTCTTCATTTCTCCCCCTTCTCAGCACACAAACACTGACAAACATACAAAAAGGCTAGAAGTGTTTTCCTATGAGGCATAGGTAAAGACAGGCAGGCTCCAGAGCATAATTGAACATGTAGCTACACCACCACAGGGAGTTGGCAGCGCCTGGGGAGAAGACTTGGCTCCCCCAGAGAGGCCTGGAGCCTAACCAGGCCAAGCTGTGCCAGGCACTGAAACAGACACACAGCGCCCCCTCTCCCTTCAACCACCGCCCCCTTCTCTGCTATCCAGCTCCTTCAAACAACACCCCTCTGCACTGCTTTCCTCTCCTTTGACACATAGTTTTTCAGATCTTGTTTCTTCTACAAACCTTTTGATTGTTTTCGCCCCACTTCTATCCCGACTTCCTCTAAAAGTGGGGTCAATAGGTGGACACACAAGCACACGTGTAAAATTATGTTAAGACGCGTTTCCAAAGTTCCCCAAGAAATTTCCTTTGGCCCTGTGCCAGATCCTGGTCGGTTAGTCAGGTGTGTGTGAGTAAGTGTGAGAATCATGTTCTGTCTTGTCTGATCAGCAGTGCTGTCAAACCTTCTCTTTCACTGCCGCATGACTCCCATTGCTGCTATAAAATAGCTGCAAGCGAAAATTAAATAAGGACTGACAAAAACACTTATTTAGTATCTATTTACGCTTGTATGTGTGTATATAGACACTCATGCATGTTCAAATATAAACCAACATGCACGCAGAGGCAGATATGCAAACATACATACACTCAGAAAGCTCTGGCAGGCTTTTCCTGTCAAGCCGTGGTCAGTAGAGAGAAAAAGGAGGGTTAAGTCTAATTTGGGATACAGTGCCTAACCATAACAGCAAGTCAAACAACATCACATCTGCACCAGAACACTCTGGGTTTTCTAGCAATTTAGGGTTCATGACTGGCTTTTTGAGACACAGGCTGAATGTGACCATGTATTCAACCATAAAAGTTCAGTCGGATTTCACATGCCAGAGGTCTTTGTGCTCTTTGTATGTTAGGAGGTGTAAAATATATATTTATACTTGTAAGATTTTGTACAACGCATACGTATGCAATTGATGTATGGTGCAAGCAAGTGTTATGCCAACATCAGGCTGGTATTTACACTTCCCTTCCCTTGTACAGTGTGCTCTTTCACTGGCTCTCTTTGAAGAGTCTTACATAAACAAGCTTCTCTGGCACTGACCCAACCTTACCCAACCCTGACCACACTAGAGGCCACGGGTCGAAAGGGAAAGTGTACCAACTGTGTGTGTTAGAGTGATGTTTTTGGGATAATGCATATTTGAATGTGTGACAAGATGAGCATCAGGCAGTGGCATTTCTGCTTTATACTGGATGCAAGTCGGTAACTAAACGGAAAGACGGAAAGAACAGAGAGCGAACCAATGCCAGAGTCTGAGCCCATAACTTTGCCAGGACAGGGCAGGACATGGCATGCTCCACGGTGCCACCTGGACACTCCCCTCACAGACAAGTTAAATCAACACCTGCCATCTAAATGTTGTCCTTCCTTACATCTCCCCTTTCCCTCTTTGTTTTGATTGGTCTAGTATTTCTCCCTCTGTTCTGCAGGGCTGTGTAATGAGGCCCAGACTGTAATTGGGCCAGTCGTGTTATTTTAGGGTTGGAGCGCAAAGTAATTACCCACCCTCTGCTGTACTGTACTCTCAGGAAGACAGAGAGAGAGAGAGAGTAAGAGAGACAGGAAGACAGATTTATTGGAAAAAGGGGAGAATTCAAAACAGATCTTTATTCAATGTTATTGAAAAAAGATTTGTATTTTTGCGACTATAGTTGACTATAGTGTCATTCTTCAAGTATCTGGGTGGATGAGAGGCTCTCCTTTAGAGTGCATATTGAGAACTTAGTGGAGAAACTGAAGGTTAGGCTGGATTTTTATTATCAAAACAGGGCCTGCCGTAATGTAACAGTTAGGAAAACACTTGTACAGGCTACGTTCTTAACTGTTGTAGACTATGGTGACATTATTTACATGCATGCTGCCTCCTCTATATTTCACTACATAGATTTTGTCCATCACAGTTTTATATCCAACACATTGTCCCGTACACATCTGTATTTTATGATCTGGTTTCCTGGTCTTAATTAAGCCTAAGGAGAGCGCAGCTCTGATATATTTTCATTTCCAAAGCCATACTGGGCGAAACCCCTTCATATCTGCGTGTCTCCTATCACTCAACAACAGTATCTGTTTTTAACATGCTCCATTTTTTAAAAAACTGTCCCATGTCTGTTTTTGACATACTCTATTTTATAGTTTTTGTAACTTTGTAATGGTGCACTATCTTGGCCGTGTCTCCATTGAAAAAGTGATTTTAATCTCAAGAGACGTCCAGGTTAAATAAAGGTTAAAAAAAAGAAAAAGAAAAGCTCTTCCACAGCCTCTTTAAACACTCTGCTCTCCAGCTTTCTTCAGATGGGAAGTTGCCCAGAAGCTTCAACAATCTGAAGGGTTGTGAAACACTGCGCCTCCTACTTCTGCATCAGCTGCATCCTGTTGATGAACTTTCAAACAACGTGACTATGACTTGGGCTCAGTTAAGCTCTAAATCATATCAAAAAAAGGAGAAAGCTGGAAACGCAACTCTTAACGTTGCATTGATTCAGCACATCGAAAGCATGACACAGTGGAAAAGCTACTGTACATGTGCACTCACTCGGACCATGACTAAGCAAAAGGCTCTGATGCTATTGTGCTTATTGAGCTCATCATCAATAAGGCAAAAGGTTGTTTGCTGACCTCCACATGTTAGACAGAAAATGTTATTTCGACAAAGCTATTTTAGCATCTCAAACACTGTTCTATTTTTTCAGGTCTATGTATAGAACATGCAATATAGTATTTAAGGTCCATGGTGACTTAATCAGAAATACAACAGAAGAGCAACTGGTGTATCTGTTTATAGTGCAGCCAAACAAACTCATGTTTTAATAAAGGAGAAAGTCAATAACTGGCCTTTTTCCACAGTATGAGTTAATGCCACACACGGTGCAAGTCGTTTTCACCCCAATAGCAGGACACACAACAAGAGTCGTAATTGCGGCTCTCGGGATAAATAAAGTTCTATTTCATCTAATCTAACTGTGGCTGCTCCATCTTGTTCTGCTGAGTACCAGCAGAGTGCTTTTAATGTGAACTCACAGCAGTAGGAAATATTTGGTTTACAGTAGCAGTGACTTGAAAGAGTAAATTCAGCATATAAGATTTTTCAGTTTTTAAGGATCAAAGTAAATGCAGCAGATATATAATTTATTATCTTCCAAGCATTCGTCTTCCACGCAATCTGGCAACTACATTACCCACAACGCAACGTAGCCACTGACAGCTTGGTGAAAGAATGGGGTGTGTTATACTAGTAGAGGCTAATGTAGCCTCAAGAGGCAATGAGGAACATTGGCCTGGTAAATCCACACCACCAGATTTTTTTCATTTAAAAACTGATGCTGTCTCAAGTGACATCACACAAGGCAAATGATCAGATTTTATGTAGCTCCCTCAGAAGCCACACACGGCTTTATGCAACCTACTTCACATTTTCAGTGTTACTCCCCCACACCTGTAAACACACTTTGATGTGTGAAATCAGTGGAGTTCCCCTTTAATACAGCTCTTATATGGCTTTGTGGAGTCAACAGTAAACAGTGAAGCTGATATCACTGAGATAAATCTACAGACCGTAATGCTGGATGACATACATGCATTGTTTCCTGTGAATCCCTTTAATGTGTGAAGGCCATGCAGGAAAGTAAACATAATTATGAATATTATATTCCATTTCTGGCCAGAGATCCCATTGAATCCTGCATACTGGACCTAAATTGCTATTGCTGAAAAAATCTTAACAATTTATGGTATTAAAAATGAGTTTTGATTTCATGAAAATCTTAAAGATAATCATGTGAGGATCTTGCAATAATAATTATATCAGATCTCTTAACCACACCATCAGCCAAAGGCTCTTGCACTCATGTTCATATTTAATAAACAAAATATTTGATTAAGAGTACACAAAACACCCTACAAACATGAAGACACCCAGTTAGGCCCTCCAACAGTCTCAGTGTGCTTTGTGTAATCTTGGCAGTAGTAACTTTGGATGATAAGAGAGCCAGTGAGGTAATGATTTACCACACCAAGATTTCCTGCCCTTCTGGTGCTGAGAGATGATGTCATCACAGATAATAGTGCAGCATGCATACCGAAACACTTTTACAAGTAGTTGTATGTGCTGTGCTGTGTGAGCCAGCGTCAAGGAGACTAATCCTTCATCTGATAAGATTAAACTGTGCCAAAACATGTGGTCACCCAGATATGAGCACATGGGACTGCACACACACTTACAAATGCATAAACAGAGATTTAAATACATAGACACATCCACTAAGAATTTCTGAAGAATTAGCCAATATGGATTTGAAATTTAATTCTATCAGAGTCTGATCTGAACCGTTCACACTCACAAAGATAAAAAACAAAACAAAAAAACAACGACTGTAAGAAGTGATGCTATTATTAGTTGAGCACCTCGTGTAACAAAAGTTGGCACAGCAGAGCATTTTAAATAATTTCATAGTTTTTTGAGTATTGTCCAAACCTTAGTCATGACCTGTGAGTCTCAAACTACACAAAAAGTTACTGACTTCAAATATTTTGCCTTCCCACCTACTCGCATGCACAACAAATGTAAGTTATGTTAAATTCCCATTTCTTTATCATTGTCTTGTGGTGATGCTTTTTTTTTCATGCATTCTGTTGTCAATCAAAGGAATGGTTAACCTGCAATCCACAGCGTGACACACGCTAAGCTGCCATTTATCGGAACTGAAAGGAGGGATGACCGTGTCTGCTGCCTCTATTCATCTTCTTTTTCATCTCTCCTAACCCCTTCCTCATTCTGACCCTGACTCACTTGGAGACAGAGTGACAGTAAACGAGTATTACGACATCGAAACTCAATGCCGGTGGCCCTCACATCATAGTTTCAGTGGAAAAATTTAGAGAAATTCACTCAGCGTTTTTTGTTCCAGACGGCTCTCACAGGACAGGACGAGGCGAGCAGTCACGTTGTCAGAACCAGAGCAGGAAAGAAGCGTGTGAACTAATGGAAAGAATGACCAAGCATTAATAGTATGATGAGTGAAGGAGAGAAGAGGAAAAGAGAGCTGGAGGAGAGGTCACTGGAGTGACCAGCTTATAAATAAACAGCAGGAAGAGGATGGCTTGGTGCAATCTGGCCCCAACCAGTTCTAAAAGACATTAGAATAACATCAGTGAACATTTTGCTTTTTTTTTTTGCATTAGCGCACCCACATTACCTTAAAAACTCCTATGTTGTTTGCCACATATGCAGTATAGAGCCTTTGTAAAACATTACAGACAACCTTTGAGAAGTATAAAGCCATCAAATAATAAATAATCAACCTAAACGTAACAAACATACTCATTCATAGAATGAGACCAACACATGCAGATTTTAATATACTCTCTCACATCAGAGACTATAGAGCCGAATTAAATGCACATGTGCAAAAGAAGTCAGAAATATTCGTCAAACTGCTCAGAGGTGGTCCGTTCAGATGGGATCTTGCAACAGAGGCTGTTAATCTTAGGTGATTGTGTACCTCAACAAAAAGTTTTATGATAATCCTTCTTCTTATACGGGAGGATCTACCCCACATACATGCACACACATCCACATGCATACAAGGTTTTTTCCATTGCAAGAAAGAACTGGAGAGTAGATGAGTTCCTTCAAATGAACAGGGTCTTTAGAATATGTGTGCACGCATGTGGGTGCATGTGTGTGTGTGTGTGTGTGTGCACGCGTGCATGCACAAGTCAGTCTGCGAGGGGCTATTAGGGTGGGGCGGGCGAATGGTGATGACTGTGGTTTTCAAAGGAATTTCAGATCGTGCCTCACCGCAAGTTAATGTGCATATGTGGATGCCTCTAAGAGGGAGAGAGACAGATAAAAGTAGGGAGACAGAGAGACAGTGGGAGATGTGCTGTGATTCACGGTTCCTCCTCCTAAACCGAAGCCTCAGCCACAGTTGATGTTGCAAGCCCTCGTCACAGCGTGTGAGGATGACAAAAGGATGGAAGTGGCAACCGGGTCCAGATTCAACCAGACAGACCTGGTTCCAAGCAGCGGCCTCATGACTGCATGCAAAAGTCATGTTAAGAAATGTAGACAAGTTGTTTTAGGAACTCCTGATCCTCTAAACGAGCCATAATGAGGGGGTCAAAATGTTTTACTAGCAGGCTCCAGGCATGGACGCCTCAGCGGCTCCACAACCTTGAGGGCCTCAGCTTACTCTGCTCCTCACTTACTGTCATTCACTCAACTCCTCCCCTGCTGGCTTATAAATACATTAATTACATCAGGACGCATAATGATTTGGCCTTCATGACCTGATGGCTGGAAAACATATAAACAGAGATGAGGTGCGCCTGAAAAACAAGAAACGGCTTTGAGCTATAGCCACTGTTTTGACGAAGAAGAAAATGAAACACACTTTTTGTTATAAATCTGACAAATCCATTTTAAACCTTAACTTTGATTTGTACTCTATCAGCATGTGTTACAGTACCAGCTCTCCACCAAACTAAAACCTGTGAAGTGTGTCTGTGTATCTTTACAGGAGCGGGGTCTAGTTCTTGTGCAGCTGAGCATAAGTAAATATTAACAGAACAGGGCTAAAGACACACAGATGTATGAAATGTCAGTGCAGTTACTGTGAGAGCGTAAGAGCAGACAGGGAGATGGGTGGCGGAGGAAGAAGGAGAAGGCGAGGAATACAGAGAAAGAGAGAGGAATGATGGCTGAAGAACAGGAGGGATATTGTTAAAAAGAGAAAAGATGAGCTCTTCCTCTCTCACTTTAACCAGAACTGTTCTTAGCTGTAAACCAACAGCGCTGTATTTCCTGTGAACAAATAAAAAAAAGCACATAAAAATAAAGGCAAAGTGACACTGGAAAGCAGAGAAACAGAACGGCAGAAGGCGATGGAGTGGGGTGGAATGGGCACTTTTATGAAGGTACTATGTAGCCCTGCAGTTTTGTCTCTGTGTGTGTATATTTGTATGGGCATGTATACAGGGAGGAAGGCTATGTCGAGTCTAGCAGTCTCCACTTTAATCCCTGAGAGAGTGAAGTGGAGAGGTTCGTCTTGTGCCGAGTTCCCCAGTGGAGGACTTCAGCGTTTAAGAGCACAGGAAGCAGAGATGCTGCAGACAGGAAATACACACAGACAGTGGGTATG
>JAPZEA010000002.1:17736607-17748461 GCA_029783685.1 Heniochus monoceros | reverse complement strand
TCTTACATATGGCTTTTTTGCTGCTGTGGTGGTGGTGGTGGTGGTGGTGGTGGTGGGGTGAGGGGTAGCGAAGAGAGCTCCCTCTCCTTTCTCCGTGCACTCTTTTTCCCTTTGGACCCTCAATTGCAGATCCTCATGGCGAGAAAGAGGGGGTGTGGAGGGGGTGCAGCGCTGTACTTTCCTTTGATGTAGTGGGAACGTGACGGATCTGCTAGCCAGTGTCTCGCAGCGTGGAATCACTAACCCAGGCTTACCTAACGGGATTTGGTAGGACCGCTCTGGTGTCCATCAGTGCCATGTGTGTCCTGAGCTCATGCCCCCAGCACTACCGTGGAAGATCCCTGTTAAAGAGAACACTACATTTACCAGCAGCCTTCCATGTCCACACATAATGTTCTAGATGGCAGCTTATGGCACCTTGTGTAGTTTTTTTCTCACTATAGGGTGGACATGCTGTGTAAGTTTACTACAGCTGAATGTAGCATTTAAGTAGCTGGACTCCATATGATCGTCCCACTCAGCTCATTTCATTTCCTAAAAGAAGTCTTTAGTACAGCTCTGTCTCCGTTTTTCAGCCTAAAAATAAATTAAGAAAATATAGTAACTGTCAACAGACAGAAGTCTGATTGGCCCATTTTCTGCTGTATGAACCAAATCAGCAAACGTATCAAAGAGCGCCGCTGGCATTGATGTCATCTGCTGCGCAGCGCTATCAAACGGTGAAATATGTGCGTACACATGAAGGGCAGCACCGCGGACCTCACGCAGAAGAAACACTCGCCGTCTCAGAGTCTTTGTAGTGCCGCCGGGTCGTGGCGTTTTATAAACAGCACCATTAACGCCAAGGTTTCTCCCTGTACTCTGCTGTACGGTGATGCTGGTTGACACATTTACTCCATATGCACGGCACTAATGATGCCATGTGGTTGCAATCACCTTATCAGTGTGTTTCATCTTGTTAAATGGAGCACAGCAGGGCGATTGTCTACCAGCACCGGGAACTTTCTGCCTGATTTTCTTTTTCTTGATGGCTGAGTGTGGAGAGGTGGTTGTATTTCTGTGTGTTTATACAGATGATACAACAGTAAAATTATTTTGTGTTTGTGCTATTCTGTCAACATTAAGACTGACACGCCAATTTTAAGGCAGTGTAATTACATAAAAAATCAAATAGCAGAGAAAGCAGTAGATATAATCAGAAAGCTGTGACTTCTTTGTGTTGCCGGTTTAAAAATGAGCGACGCGGATGAAAGACGAGGTTAAAATCATGAAGCGCTCTGAAGATGTGTGTTTCTGTACGTGTCTGAGTAAAGAAATCGGGCGTGTCATGGTCGTGAGCATGACATGCAGGCGCACACTTAACCCCAGTGTGATATTTATTTTGGGCATGTGTTACTGCTCAAAGCCAAGCACTCATAGATGATGACACTTTCTTCGCTCCCCATCCTCCCACTGAATTGGATGAAGCTTAACCAATCAAGCTGTGCTGCCTGGAGCCAGTCAGATTTGTGAAGACCTCTTTCTCCCCCTGGAATGGTTGTAATTCTGCAGGCGCATTCTTCACCTGAGGACAATTGTTTTTGATATGGCAAAAACAATTTGGCAAAACGCGATGGGAAATACTGTTTTTTTTTTCTTTTCTCTTTCTTTTTTTTGCCAATGGAAGAATGAAAAAATAAAGAAAAAGGAGAGGGCATTGTGAAAAGTCCTCATTCACCAAAAGACCAGAGTAAAGAGATAGCAGTATGCCCCCTTCTGGCTCTTTTCTTCTCTCCCTCTTTTCTTCTCCTTTTTTCCCTGGCGTCTGGAGATGTGAAGAAATGTCTTTTGATCAGCTCTGACAGAGCCTGGGCCATGTGAAGAGGGTGGCTAGTGGGACTCTGCCAATCCATGCAAGGCAAAAATGTTCCTAATAAGAGAGTAATAAGCTAACGAGTGCTGGGTGTCTGTCTGATCCACATTCTGGGTACTGTTTGTGCCAGCACACCCAGTGCCTTCTGACGTGTACCCGACTCTCATCAGTCTTTGGACTGTTTGCCAGGTCACTGCGTTTCACCTGGCCTGTCCCATATGCTCTCACCAATGGTGCAATCGTCTGCAATTTAAAAACCTTGTGGGCAAACAAAATTGAAAGTGGGCAACTACGTCCATTTCTGACTTTATATGTGTTTGCAGCATCGTCAATGTTCAGAATGTACAATATGTTTTGTGTTTGCTTTCCTGAAAACATATAGGGGTGGAAAAATAAAGAGCGGCGTTGGTTTTGAGCGAAGCAAATTTGTCTCACCTTGGCCACACAACATCAACTTGGGCTATTTCCACAACTGACTGCTTCCATTGTATATGTGGGTTTTAAGTGGTCACATATCAAAGTGCTCTGTCTCTGCAGGGTGGATTCTCTGGTACTCTGTACAGCACAACAAGGAGATAGTTACCTCTCACAGCTTCTCACTGCAGCATCCCAGCCCAAATAAACACATCACCTCCACTGCAGGGGGAGGAGGACAACAGCACAGCTGCCAACCCCCTCTCTTTTTCCTACCCAGCAGCAGCACCAGCCAAGTCCACAGTGCTGCGGGGCATCCCAGGCATGAACAGGTGCTCTGTTGGTGGAGCTGGGCCTGGTTTTAGGCCTGTCTCTGGGCCTGTGCTAAGTGCTGGATGTGTGAGGCTTGGTGAGGACTGACTGGCCAGACTTTAATGGTGTGCTGGTGAGTCCTGGGCTCAGCGCTGGTAATTATGGTGGGGAGAAGGCGATTAGGCAGTGCTGAGCAGCCCAGCGAGGGGGACGGGCCCACGCCCAGCAGGGAGGGGAGTCCTGCCACGGGAGGGACCAATCAAGTGTAAAGCAGAGCGCAGACCCTGGGCCTTGGTTCAGTGGGAAAAGGCTTGGCCACTGGTTCAGAGCGCCGCAACTTTCACGGATTAGTAGAGACACTATTCTGAAGACTGAAAGGGGGAACACAGCACGGAGGCAGCATCAATGCATGCGTGCACGCACACAAACACACAGTCCCACAGTCTCTCTCGCCTTCTTTTTCTCTCTCTCACACACACAAAACCCACCAACAGCTGGGCGGAGGGCTACAGCCATTGCCATATTACCATAGCAACGGCATATCTCACATTTGAGCCCAAATGAAGACACTTTGGGCTGCACCCGGGATATTTATTCTTTCAGTTAATGGGAGTATTTTAATAGTTTCTCTCCATGCTTGTAGAACGCTTCCCCCTGACTGAGTTAATGAGCTGCAATTGGAGGTGCTTGGTGCATCAGACAAGCATCTTGTCATTTTGCAAATTACGGGATATCTACACTGTGAATTTAACTTGTGTATTTATGTGGCAAAGGGGCTTCCATATCTGCTGCGAAGACTTTCAAATTTCAATTCATCTTCATTGCTTCCTTAAGTCCACCGCGGAATTTAGTGCAAACAAATGGATCGCAACTGAGAGAAGCAGCACTTTCAAGGAAAGTGACTGCAGTTTGCTCAAATTAAACAATTTCCACTGTTCAGTGCCTTTAGCGGGTCCAACAACTTTGAAGAATAAGCTTATGCCGTGCTCCTCGTGCATTTGATCCTTTCATTCATTTGGTTTTAAATAAAATTCTTGAAGAGCAGATAAAGAACTGGACGGCTGTTCAATCATGGGCTCGGGTGCTGTGTGGAAAAAGGGCCTCAGTCGTAATGAAGTGACTGAAAGTGAAAAATGATCGAAAGATGGGTTTTAAGAAGCCTTTTTGTATTGTGGAAAGTTTAAATTGATTCGGATTTGTCACTTTCCAAGAACATGCACTTATCTAGGAACTTTTTATAACGCTGTTTATACAACAAACAAATTAAACAGACCATTTCAAACCACTGTGTTGACAGTATAATAAAATGAAATTACACCAGCGTACTGTACGCCGAGTTGGTTCCGCAGTTAAAACACAAAGTGTAACTATCACAGCAAACATCTGGCCTCGGCTGCTGTTGCTGAAGGATACGTTGGAGGCTTTCATCAAGCATGACAACGTCTTCGGTTTTCTTAGCATGCTTTATTTTCAGGGACTGTTTTCTTCCGTTCGGTTTTGTCCTCATTTCAGAAAGAGAGTAAACACGTAAATGGTGACGCTGATTTGTTTCTAGATGGGTTTGGAGTATGAGAGCTCAAGTCCTTTTCTATTCTGTTTAATGGCGTCTCTTCCCCAGACAGCCTGTGTGTGTGTGTGTGTGTGTGTGTGTGTGTGTGTGTGTGTGTGTGTGTGTGTGTGTGTGTGATTTAGCATTCTTTGAGATGAGGAGAGTATGCCTGTATCCAGGGGCCTCCCCCCACTCCCCCATCCCGTGCTTGCTTTGGGTACTATCATCCTGCAAAGCTTTCTCTCTCTCTCTGACACACACACACACACACACACACACTTCCTGTCTCTCTCTCTCTCTCTCTCTCTCTCTCTCTCTCTCTCTCTCTCTCTCTCTCTCTGTGCATTGCTCATCATGCTTCGACTTTGAAGTCACAGCTTTCTCTTTCCCTTTTTTTGTCTCTGTGTGGCTTTGATGCACTAACATTCTGTGCATAGTTCCTCTAATGCCTGGATCCTTGTGCCTCATTCTTCCTCCTCTGCCAGTGTAGGAACGGTGAGTGTCTTGCCTTTGAAACGACGTCCATAAATTACAACTTGTCAAGTGTCATTTTCCTTGTTTACAGCCATTTTGGGCTCCCACTCCCCCATGTTCCTCTCTTGTGTTTCACATTTAATTGCACCATTAATGTTGGTGGTGCTCACCAGCTCTGCACATGCAGCTTGTTGCCACTAAGGGGGTGCGGAAACTATTAAAATATTTTCCAGGCTTTACGAGTTTTATGTGTGTAATTTGTGTGGATATATCCCACTGTGTTACCACCAACTAGGAGAACAGAATGAGATTGTGCCGTGGCCTGTGTTACAATAGTGAGAGGGAGTCAGGAAGAGACGGAGGGAACGGGCTGGAGGGTAAGAGGAGGAGTTAGGGAGGAAGAGAGGGAGAAAGAGAGAACGAGAAGGAGAGTTGAGTCTGTACAGGAAATCTGCACTAAGTGTTCCTAAAGAGCTCATGTTTTTCCTCCCCTGCACAAACAGCTTAATTTATTGCATGTCTGCTGAAGTCAACAGCCCTTTATAACCCCACAATAATTTCCCATATGTTCCATATATCACCACAGAGAGAGGGCGGAGGAGAGAGGGAGAGGGGAGAGGAAAAAAAAGACTGAGGCAGCAAATATGTTCAAGACCCTACTGTACACACACACACACACACACGCACGCACACACACAGGGGATCTGGCCAGTTGCAGCAGGGACACTACCCTCATCTTAATCAGACCCGCATTGGTATGTGCGGATGTATGTGCTATTCCCCGCACACCGCTACACCTGTGGGTGGGCCATGAAATATTAAACACTCTTGTTCATGTTGTTTACTTTCATCATTAAGGGAGAGTCCTTGATAATAGAAAACTTCTCTCCTCTGGATCTGCAGCGGGGAGTACCTTGTAAGGGTCTGGCACAACCTCCGCTTCTCCAGCAGGACCAGTTTGTTCTTGTCAAAACCCATGTGCCACGACGAGGCTGACGAGGTGTAGGAGTTCTAAAATAAGAGGGATTTGAGTTAGCAGCCTTCCAAATCTCCTTCTTAGTTTCCGTGTTTGGAATGAACAAGGATGGGCAGAGTTAACTTGTGCTCTGTTGATAGGCTATGAGTAATGAGTAATAATGTTGATGTGTGACTGAGGGAGTCTGCGTGAGTTATTGCACGCCTTAATATAAGCTGTATATTTCTGCACATGAGTGTGCACGCGTGTTTTTTAAATTTTGCTTTATTGAATTTCATATTTTTTAGATTCATACATAAATGGGCAACATTTTTGAAAGAAAAAGGACATTTTTAAGTGTATTTATGTTCAGTATTTGTTCTCCCTTGAAGATATGTTTTACATTATTGCAACTGTGTTTTATTACTATCATTTATTATCTGTTTATGCACCCGCCTCCGATATGGGCGCCCACAGAAGGAGTTATAGCTGTTGAGAAATACATTAATGAACTTACACTTGCTTACAACTACGTGTTTATATACAGCTAAAAAATGATACAAAATTGAGGTTAAAATAAAGTGTTACAGATAAATGCACAAAACAAAACAACAACTTTAAATTTGGACGTCAGAACACAAAAGTGCTATTAGGGCGCAAAATCCTGCAGCACCTCTGAGGTCTAAATGGAGTCAATGATGTCCTCTGGTGTTCAACAACTGTAATTACAGGAAGACACTGCTGACAGAAAGTTTAATTTTCAAACTGTTTTCAACTCCTTTCAATAGGGATAGTGTTTACATTTCTTATACCCTTTTGGTAGGTTTCCCTTTACATTCTTTCAGAAATATTTTCACACAATCAAGTGAAACAGAACAACCAGCTATGAGGCAAGTTTGATGAGGCTGTATCACATTTTGCTAAGAGGAAGTGTTTTACAATACATTTTAAATGCTATTCAAAAAAGCCATTAAAATGTTGCACAGGTCTATGAGGTGAAAAAAAAACTGTGGTCAAACTGAGCAACTTGCCGTAAGAACAATAAATAAAGTACTCTATAACACATTCAACCAGAAAACACCTCAGAAAAAATACAAATAAATACAAAGTCAAATCAAATCAAATTCTCAAATAACTCCACAAGTAAAAACAAGCGCTCATTTTAAATGATTGTTGACCACCTTTTGACTGCAAATATGACGTGTTTCTTTAAAAAGCTAAATAAAAGAACACCCTGAAACATCCCAGCTGTAAAAACACTGCCCTGAAATATATTGTGCACATGTTCAGAGTAAAACATCTTGACTGATCATGATGAGTTGTTCATGAAGCAGATACATGATAGAGGGCTATTGCAAAAATGAACAGCTAGACTCTGCTAGACTAAAATATTATGCAATTTCCTTCTTTTGTGTCGCGCTATGTGAGACACTTGACAAAGAAGTCTCAGTATTAAAGAGACATTACAGCACAAATACTAGAGGGCAGCAGTACATGGACACATGCAGCTTCAATTGGAAAGGGGTGTAAAATAAAACCTGATCATAAACGATCAAACTGAAACAAAAGCGTGTGTAATATTGATGAGGGATCTATGTCTGTAAAAACCCTGAGTGCAGGCCCTGAATGTGCATTCACGAATCCCCTTTATTGAAGGAATTTCTTTTGGGAGGAAAAACTAAGCTTCAAATCCAATTGATGATTTTCATCTTTAAAGCTCATCAACACATTCACCTCGTAGAAAAATATAACTTTCACTCATCTACCAAATGTGTGCCAGAGGGGGATTTCTTACTCAAAAAGCCGAGTTTTGGCTTTCTTTTGGCCATTTACTCTGGCGTGGTTCACTTTTCCGGAGCTGCCACCTTCATCATCTTCGCCCTGGTTGTTGTTCGCCCAGCTTGCTTTCAGAGGAGTCAGCTCAGGTGCGATTATGTCTCCATCCTGTGAGTGAATAATAACGTTTTATATGAAAAACAATTCAATATACGGTGTAAAAACAAACACTAAAACACTTTGCGGCCTTTCTACTGATTTTAGGTGAATGTAATGAATGAATCTATTTCCTACCACATAGTGAACATCCTGTGTTTGAAAAATATTGTTTACATCAGTTTACCAGCCACTGTGCTCTTGGCCTGCTCATTATGTCGCTCCACTGTGCTACTCGCGCTCTACATTCACTATTCTGTTTGTTATCGAGTCTAAAAAGTCCGTGCAGTTAGAGGTAGCGGCAAAGTACCTGCCACAAGTTCAACAATCAACATTATCGCTGCATATGATTGTACAATTCTTTACACTCTAGCAGACAAGTATTACCTTAGGCTTTGAGAAGTTCTTGTCCATGCACCACTGGACAAAGTGCTTCTTGGCCGCCTCCAGACTCCTGTCATCTGTCTTCTTGCAGTAGACCCTGATGAGCTGCTCTGCAAACTGCTCCGGAAGAAGTTTAGACACCTGACAATGAATAGCACAGAGTTCATTTTGAGGCACGCACTTGAGACACAGGCAGCGACAAACAGCTTCTACACATTAGGAAGAAAATGCACCTAAGGAAAACCAACCCAGCAATTTAAATGTGAGAGAAGCTCATGCAAAGAAATATTAAGATTTGAATTAGGTGGTCTGCAGTTCTGACCTGGTTTTTGCGAATCTCAAAGGCTGTGGTTGGGTCGTCCTTGCAATAGAAGCGCACATTGTTGATGGGGTTCTTTTCCTTCATCCCATAGTCCATCAAAATGACCTAAAAGAGAAGGGGGAGTTTTTCGATCAGCAAATCCAGAAAAAACACAAAGGAGAAGGCATTGGCTGACAATGGAGCTAAATAAAAATACAAAAAGAAGATTCTGGAGCTACGAGAAAAAGGACTGCATTAGATTTTAAGTCATTAGACAAAAAACTCACACTAACTACAAAGTCCTCTGGCTGCAGGCCGACATCCTGGGCGCCATTCTGAGGGGTGGAATGAGCCAAATCTGCTTCCCAGGAGTGCATCATCTCCTTACAGAGGAGAAAGAAGAAGAAGAGAAGGAGACAACAGGTCAACATTTGACCAAACCTGTATCAAATCTATCTGACAAATCAGATTTTTGCAATCTCCAGTGTTTTTGCAGACACAAACAAGTTTCATTTCAGTGATCAGGGAGCTCATTAGCTTCATCGAAACATAAACAACGGGTCTGAAATGTTTAGTCAACAGAGAACTACATTTCAGCTGTTTTGACACTTGATTTATTGTTAAAAGAAATTATTAAGCAAAAATGCCAGACATTTGCTGGTTCCAGCTTTGCAAAATTGAGGCCTCAGTCGGTTTAATATCATTGAGTTTGATCAGACAAAACTGTTTGAAAGACATCACCTCGGGCTCTAGAAAACTGCAAAGAGGCATTTTTCACTATATCCTGACCCTGTTTTAGACTTTACAATGAATGGTTTCATAAAAAAAAATACAGATTAATCTATAATTAAGATTATTGTTAACTACAGCACTATAGGAAAACTCAAAATACACTGAAAGACTATCTGACAATCACACACACTCAAAAATAAACAGCACAAAACAACCAGCCCTGTAAGAAAATCCTTTGAGCTCACCAGCTAATACAAATACGGATGTTGTGAGGTGTGCATTAGAATGCAGCCATGCAAAGACGCAAACACACACCTGGGTGACGCTGATGGGTTCGTCTGCCTGGGTTTCGCCCAAACACTTATAGAGGCGTCGACAGACGATGTTGTGTAGAATCTGCCTCGCCTCAGCCAGCTCCGAGGAAGAGGAGTTCAGTATTTGTTCAAACACGTGATCTACAGGACAAACAGAGAATGAGTCGGGGTCAGGGTCAAATAATGGCACAGAATGCAGACATCAAATCACTTCAATATAGTCCATCTGGTGAAATGTCACAGAAACGGAGTGTAAGGTAAGAACAGTCACAAAGAGTGCAAAACGTCTCATTTGAGGTGAATTACATTCCTTTTTATTAATCCAACTGGGTTTAAAGCAGGGATTGAAATAATCTGTGTGTTAAATGACTATTATTTAGATATGGCTCAGGACTGATGCCATATAATACAAAAAGTGATTAATTTGTTTGCTCATATATTTGAACTCGTTGTGAAAAAGGCTTGGGTGTTTTGATTGAAACTTGCGTAAAAGCAGGACGACTCCTTGATACGTTACACGTGTTTACCGCTCATCACACCTCTACTCAGAGTTGTTGATCATTTATCGTTTCAAGAAGGATCCATTTGAAAACCACACTCTGATCTCTCCTCCCTGCATCTTTGGGTTAATACTCAAGCTCCCAGCACACAGTGGCATCTACCCACCTGTCAGCTTGGTGTAGGCCTCCATGTCATCTATGGCTGTGGAGAGAGTGAACATCCTCCCTCCTGAGCCTTCAATCTGGATGTGCCGGTCCGCTTTCAAAAAGGCCTCTGTGAGCCTGGATGATCGTACCCAACATTATTAGCACTTTTCAGAACCTTTTGCTGCGAAACCGAATCGTGATGCAAAGACAACAAGCTACAGCAGAGCGATTAGCTACTCACATGGTCTCTATGATGTTGCCCACTTTGTGCTGGTAGGCTCTTCTGTGGAGACAGTTCCTTGTGTGGAACATGTCATACAGATTGCCCACCTCCTGTTGAAAGAATGACCTGTATTTTAGTCACAACTGATCGTCTAAACGGTTTGCTTTTGCTGTTGTTTTAATTAAAAAGCAGGGCTAACGTTGGCGGCACCTTGTCTCTAACGCAGATCTGCTTCTGCCCGTCCACGTCACACACCCTGGCAAACTTTAGGAAGCGGCGATAGTCGAAGTTGTTCTGGATGCCCAGGTGGTAGCAGTCCCTGAGAAGAGCCAGAGTGAAGAAGAATGTGGAAAGATGGATAATTAAACAGAAAAATATGAATATTCAATATATGATTTGGGAAATTTAGGATCAAACATTCTCACAGATCAACAAGCCCCACCTGGCAAAGTAGTCCCACTTGTCCACATCAATGCCATTTCTTTTGTTGGCCACGATCTCATAGAGGAAGGACTTGTCTTCTCGACGACCTTTATATGGCCACTGTGGAGACGACAGACAGCAGCGGCATCAGAATCAGCTTTACTGACCAAGCATGTTGGAGCATAAAAGAAATGGGACTCTGGTTTGCAGTGGCTCTCAATGTTTTTGCACAGTGCAACGTGTGTTGTGCAGCTAAAATAAGGTCAACAAAGCTAAAAGATGAGCAAACAGAATCTAAAAACCAAAATTTAGTCCCGTTTTAAGAGACGGCTAATTTTTGACAACCTTTCTGGGCTGTGCTGTTATCTGCTGCCGTGGGACTGATGAAAATGAGACAAATAGACGAGGAAAAAGGTGCAAGACTCTGCTCCATGAAATCAGTTTTACTGACTAAATCTACATGTAGTGCACACGTTTCCATCACATTGTGGCAAAGGACTGACCAGAGACTGCTAAATACTGAGCGGTCTGCCTACACAGGGCCAGCGGTGAGCTGCCACCACAGATATCTCTAGCTAGCTTGGTACTCTTATCTTTCCTGTTGCAGCAATAATGCTACAGAACTGGTACCTTCTGGCCTTGAGCTGCATTAGTGTCCAGTGGTCCAGCAATCTGTTCTTTGATGAAGTCCAGGTCCTCGGGCAGCACCAGGCCGTGCTGCTCCATCACCGGCCCCAGGTTATTGTCCTTCACCAGGTAGTCAAACATGGCTAGAGAGGCCATCTCGTGCTGCAGCGGAAACAGACTCGTTATATAATATGTTGATGTGAAAGGCCACAATCTGAAAATGAAAGCAAAATGACTCATGATGCAAATAGGAAGAGCTTATCTCATCTAACATCTCTCAGTCCTCTCAGCAATGAGGACTTTCTTTGGCTTTGACCCTCACTCGCGGGACAAGAGAAATAGAAATCACATAGTTTCTTGATTATCAAGCGTGTTTAATTCTCCATCTCATTTTACATAAATTTTCTATCCCTGTTTTTTTGTTCATTCATGTCTTCTTTTTATGTGAAGCACTCGGTGTGTGTGATTTCTTTGTTGTGAAGCACTTTGAGCTGCATTTCTTGTATGAAAGGTGTTATACAAATCAAGTTTGTCATTATGGGCGGCACGGTGATGCAGTGGTTAGCACTGCTGCCTCACAGCAAGAAGGTCCTGAGTTCGAATCCCCTCAGGGGCAGGGGGCAGGGGCTTTCTGTGCGGAGTTTGCATGTTCTCCTCGTGTCTGTGTGGGTTCTCTCCGGGTTCTCCGGCTTCCTCCCACAGTCCAAAGACATGC
>JAPZEA010000002.1:17671728-17682692 GCA_029783685.1 Heniochus monoceros | reverse complement strand
CATAAATATTTATTTTTAGAATCACAAAATGCTTTCTGTCTCACGTGCGTGCAAGGTTGCTCATTGTCATGCATGCTTTTCTGTGCGTATGTGTGGTCAAACATTAGCGTGTGTCGTGGAGCAGCTGGAAACTGCAGGTTTCTTCTCGGAGTCCATCCCAAAGAGCAGGCTGTTCGTCACAGTACACGACGCAGTGCTTCGCGTTCTCCACAAACTGGGATGCACAGACAGCGCGCTCGTGAGTTCATCACGATGAATATTAATTGCACTTCTGAGCTCTCTCGGCTTCACCTATCACTTGTCCTTGCTGTAATATATTCCTGAAATGTTCCTACCCTCAGCCCCTAAATCCCCCTCATTTTTTCCAGGATGTGTCCTGCACTACTTGGATGTGACCGGCAGGGGTCAGACTGTTCCAACTCTCGCCATCTTCCTCCTCCTCCTGCTCCTCTTCACGGGCTGCTGGCTGTTCCATTGCTCGCCGTTGGCCGTCATTGTCTCCTCCCCCTTCAGTGAGGGAGAATGCACCACCTTGACATGGCGGCGGGTTGCCATGGAAACACAGGGAGCCGTTGCTGTGGCGACAGGCTTTTTATGATATCGTCTAATGAGATAGCCAGTAATACGTCACTGCAGCTCTCTCCCTCTGTGGTGTGTGTGAGGGACAGAGAAGGGGCGGGGGTTGAGTGGGAGAATGTAACACTGGACTAATAGGAGTCTGTATTTATAGCCTGTGTGAGAGAGTAGACAGTGAGTGAAAGGTTGACTGTAAGGGCAAACTCATGAGAGAGGTGCTGCTATGAACAGGCCGGTCATGATGTGCATATACATGTTTGTCTGTCAGTCTACATTCTTGAACCAATGCAATTGGCCCTTGTGTTTTTTTTCGAATAGGAAAGCCAAATGTATCCCACAACGAATCAATAAAGTGTCAACATTTGCCACTGATATGGCCAGGCCTTTCCGCCTGGGAGGGGTTATCAGTCCTAACATTGCTCCAAACGCCTGCAAGCATGAATTGGAAATATGGTGTGATATGTGTTACGTTTAAAAAGAGCAGAAGCTTTTAAACACGACGTGGTCATATTTGTAGTCACACATCTGATTCCTGATATCGCAAGCTCCCTTCTATTTTTGGGATCCAGTGTTATGTTCTCGTCACCTGCTGTCATAAATGTCAAGACGCTAAACACTGTATTGTAAAATATGCTTTATGTTTCCCTTGCACCGAACTGATTTGGATCGTCTGCAAGAAAGGTCAGTTTGTCTGTGCAGTTAAACTGTACTAATCACATTAGCTCATGGGTGTTTTTCCTGCAGTAAATACTGATGCGTGTGTCAGGGATCCTGGAAGTAGTGGCTCCTTGGGTTAACCACTCCAATGTCAACAATGTCAAGTGTTTCAAATTGCAGAACACACATTTCATAGGGAGCGCTTATCTCTCACTCTTGCATTACCTGACTGATTACACTTCCAGTTCTCTGTGAAATGTTTGACTAGCTCATGAGTTTATTTTTTATACAGATGTAAAGGTGTAACATATTTTAATGTTATTGAGCCGTACGACTTCCTGTATATATCTGTCATATGTTTGTAATTATGAATGAGACCGTGTAGATAAAAACCCATAAAAACACATTACATCCATCATTATCTGGTCATTTATTGCTTCTTTCCTGACATGGCATCAAGTCTCTTTCCCCTCCCCACAACCCAGTCTCCTGCTCTTTGCACAATTCGGTCTAAAGTTTCTCTCCTTCTCTTTAAGGTGGAAATACTGATCATCACCCCCTCCAAATATTGTTAACACTGATTCACAGACCCTACAATACACGGGATACTTAAGTTAGTTCATAACACACAGCTGGAAGTGGTGATGCATTGTCTCTTTTTGATTATTACTTTTTTTTTTTTAACAAATGGAAGTCATTTTTGTACAGTTAATTAAGAGGATACAGAAAACAATGGCGAAAGGCAATGTCACGTGTAGATGAAGACACCAATGCCACGGTCCAACACACACTGCTTCTTAGAGACACATGCGCATGCTAACACACACACACACACACACACACACACACATTCAGACCATGGCATATCAGCAGCAGGTATGAGGCCTTTCATTTAGAAAGTTTCATCAGGATCTTTTATGGTTCAGTTCATTCAGCACAAAAATGGCGTGACATTTTGGGACGGATGAGGCTGTTGAAACCCTGACAGACAGAAGCACGAAGAGGGAGGATATCACAACTACACTGGACACATCACACTCACAGGACGAGACGGGACGAGACGGCACAAAGGCAGGGAGCAGAGAGAGAAAGAGAGGAGAGTCGGCGAGGTAGAGTCAGAAAGCAGAGCAGAGGGTGTATCAGCATGTGATGACTGTGTGAACGTGTTTCAGTTTTTCTCCCGTCTACTCTTTGGTCCATTTGTCCAGGGCTTTTCCGCAGCCTTAAAACTGTGGGGTGTGCAGCCAGTCTGCGCTTTGCTCTTACCAGGCCTGTGTGGTGGGCATGTATCTCGTGTAGTTTGGGTATGTGTGTGCTGATGCCAAGGGCAACCTTGGCTCCGTGTTCTGCAGGGGCTCAGCTCGTCAGATGACGCTTTCAAAGAGCAGCGTATTCTTGGTTCCTGCAGGGGGCAGCAGTTTGGCCTCGCTTTCTGGGGCCAGGTACTCCAGGTGATGTCTGCCCAAAACTGGGGTGGTTAGGTGCTGCCACCGCTACATGGAGAGAAACAAGGGCACAGAGATGATGAGCTCTTTATTGAAGAGATGCCTCAGCCTTTTCTAATGAGTGATGAAGAAACCAGCAGACCAAATAACTAACAGGAGAGGGAGGGCGGTGTCCAAGGTGACCAGTTTCTACTGATCACAAACAAAAACATAAGAGAATGTGGCGCACTGACCTCCCGCAATGATCCTTTGCAGCGCAGTAGCTTGTAGAGAACAGTGAGAGGGATACAGAGCATGGAGGACAGGGCCAATGTCCAGCCAAGCACTTCACCACACAGGGGGTAAGTGTACACTGTGTTGTAGGTCAGGGGCTTATAGTTCACCACGTGGAACAGGAACACTGCCTATAAGCACAAAAAAAAATGTCAGCTGTTTGCAAGCGGCTGGTAAAACTTGTAGAAAAACATACAGAGCGGCACTCACCACACAGACAAAAGGCGTGATGTAGGACCAGCACCACTTCATGTAGGGCAGGGGCTGATAGCCGATCATACGAGCCACGTCGTCCATGAAACGGTCTGCGCCTGACAGAAATGACAAAAGGATGTCGTGATAACGCTCTGACTTGTGTGGTATGTGTTGTGTGTATTGTAATTGTGCAGTATTGCCTCACCATAGACCCACGCGATCACCACACACTCCCAGAAGGCCTGCCACAGCAGAGTGATGCCACTGGCAGAGTAGTAGTCAAACAGCTGGAAGACATACATCCCTCCCTGACGGAAACAGAGAGAGCTGTCAGCCTCAAGACCACCCCGTTAATACTTTATGTGTGACCTATTTCCAGCCTTGTCTCGACAGTTTGGGCTTTAATCTCAGTTTATTCCTGGCAATGCTTTCCTGTGCCCAGTTGAGCATTAGGTGCACAATCCACGTATATTTACGAAACATTAAAATAACCATCTGCCAGCAAAAACAATCTCAAGCTCAGGCAAGAGAATATGTCCTTTCATCTTGTTTCTGAATGGCACTGTAGAAGTTTGTTGTGTTATAATCAGCCTACAAATGACTGTGTATCCCACCTGATTCTTAAGAATACAAAACTCTAGGAAATCCTCGCTGTACCTCAGTGACCATGGACATGTCGATGAGGAAGCAGATGACGCAGCAGATGGCCGCTACCACCTCTCGCCGCAGAGAGCCCAGGGCGGATTTATGGGGTAACATGTCCATGATTCCCGTTATCAAACCCTCTACCCCCACAAACTGAAAATGAGAATGGAGAGACGGCAGAGATGGTGAGAGAGGGAGAAAGCACATTAACTACAAGGTATAGAAAGTATAAATCTAAAACATGCTTCTGAGTCATGCACGGGTGTTGCGCTCATACATTTGCATTGTTATCTACTGATGCAATATGTGCACCTAACAGTAAAGTGCTCAACCTTGAAAACAAGTAAAATGATAAGAATTGTATGTAGAATTAAGTGGTTTGGTTATTTCCTGAGTGCTGGCCTGACCCCACTATTATTTGATAACCTCAACCAATCAGTGTTATGTCAGGGGATGTGCTGCAAATGTGCTGGACATGTAATTTAGATTTTGCAGGTGAGCATGTCGGCACAGACCCAGACACCCCTCCTCATTCTCCCTATGCAAGAATGTTTACATGCATCTTTGCAGAAACACATTTCAACCTCCAGAATGAGCTGAGAGGATAACAGCTGTGGGGTTATTTTTACATCGTTTACAAGAAATAGCAGGATACGCATGACCAATGTGGCTATGGCAGGAAAAAGAGAGAGATGGATGGAGAAGAAATGAGGGAGAGAATGGAAAGCGAGAGTAAATGAATGGATTGGAGAGCAGACAGACGTTCTCTGTGTGAATCAGACAGAAGCTCATTGACAAATCCTTGGGCTGCAAAACAATGGATGTAGGCACTGGCTCAAACAGACACACAACAAACAGGCTGCTAAGAAATGCAATGCTAAAACTGGACGCGATGCGTTGCGTGAGAGGAAGTGTGAGAGAAAGAGCCAAAGAAATGCTGATTAGCTGTCTACTGTTCATAAAGTCCTACAGAATCAAGAAGATGGTAAAATATAGAGGTAATACTTTACATTTGCACAGAATTCCTCTATGCTAAATGCTTTCTCCACTGCAAAGTGTATATAAACAAACAAACTCAAATGTGTCAGTAATCAGGATTACCTGACTGTCCAGGCCCAGTATGAGCAACATAAAGAAGAAAAGTGCAGCCCAGAATGGCGCCAGAGGCATCAGAGTCACAGCCTTGGGGTAGGCTATAAAGGCCAGGCCTGGACCTGCACATCAAGAAAGCGAGTCAGAAGCAGAGCATCGAGGGAATATAGCTCTAATAGTCAATACTCAGCTCTGCACTGGGTTTCAGGCAGCCAGTTCACAGAGAAGCCGTATTCTTACCGCTCTCAGCTACCTTACTGATGTCCACGCCTTGCTCTGCGGCCATGAAACCCAGCACGGAGAACACCACAAAGCCTGAAAAGAAACTGGTTCCGCTGTTAATGATGGCCAGCAAGAATGCATCCCTACAGAGAAATACAGAGAGAAAGGAAGAGGAACAGAGAGGGAGGGGAAACAGTACAAAGACACTGAGAAAAAGATGCACTATAATATGCTGTAACATGAGGCTCATGTAAGATACTCAAGACAAACACTGGCAACAGAAGAGACAGACTGTGATGGTGAATGGAAGATCAATAGCAATTTCTCTGAAAGCTGCTGTTGTCTTAGTAGTTGGCAGGTAGAGAGCAGACCGCAAATAAGCCAGTCTGTCTCAAGATCTGAGAGGGCAAAGAGTGAAAGGAAAACCCTTATTGTCTCCTCACTACATATAAATACTGTATATCTAACATTATGATAATTCATGCTGGCGGTCTAATTCTCATTTAAGTATGAAGTCAACAGTTCCCTGTTGTACGGTCTACATGGTGAGGAATGAGCTTCTGTTTATTATGACAGGTGTAGCAGGCAAAACCAGTCAAGAATCCTTTCTGATATGTAGAATTTATAAACAAAAGTTGCACCATGATGATTATCATAACACTGTTGCAACTGTGCTCAGAAACAACCTCCACTCGGTCTGCCGTCAACAGGCTCTACCAATCCGAAGCAGCAGTTAGAGGAAGGAATGCTTATGGACATGTATAATCAAAACAAGTCAGAGTGACTGTTTGGGTTAAGAAAGCAGTCCATATCAAGACCACAATTATTAAACAAGAAGAACAAGTCTGTAGCCGCACCAGCAGCTTTTTACGCTTACCATTGGACCTTACCACTAAAAATACAAAAATGTTGTTATATAAATCAAAAGTGTTTCGCGACTGTAAAAAGGTAATTTTAGGACATTTCAGTCTCAAGATTGTCAGGCTCAGCTCTACGCTGCCAGACAAGGCTCAGTCTAAAGGCCGGGTTGTACAAGAAAATAAGAGGTTTGTACAACATGCTGTCTGACCATGTCCGAAATGAAAAGTGTTTAGGCGGAGTGAAAACCCAGCCATCACAGAGAGAGGGGAGATGCGGCACTGTTTAAAATTTTGGATAACACATTTTCAGACGGTCTCTCTTGGAAAGCACTGATCGTGTTGTGCTTGGCTGCTCACATGAAAAGTAGCAGAAATAGTTGTGACAAGGATGAAAAAGTGAGCTCGAGAGAGAGAAGTTCGGTCCGCGGCTCCTCTCTCACCTCTGCACAGCTGGCCAATCACCGCCTGAAGTGGGTGGGAACGTCGGATGGATGCTTTCTGTTGGACTATTGGATGCTTTCGTTCTGATGTTTAGCATTTAACATTGCAACATTAACATTTTAAAGTTTAGCACAAAAACACTGGCTAATGTTAGCACATTTGCATGCTACATTAGCCACTGATGTATCAAAATTCATGGAAATCTATCCTGTGGTTCAAGATATGTCACTCTGGACCGACAGATGGACAGACATTGTGATCCCTACAGCTAAACCCCTAGCATGGCTAAAAAAAAGTCATATGAGGTCAAGCTATGTGGTTTGGAAGGAAGTGAACAAAACCCAAAAATTCAGTCCTGAGCTCTAAATGTAATATGTGTTGGCATTTGCAAGCGGTTTATTCACACATCTCCACAGCTATTCCAGCTATTCCTGGGCCACTCTAAGTGTGTGTGAGAAAGAGAGCCGAGCTGACATACCTCAGAATCTGAACCCATCTTTCAACTTCCAATTAAGGTCAAGGCAGAGAAAATGTCAGATGGCGGGATATTCATGAGGCTCCTCCTATTATGGGCATTCCAAATATGCAAGCAAGTGCTTAGATTCACAAAAAAAAACATGCATATATATCCCTGTTACTGCTACGGAGCGAACTACCTTGTAAAGGTTTTAATCTGTTTACATATCCGTCTGTTTAGGGTAAACACATGCAAGCTTATCAACCAGTCTACAAAAACAGCAATAGTGAGGCCAGCTGTAGCTAGAAACAGACAATGTAACTTGGGTCTGCACTTCAGTCTTCATTGAGGGCCAAACTGACCTTCTATAGTTAAAGTTCATTTGTACAGCATTTAAAAAAAGCATAGTGGAATGATTGCAAAATAAAACAGAGCTTGTTACATGTTCAGGGCTTGAGGACACTGCTGTGATTCTCCCTGGCAGCCTATTCGCTTCTATTTTGATCAGGCAGGGAAATGAGTTTACATCTGAAATGTGAGTGCTAGGAAGCCTTTGGACGTTCGATCATAATTCCTGGCATGCTCATGCAGTGCATTTAAGTCTAATGGTTGTTCCAGTGGTCAGAGCACAACGCAGGCCTTCATATTCATTCAATGCCATTAAAAGAGGAGAAAGCAGAAAAGGAGCGGATTGTTGCTAGTAAAGACAGACTGAGAGAAAGCCTACATATATGCTGTATTTGTATAAACTCACTTGTAACAGTTGTTATGGAAGCGGTTGTAGCTGCCCAGTGCAGTCAGGGCGCCCAGTCCAATGGCATAAGAGAAGAAAATCTGAGTGCCGGCATCAATCCACACCTATCACAAACGGAATAATCTGAGTCTCTTACATGTTGTTGCACAAATCTGTTTCTTCAGTGCTACAGACAAAAGTACAGCTAAAGTTGTACCTGTGCTTCTCCAAGTTTGGACCAGTCTGGTTTCAGGTAGTAAACAATCCCATTTAAAGCTCCAGGTAGAGTGACTCCATGGGCCAAAAGAACGACCAGAACCAGGTAGGGGAACAGAGCTGTGAAGTACACAACCTACAGAAAGAGGAAAAAAGCTGTGAAGTACACTTTGAGATGCTGTAGGTCCAATTTGTACAGTACACTTGGGGGTGGGGAGGTGAAGTTTGAGTGCTAAGCATTAGAAGTTGCATAAAGTGAAAGTAGAAAACTCCACACTACACCCTTAAAACATTTAAACCCCGCATATTACATGAAGTAAGTACATAGAAAATGTAGTTATATGATGAATTTCACAAGATAGCTGGAAAAGTTTAGTGATTATTATCAACATGGTCCATCAGCTATGGTCAAATGTTTCAACAGAACTGCACCCAAGTATGTTTTTATCACTTTGATTAATCAATTACCTGCTTTGCAAATACTCAAGTCTTAAGTAGAAGCCCATTAGGTCCTTCCTGTAGTAGATGTGTAATGGGCCCTGTCATGTTACTTTGAAGAAAAGGTAGCCTGTAAATGGAAAGCCAGACAATTTGTAAACCTCCTGCAATAGCAGGGGTTTTTGGCAGACCTTTTCAGAAGGCAGTCTTTGTCAAGTTATGCCGAGAAAGCCACCGCCTGCTACCTATTAGAAGCATCAAGTCCCACTAAATCAGTACGGTAAGAGCAAAGTAATGAGAAAGCACATATTTGCCATGATCTAGGGCGAACATTTGCAGAAAAGCCCCTTTCCAGCTTTCAAACATCTACATGGTGGAAAGTTACTAATCGGCTTACAGCTGGCCGGCTCAATCTCCTTCATTATTTTTTCCCTCGCTCTATGAGCTTCGGCTACTCTGGAGACATAAGTATGCAAACACAGACATCCCCATGTGCTACAAAATAATGATGCATTCATTATGCTAATGTATGAGTGCAGACAGATTTAAAAGCATGAGGAGTGGGCATCTTTTTTTAAACTACTAAATGGAAGTCACTCTGAACAATGCTTATGTACAGTATAACAGAATAGGGTTCAGAAGAAGATTATAGCCTTACGGAAATATTAAGCTGCACATATACAGTACATAAATACACGTGAGAAAACGGGCAGAGAATCAGCGGCACAAATATGCACACATTGCAAGAATAAACGTATGTGCTTATGTTCGCGTTCATATGTGTTTCGGTCTAGACACTGATCCTCTCACTATACCAAAGCTGATTTGGGGTCAAAGGGCAAAATGCTGCAATTATTTAAACCTTTGCATGAAGCCACGCAAATATCAGTCTGCACTCCATAACCCCAGACATGTGCCGATTAACGCCTTACATACAGTAAACGTAAATATTAATCTGCACACCATAAACCCACACGGTGACATGTACTGTAACAGGAAGAATCATGAATTGTAAAGCCAGAAAACACTTTACCTTGCCAGTAGATTTAACTCCTTTCCACATGCAGAAGTAAACAATGATCCACGTGGCTATGAGACACAGCACCATCTCATAGCTGATGTCACCAGGCTCATGCAGCCCACCAGACAGACGGAGCACTTTACGTCTAGGAGGAAGAAGACAAAGGTACACCCATTAAACAAAAATGAACTTCAATTGGCTGACTGCAACTTGAATTATATTTTGCAGGCTTTCATAAGCCTTGTAAAGGCCAGATTTATGCCAGAAAAGTGAAATATATATTGTCACTTACATAAGACATGATCTGTATGCATCAAAATAAAAGTCTGCATGACTGGAAACTCTGGGTACATAGTGCACAAATACAGGACATTGTTAAGACCACAAAAAATTCAATTTAGCAGTAGATTTTATTAAAATCTGTAAAGCTTTGAGCTTAGATACTAAAATGCATTTTGTAAGACTGCTGACATGCTGCTCAACTCCTCCATGACAATTCCCAGACAAGGTATGACATACTCCCAGAACTCGATGACTGGGGAGCGCATGCCCTCAGCCTCTGTGCAGCTGCCGTTGAGGAGGAGCTGGGCTGAAGACAGGTTCAACGGGGACGTGGAGGAGAGGAGGTTGGAGGGGGTGGCGGCAGATGACGCCAGAGCCGACTGGGCAGCACTGCGGTTGTGGCAGGCGCGGCGGAAGTCCTGCGTACAGTTGGGGGTGTTCCAGGGGTGTCCGCAGGTGGCCCAGGGCAGTGGGTTGGTGAAGGAGTGGAAGAGGAAGTAGAGACCCCACACCAGAATCATTATGTAGTAGGTGTTACAGAAGAACACTATCACCATTGAGGCCAAGCCCAGACCTGAGAGAGAGGGAGAGAGGACGCCAGAAGAAGTATGTTGGCATGAAATTTACAAATCAGAGGTGATGACCAGCATTAAAGTACCTTCTTCTGAGAATTAGAAATGTGTTCTTGACACATTAACACAAAAAGAGATCGGTACCTTTGAAGAGGGGTGCGATGTTCCACGCAGAGACGCCTCCCTGCTTCATGAACTGTCCCAGTGCAATCTCCAGGAAGAAGACTGGGATGCCCCCGATGAACACAATCAGCAAGTAGGGGATCAGAAAAACCCCTGCAACACACACAGTCATCACATGGTCACATTCATCACATGGTATCTGAACTAACGGGCGCATAGAAACATTCATGCTGAACATTCAGCGTAACTCAAAAACAATGATTACTTCTGTTCCAATGTAAAGCATTTGCAAGGTTTGGAAATTTAACAGGAAATATATTACTACACTATTTGAGCCCTCTCAGTTACATAACAATGATGCTAAAGGTATCAAATAAAAAAAATCCTTGTAATCACACATAACCAGATCACGTATTTGGCATTCTTTACGCCTCAAACAGGAGGAAATGGGCAGCAAATGAACTGCATGTTCCAGTAAAGTTTGAAAGTTAATGTTAGCTTAGTTGTCCTGAGACCTCCTTGTCATATACTCCAAGTAATATGTGTTTTTGGGGGGGAGGAGGTATTCAACAGAGGTCTCGAACCAGAGACACTGTGATTACACGGTCAGAGAGACTTAATTAATCTCCTGGCCTCCAAAACACGGTAATTTGTGTTGAATCACACATGAAAATATGAATAAGAGTATCATGACATTCCATTTTTTTGTGACTGAT
>JAPZEA010000002.1:17597589-17612151 GCA_029783685.1 Heniochus monoceros | reverse complement strand
TGTACAGCCGTGGTTGCGTGTGTGTGGATTTAAGGATAGGTTAACAATTTAAGATGCCAATATGAACGCTGGAACAGGTTTTGCTTGCTGTAATCATCCGTCCTGTTCATACTGACCAGTAAAGATCCCTCATCACTTACACTGAAAATGATGTGGGAACGGATCTCTTAATGGCCAGCATGGACAGGAGGAAGGATTACAGCAAGCAGAACCTGTTGCAGCGTTCATATGGGCACCTGACTACTGTGGACCCATCCTCTAAGTGACTGTGAGACGTCATGTGTAACAAGATAAGGATTGATTTTCAGCAGAAACTGTAGTCGAGCATTTCCGCCTCTGTTGAAACGGCAGGAACACTACACTTCTCCATATAGCTTAGGTCAGCATTTGACCACACTGACACTCAATTCTCTCTTTATGTCACTTTCCCTTCCTCTCTCTCGCTTCCTCTCCTGCTTTCTGTGACACAGGATAGACAGTGATGGCCATGACTTGCTCTCAATGCTTCTACAGGTAAGGAACATTGATAATAATGAATATTTTTAACATATGCACACCTAATGCAGTGGATTAAAAACTAAGAATCCTGTCTTTGCATGCCCTCTTTGTCTGTGTGTGTGTGCAGTTTGAGGCTAAGAAGCGGGTATCAGCTGAGGATGCTCTCAGACAATCGTATTTCAGAAGCCTCGGGGAGCACGTTCAAACACTGGCAGACAGTGAGTACACGCAGTCTGACATGTTGAACACACACCTTTTAGTGTACAAACCCCGTCTCACACACTCTCTGTTCCTTTCAGCTGCGTCCATCTTCTCTGTAAAAGGCATCCAGCTCCAGAGAGATCCAGGGAAGAGATCCTCGGTCTACCCAGAGTCGAGTAAGTCCTCCATGATAGAAAAAGCAGGGGAAAAGCGAAAGATGAGGAATCCTCAGGGGGAATATGATAGAGAATAGGTCTTGCTCCCTGTCCTCTTCCTCCTCTCTTTTTCTCTATCTGTTTGCTTTATGTCGTCTTTCATGTCGCTGTGTGGTCATACACGTCGCACACAGTCTCCCAGTCTATCGTCAGGTTCGTGCTTCCACTACGTACAGATCTCAGCTCCCAATATTTGCGACAGATAGGCTAGTGCAATACACTTTAAAGCCATACACAGACATTCATGGTTCACAGATGATGAATCCTACTATGCAGCTCTCATTTGTGGTTTTCATGGAAATGTCTTGACAACATGTTCCCTTCAGGATGAATTGTAGCCACTTTGGTGATCCCATAACTTTTCATCTAGCACCATCATATGGTCAAATTTGTCCAGTACTTTAGTTTATGACCAAATACCTTTAAAACTAATGACATTCCCATCAGCCTCAACTATGCTTTGTGTTCTGTGCTAATTAGCAAAGGTTAGCACACACAGCACATGCTAAGATGGTGACATTACACAGGCTAAACATCAGCATGTTATCATTGCCGTTGTGAGCATGTTAGCATAGCATTTAGCTCAAAGCACCGCTGTGTCAAAGTACAGCCTCTCAGAGTAGCTAGCATGGCTGCAGGCGCGTTTTAATAGTGAATAGTAGTGCATTGGTTGATGTGCTCAAAAGTGCATTTTTCCATGCAGCGAGGGAACAAATCTGCAGTGAAAAAAGTAAATCTATCCTGCCAACGGTCCATGATAGCTGGAGATATACATTGTCATTAATGTTAGGCTGTCCAACAAAAGGCTCTACCTGTTATCAACATTGCGTTAAGCTGTCAGATGCAGTTATTAAAATGTAAACATTTAGATGCTGAAAGATGCTAAGAGGCTAAGAGTTAGCGCTCAGTTATATTGCTAAGGTCGGTGACATGCAGCTGAGGAGTTTTCCCTTTGTCTGAACCACGATGCATTAAGTGTGCATACCTGATTTGCTTAGAGTTACTTCGGTGTTTCTGTCTCTATCACAGCCTGTGTGTGTCTCTTTCTTCCTGCTTCCGCTGCCTCTCTGTCATGTTCTGATAAACTGTCCTTTCTCTTTCTTGGTACCCACGCTCTCTCTCTTCTTTCGCAATGTTCATCTTTTCCTTAATCCTTTCTATCTCCCTTGTGTGCCCCACTCCAACTCCTCCGTAACACCTCAATATTCCCGACCTCCCCCCCCCTCTCCCCCTAACCCTTAAAAGCGATGGCCCATAGGCTAGGCTCTGCACCCTCGCAGTACTTCCAGAGAGAAGCAGCCAATCCCAGGGCTCAGAGTCACAATCTCTCCTCCACTTCCACTGGCTGAGTGGCCCCTACCGTTCTGGTAAATACGGTCTCTTTCATTCTGTCTGTCTTCTAGCCGGTCCCCCTCCTCTTTTTTTCTGTTTGGCTGTCACCCGGCCTCTTTCCGTCTGTCCATTTGCACTCTGTCTTCATGGCAGCTGCACTTTATGTTTGGCTCTCCCGGTTGCTGAGCTGGACTAAATGTTGGTACATGTCACTTCCCACCTTGCATTCCCTGAACCAAAACAACACATTATTTGTACCTGTTTGAACTCACATCCTTTCAGCCTTTTTTTTATGGTTCTTTTCTTTGTCTCTCTCTCTTTTTTATTTATTTATTTTTTAAATTCCTCTCCCTCTCGCCGTTCTTGCTCCTGCCGGCCTCCCCTCACATTTCCAGCCCTGCACCCACATGCATCATCTCAGCTTTCACTTACCTAATCCTCTTTTTCTCAGAGTGAGCCACTCCCAGTGTTTCAGGGATGAAAGGGGTGACAGTACGCTCATAAAAGACAAGAATGTGATCAGAGAATGGGGGTCGAGTCATTTGATTCTTTTCATTTGCAGTCCTGTTTAGGTTTCTGCAGCGAGAGATGTAACCCTTTTATTGAGTCTGTAAGTGGGGTTTGGTTTAGTGTGTGTTTGGTTGGCTGTGTGTCCTAAGTGCATTTTCTATCAGCGTGGATATGGTGTTTGTTTTACTGCAGTGTGTTATAGTCACTGGTAAGTATGACTTATCTTCAGCAATATGAGATTACACACAGTATTACAGGTTATAAAGCTATATGATCCAGTTGTTTAAGTCTCTGCACTGACCACGACCACTGCACTTTATCGCCAAAAGTATCTGTCCACATACTTTTGTCTACTTTTTTTATAGTGCTTTTATGAATCGGTGTGCAACAGTTTGAGGAAATCCCTTTCACCTTCAACATGACAACGTTCTCGCGCACAAATTCCAGGTCCATAAACCAATGTTTTTTCTAGCCTGGTGTGGAAGTACTTGACTGGCCTGCACAGAGCCCTGGGCCCCTTATTTATCAAACCTCTATACACTTAATTATCCTCCAATGCTCGACCGAGGAGTCAAAATATCTTCGCTGATTGATCACATGCATGCTCAGAGAGGACGAGCCTACTGTTCTTGCTTTTCAGTCTTTCTTTTCAATATGATTTTGATGTTTTAAGTTTATTTTGAAATGTGTGAAATGTTGATTTAGCTCTTCTAGCGATCAACATTTTCACGAAAAATGCCAAACATTTGAGAATTTTCTGCTTTTCCTTGTCTCATATAATACTAAATGAAATATTTTGGGGTTTAGTACATTTGATGATGTGGCCACAGGCTCTAGGACATTGTGGCGAGCATTTTTCATTATTTTCTGATGTTTCATAGACCAGATGATTAATGGAGAATTTGGAAGATGAACTGATCCTGAAAGTAATTGTTAGTTGCAGCTGTTAGTGTGTGTGTCCGGTGCTTTTGGCCTTATAGTGTGTATTTTGTGTTGCTGGCATGGAGTGAAATGTGCAGGTGTGTGGTGGTGTGTGTTTGTGTGTCTGAATGAAATCCAAACTTTTTTTCACATCTGCCTCTCTCTCTCTCCCTCTCTCTCTCTCTCTCTCTCTCTCTCTCTCTCTCTCTCTCCCTCTCTCTCTCTCAGCCCAGGGGAAGAGCAGGAGGCAGAGTGTGTTGTTTTAGTGCTGGCGGGGGCGCTGAGGTGAGGAGGACAGTGACACGCGGAGCTGTCCTGTCAGACATACATTCACTGACCCTGCCACACACACACTGAAGGAGCGACACACACCCTGCCACATAAACACACACACACACACACCCTGAAGAACACACACATGCATACACCCTGAAGAACACACACACAACACACACATCAACATGGAAGCAAAACCACACAGAACTAAGGCTGAAGAATTCATACGTAACTTTAAAAAAGACTCGGCTCAACCCTAAAGACAGAAAAAAAAAAACTTAAAGTGAGAGAAGCGCTGAAAGAAAAGTGGGAGAGGACAAGACTCTCCTTGCTGCTACTATCGCTGCTGTCCAGAAGAGGGCAGCGTTTAGGACGTGGGCTGACTCGGCCTTTGAGCCGAACTTGCTGTATCAGTGAGCTGCAAGGGAGAAGGAGTGACAAGCGGACACGATTCGAAGGCAAAGAAAGAGAGGAAACCTGTCACCTTCTCTTGTGCTTTCCTTTTTTTGGGGGGTTTGGATTATTGTTGTACATAAAGAGACTGAACTGTAGACCTCTGCTTTTTCATAACACGCCTCAGCCTGAATCCAAACTCTGAATATTGCACCTCAACCCTAAAACCCTCGCCTAACCTCTTGGCCCTTTATGACTTTCAAACAACACACAAACACACAATCAATCTCTCTCTCTCTCTCTCTCTCTCTCTCTCTCTGTCTCTCTCTCTCTCATTCTCTGCCACACACACACACACACACGCACAGACTGATGTCTCACTTGAAAGTTAAGTGTGTAGATCAATGGAGTTTACAGAGATAAACTTTAGCACCTTATTGTCCAGCAGAGGTCAGGGTGGCTGTCATTACCTCATCAGTCACTCGAGCAGAGTAGGATGTAAAGTACTTTCTAGACAGTAGAATGAAGAAGAATCAAAATAACAGACCAAAAAAGAGACACAACAACTCACTAACCATAGGACAGACGTACTTACCTTCACCGCCGGAATTGGACACTTCACGACGCTGCAATGAAAAACACTCACAAACCGGTAGGAGACAATAACTGCATTCATCACATGCTCACATGCTGTAAAGAACACAGACGCTCCTGTTCCAGCACACACGAAGGGCGACCTGTGAGGACGGAGAGGTAAAGGAAGTGTACAAATCCTCGCCTGCTTATTCTCAGACACCCCCTTCCTCTTTTGCCTTGACTCAGAAGTTGTCTTGATTTGTCGCGCGGTGTACAGGCGTTGATGTTGAAATGTTCTCTTTGCACCTGACTCTTACCTCTTTAGATCACGAGTAGAACGTTCAACAACCCCGAACCTCTCCCGCCCAACTCCACATGCATTTATTTTTACTCCTTTTTTTTTTTCAATCTGTATATATGATCATACTTTTTACTTGTCAGAAGCAATGATAATTCCAGGATGCTGTTCTCAGTCTTTACCGTGTTCCTGCCGGAACAGTGTGGCGACTGGCTGGGGACGTGTTGCACATTCCTTGAGCTCAGGACTTATTGCTAGTGTCGTTTTGTGGATGCTGTGAGGTGCAGCCGGTCTTGTACGTCTCCCCAGTAGAGCAGGGTACGTTGGACACGGCCTGAAACTCTTTGCAAAAGTGGTTTGTGAAGAAGAAGAAGAAGAATCATTTCTTGGCATCAACCTGTCAGTCTTGTGTGTCTGTCATCCTCTGTTCATTTGACCGTAATATTGCCGTTCAGTGACTACCTTACCCATGTCTTTACCCGTCATCTCTTCAAGCATGTTTGTGTATTAACACAGCTGTTTTCAGTTGGTATGTGAAATAGCTGCTGCTGGAAAAGGAATACCTCCTGTTGGATTAAATCTTGCATGGGACATAATTTTTACACCAAACACCACATAAGTCTGTAACGGCTGGAGACCTTAAAGAAGACGAAGACAACACCGTAGTCAGCAAAAATGTGATGCGCTGCCGGCTTTGGGACCAGATCGTTTGTATGACAAATCTGACTCAACTTCAAGCTGTACAGTACAGTTAAAACTGTTATGTAGCCTGTGTAAGTGGGCGCTAACATTTAGCAGGACTTGAAGCACTCAGACACACTGTTGTTTCCTGCTGTTATTGTTACTGCCAGAAACAACAGGACCAAAGTCAGTCCTGCAGGCACCTGGTGTTCAAGCACACAACTGTTCCACACACCGATCAGTTGACATGTCAACATGTACTGTATCCATGAGATGACCTGTGAGTGTAGATTGGAGTTTCCTGTTCCTCAGGCGCCGACCTCGGGTGACTTCTCCATCTTTTTCTGAAAAGGATTCAGAAATGGTGAAGCTGTCCCTCGTCCATGTCTGTCAGAAGGACTACTTATTTACCCATAGTGTGACAGGATGTAGCATGTACATATATTATCCCTCACTCTGTATATACAAAAGTGTACAGGTTTGATACAGCTATTCACACTCTGGCTTTTTTTTTTGTTTTGTTTTGTTTTTGCTTTTCTTTAATGAAAGTCATAGCAATATTTCTGTAATCAATAAAAAGCCAAGGTAACAGGATGAGTATGATTGCATTTGTGTTCATTTAGAGAGGGAGAAGTGACTGTGAATGATCAAACTGTGAGACTTGACTTAACTGATGACAGGTATTTTTTCTTGCTGTTTAACATGCTGGATCCAAAAGGCTGGAGTGAAGTATCGTGTTGCAAAGGAGTATAACACACTGATTATTTTGATTTTTATCAATGAAAGCCATAAAGGTCATATATAGGTGAGAAAGGTCTGTTCGTGTGTGAGGGGTGTGTACCATGTTTGAGTACAGACCTCAAGAAGCAAAGGGGATGTGAACACCTAATAAAAAAATGTAAAAACAAAAACAAAAACAAAAACATCTAATTACTTTGTTCTTGTCATAAATCCTTTGAAAATACGTACAGTGTGATAGATGACATCATCAACTACCTTTACATTCCCATTGTTCAACATCGCAGATGCTGCATGTTTGCTGCTGTGGTGCCTGAGTTTGGCCTCCAGACATCTCATTTACTTCGCCGCATGTAGGATCAGTGTCAGTGCTGAAGAACATGCAGTCACCCTTTAGTTAGCAAAGACGTTGTTGGCATTTAGACCAATTTAGACCAAAACCTGTTGCAATGTTCGCGTTGGCACCTGACTATTGTGGACCCATTCTTTAAGAGACTGTGAAACGTTAGATGCAACAAAGTTTATGCAGACATTCACGGTTGACAGATGATGAATTTTCTCAGTGACATGTTCTGAAAAAGCCAGATATGATTTTGCAAGTTTATTTTTGAATTGTGTGAAATGGTAACTGTTTTAACAATTAACATTTATTTATGATATATGTACATATAAATAGAGACGAAATAAAAAAAGAATTGTCTGAAATGGAAAAAAAAAAAAAACAGAAAACCAGCTAAAAATATTAAACTTACATCAGAAAAAATATATGTGGGGAAATTTGTACCACAATGACGAAGGCAGACAGGAAAAATTAATGGACAATGGAACCAAAATCATCACAGTTTTACTCCTGCTGCATGTTTTTCATAATGACCAATTATATTTTGTACAATCATTCCAAAATGTGTCTCAGAAGGTGTGCGCTCTCCCTTCTGTACTGCAGATGTACTCTTCGGACCTTCAGAGCTCTCTCAGATTTTACAGAATTTTAATATTTGAAGTCAAAGGAAATTTGATGAATAGCTTTTATTTGCAAGTTTATGAATCAGACTTTATTATCCATGAAAGCCATAAAGGTCATATACAGGTGAGAAAGGTGTGTGTGTGTGTGTGTGTGTGTACATCAGTGGGTGTTACTCACTTGAATTTTTGTTTGGCCTCCTCCTCTGTTGAGAAAGAAATATTTAAAGCAAGTTATGACAAAGGAGTCAGGGTACGCTCACAAATGACTGTATTTCCAAAGAAAACTTTAGAAAGCAAAACTCTGTGCCGAGTTCTTCTAAGGAGCAATAGAAAGGATCCTGACCGAGAATATTACTCATTGGCATGGAATGTGCACAGGCCAGGACCGAGGAGCTCTGCAGCGGGCTGCACAGAACATCATACCCATCTTCCAAGCATCAGTGATATCAGCGAGGTGAGGCGCCTGCACAGAGCTCAAAGGATGCTAAAGGACAATATGCTTTTCCCACTCATGTCTGAAGCTCAAACATAGTGGAGCTTCCTGCTGCAGTCTGGAATAAAACTGCTGAGGATCTGTAACTGTCAGGATTTTTATTCTTTTCTACATTGTTTTGACTTATTACATTTTGAGTTAACACTTTGTCCTGCAAATGCGGCCTCGAAATTGAGCAGACCAATGCAAGCACAGGACCACATGCAGACCCACTCACACACACACAAACAAAAATGAACACGCACCCACCTGCTTTTTGTTGTTATGTGCAGCACATGTTTTTTGGTTTGTCTGTTTGCTTTTGTTGCCATATTGGTTTTGGAGCAGTGAGAGCAGAGAGCACAGCTTGTTTGACATGTTTTGCCTGCCTATCTATTTAACTGAGTTTTATTGATCACTAAGACAGCACTGACTTGGAATTAAGTTGGTTCAGTGTAAAAAAAAAAAAAAGCTGTGTTTTTTGTTTTGTGTAGCTTAAAAAGACAAAGCTTGCATATCATGGTACAACAACTGTGTTGGAGAATAAAAAATACATGAAACTTTAAACGTATATATGTGCTCACAACAGCTGGAAATGTTATATATCAAAACATTCATGTGAGTGCATTCCTGGTATGTCTCATGTTAAGGCTGAGTACATCCAAGAAAAACAGATTCACAATGTGCAAGGCGTGCCAACTCTGGAGTAGTTTAGATAAACGGCTTTACCTTCTCCCTCCTCTGCCTCTCCTTCTCCATCTGAAACCAAATTAAAGGGAGAAAAAAGGAGGTTTGTGTCTGTCTGTAACTGTGTCAAATGAGTGTGCTTTAGGGGACAATAAATAATAGTTCTTAGGAGTGCTGACAGACAAAATGGTGTATAAGAGAACATGGAAAGAAGATAAAGACCAAAATAGAGCACTGAGAAAGTCAGGTACAGTTTGTTTACTTATCTGTGGTGATGTGTGTGTGTGTCGCAAGTGTTGCATGAAGTGTACATCATAAATAGCAATGGGGAGGTGAGAGAGGTTGTCTTGATAATAAGCAGTCTCTCACCAAAGAAGGCATGGCATCTGTGAACTCTGAATGACACTCACCCAGAACTAAACAAACGCCATAAACACATGAAAGCTATAATACAAAGGACCGGTAGATGTCTGGCCTCCGGGCTGTCTGCGGTCCACCAGACCATTTGATCTGTTCCGTGAGGTAATTCCTAATCGTAAAAAAAGCACTTCAGAGATACAGAAACATTTTTACACAGCAATTACTTTTTTTCTACGATAAAGAAATTAATACAAAATAGTAGACTAACACAGCCTTCCGGGTTGTCCTTGAACGCAACATGCACGTAGCAGTTACGTGCTGACGAGCAACATGGTGACTGTCATGAAAAGTAAAGTAAATATGGAGTGTCGCGCTTTCCAAGCGAAATGGAAAAACAGTATTTTTGTTGCTGAAGTAAAAGTAAGCCAGAGTTCCTAAGTTGGTTTGTGGGGACACGGTCGTAGTGATGAAAAAGGCAAATTTCGAGCGTCATTACAGCTACGAACATGCTAGCTGGATTAGCTGAGAGGACAAACGCACTTGGATAAAGCTAACGCTCTTCAGCAGAGTGTGGATATCTAACGAGCAGCTTTCAGACAGAGACAGTGATCTGCAGGCATGTTTTCTGGTGAGCGAGCTAATAGCCAAGAAGCAGAAATCTCATTCAGAGGGAGAATTTGTGGAGGAGTGTCTTGTTGCTGCTGTGGAGCTGCCAGCACCAGACAAAGTAAAATTAAAAGGCTGTGGCTAATGTAACTGGAGAGAGGAAACACTGCGTTTCCTCCTCTGCTATGACATCTGAATGTGCTGGTGAGTGTGAAAACTCCTTCAGGCATTTGGCGAGAGGTTTCAGGACATGAAAATTAAACAAAAAGAATTTAACATAATTGCTGTTTAATGTGGAACCAGCTGATGTGCCTGACAACCAGCAATACAAAATCATTCAGCTACAAAGCAACGACAAGCTGAAAGTACAACCTCCCTCTGCTCGATTTCTACAAACTGTCTGTACGTCCTGAGGATTTTTCCATTCTGAGGGGACGTGCACTGAAGTTTGCGTCTGTTTTGGACGACCTGCTGCTGTAAGCAACTGACTCTTGCAAAGACTCCTCTCAACACTGACTGACCCAAACCTGGAAAACCAGCTGCGAGCATCATCATCATCCTCATCCTCATCCTCATCATCATCATCGCTACCATCTGACATCAAACACCTCACCAAAGAGAAGCAGTTCCAGCCATCACACGAGAGGTTAGTGTGATGTATGTGTTCAGTAATTTAGTATGGTCCTCGAAGGATGTTGTAAAAATTTCATTGTCCCTTGATAAGAAAAGGTTCCCCACGCCTGCTATAGAAGAAAGTTTCAAACTGGTTTTTCATTTTAACAAGTGTAGGCTAAAGCCACGCTAGCAGCTGTGTGAGGCCTTAGGAATAGTGGTGCTTTTAACATCATGATAATGTCAGCAATGCTAAATTGCTCACAATGACAGTGTTAACACGCTGATGTTTAGCATGTACGCTATATAAGGTTTACTGTGTTCAGCGTCTTAGTTTAGTGTGTTAGCATGCTAACATTTGCTAATTAGCACCAAACGCAAAGTACAGCTGAGGGTGAGGGGACTGGCATTAGTTTTGCAGGTATTTTGTCATAAACCAAAGTATTGTACAAATTGAAATTTTATGTTGATGATTGTGCCCAATAAAGAGGATCACTTAAGTAATTAGGATACATCCTCTTGGCACCATGAATATCTGCACAAGATTTCATAGCTGTCCATCTAATAGATGTTGAGATTTTTCATGCTGGAGTGACACGGTGGACCGACCGACCGAGTGACAACGCCCTCTCTGACTAATAGAAACTGCTCTGGTGATAAACTGAACTGGCAGGAGAAACGCTGCTTTCTCAAAAAAAAAAAAAGAATCTGGTAAATCCTCAAGTCACCTGTCCAGTCTGTGTGACCCATCAGTTGGCAGTGTACTGACACCTCATGGGGTGTTTACCAATTCAAAGGCATAGATGAGATGGAGAGATGAGGTTGAATCTGACTAACATCCCTCCCGTTTGACATGATTGCCAACAAGAGAGAGAAACGCCTAAATATTGCTGAAGTAAGTAGATCAGCTAATACCTAATTCTGACTAATAAGCAAGAGCCTGCGGGCTGGGAGGGGTGGGGAGGCCTAGGGATTACTCTCTCCCAGTGACTGTGTCTGTTGTGACTAAGAGAGACAGAGAGAAGAAGAAAACCTGTAGGTTTGAACTCATCACGTACCTGCAGACTGTCACATACCAAAGTGAAGTGTAACTGATATAACACATCATTTCCCCGTCTGCCTCTGACTGACGGTTGCGGGCAGAATAACTTAATCATCATAAGTTGGTTGTCAACACATCTCCAACAATACACTTTGATGTTGCCTTGCTTGGTAACCACGGCACTGACTAGATGTCTGCACTCAAAACAACCTGACAACAATGTTTCCACTTCGAAACCCCTCACCTTGTTCTTCCCTGGCCTCCTCCTCCTCTGCGGCAGGTTGGTCCTCTTCCTGCACAGCCTCTGGCGGAGAAGGAAGTGACACAGCAAATAATGACATATCAGTGACATCTTGACACTTACAGGGTGTGATATTGACTCACTGCCTTATTCAAGCGGCCACTCTCCCTTTTCAGCAACCTGTTCTTTTTCATAAAGACAGCTTGTTCATTGCGAAAGGCAAGAGATGAGACAACAGCTGCTAAACCAGGGTAGAGGAGACATCAGATAACAAGCAGTCAGTTCAGAATGAGCTACCCACCTCTGGTATTTAAAGCTGACAGCACTTGAGAGATGGTGAAGTGGAGTGTGTGTGTGTGTGTGTGTGTGTGTGTGTGTGTGTGTGTGTCGAGGTGAGGGTGGTGTATTTGGGGTCCGATAGATGTGATGACACCACACCTTCTCAACTCTGACTCAGCATCTAATCACACATCATGTGATAAAGCATGCATTTAAAAACAGCCACTTCATGAGCAGTTGAGTTAATGTGTGGGAACTTTAGAGAAGTGGCTAATATGTGATCTGGTCAGGTGACGCGTTCTGAAACATCTCCATTACTGACAGCAGAAGGAGACTAACTTTGTGAAACAGACTATTTTTGTTTGGGCTTTTGATATCTTACACTCCTAATCCAGAAACGTCAGATCAGAGACAGTCACATGAACTAAATACATGAATATGCAATAAATAAATCTAAATAAATAATTGTGACTTAAATAGATAAATGTCTTCTTCATTTCTGTACATTTCCATGTATTTATTTTTGTATGACTGCATTCACACTTCTGTGTCTGTATGTCAATGAGGGAGGTGGTACTAACCTCACTTTAAAGCACGATTGGTCACTGGACTGTGATCAAATTGACAATTAATTCTGCCTGAATTTAGCGCCACTTACCAAGACAAATGAGTATGTGGACATATGTGTGACTACAGGAGTAAATTAAGAAATGTAGAAACCCATAAATAAAAGTAAAGATGGAGAAATGCATAAATAAATATTAGTAGAGATATAGAAATACCTCTTTTTATTTATTATTCAGAATGTATTTAGATTTTATTTATTGCTTAATAAGTAATTTGTCTTCGTGTATACATACCAGTCTATTTGCTGAAATTGACAAATTTGAAATGTTCAGCTCAAGTATTATTTCACAGCTATATTTTTATGGATCTTGAGATATTAGAGCCCAGGATAGTCTGCTAGAACATTTCATTTAAAACTCAAAATTCAGTTTTGTATTAGAATGTTTATGGCCAGTTACTGTACAGCCTCATCACAGTGTCTCTGATCGAAAGGTCAAGTTGTTACTCCTGCTGCTGGCACCATGTCCACAAAAACAGCCCCGTCTGTAGTATCTTATTAAAGACGCTTTCAGCTCAAAGCACAAGCAATACCTTCCTCTGCCTCCTCCTGCTCCTCCTCCACCTCCTCCTCCTCTACCCCCTGCTCCCCTGCTGAGCGAAAGCACAGAGGTGGTTAGTAAAGGCAGCCAGCTAGCAAAGCAGGCAGCAACATTCAAACAGAAGGAAAGAAGGAAAGAAAGAAAGAGTAAAGCTGTATACCTTCAGCAGCCTCCTCTTCTGAATCACACAGCCAGAAAATGCATAAGAGAAGGGTTATACAACTGTAATCACTTAATGACAAATGCAAACTGTGGTTTGTAGTTCGACTTGTTAAACACACACCACTAATTTTGCTGTAACGCCTCAACTAATTACAAGCAAAAGTAGAACAGGCTGAGGAAATCACCATCGAGACCCTGAACAAATAACTTTTACATGCTGTGGATTTTCAAAAAAATCAACCAGGAAGTCCTGCAGCACGATAAGCCTCAAACATTAGAAAAAAGAAAACATTTATATTTCATTCAAGTGTCAGTCTGACATTTTCATTAACAGGAGACACAACTATGATAATGTCTTTACGTTCCTTTGAAATCCATGTCATACTGTCAGGTAGTGTGTAGTGGTGAGAATATTGAGGTTGCTGGATTACCCAGAGAGAACAGCTGTTAAAACAATATAGGTTTAGTTTTAACAGTAGGTGACATCTAAAAGTGCTGTGGTGAGTCATTATGGGAATTCTTACCTTCCACCTCCCTGTGGAAAGCAAACACGTACGTACATTATTATTCTGAACAAAAGCAACAGCAATCTGTAATTATATTACAGCAACATACAGCTATCATTACAATAACTGTAAAGAAACCACATGTCTGTCAATATATAGCTGTGTAACAGACACATGCTCAGTGTATTCAAGCAGAAACATTAGAAAGGTATGTATTTAAGAAGGCTAAGAGCTAAATAAATACAAGCTTTAACCTACTCCTCATACTCCTCCACCACCTCCTCGTTGTCAGACATGGCAGGGAGTGTTCAGGTGTCCACCAGTGAATCTGAGTGTTACACAGAGGCCATAAATTCACCTAGAAATCATCCCAGTTACACACTCTCACCACTTCATTTACAGCTTCATAACAACAGTTTATAGCCTAAATGCTGCACACATACACGTGACGTTGTGATCAGTTAAACCTACCTAGCGATCAGATGGAGTGATGAAGAAAGAGTTGATGGAGAGACTCGGTGTCCAGCAGAGGAGAGATCCCTGCTTTCACTGACGGGAGCGTGAGGCGACTCTCATACGGTGAAGTCACACTGCGTGGTGGTCAGGAGGCTTTAGGAGCCCTTGTTGTGTTATTAATAACTTTTTTAGATAGCGTGTACTCTCCATTATCACCATTCCCTAAAAAGGCTGCTGTGGGCACGAGTGTGGAGTGCAGTGACAAAAAGATCCAGACAGTTACTCACAGACGATGACACACACACACACACAGACACACACACACACACACACACACACACACACACACACACACACACACACACACACAC
>JAPZEA010000002.1:17575139-17587755 GCA_029783685.1 Heniochus monoceros | reverse complement strand
TAGCAAGTGTCAATGATGAAAGAAAAAACACTCACAAATATTTTTTTCCGGACAGCAACACCTTTTATAATCTGCTATTAAACAGTATCTTATATTTCATAATTCTGAATGCTGCTAGCTGTCAGATAAACGTCTCCAGGCCTAACATCTTCACCAGTGAACCTCTTGCCTGGAGCAAAAGAAGCATGTATTTTTTCAGAAAATGAGGTAATTGTGTTTTGGTGCGGCACTGTTATGACATAATTGGATTTTCTCCGTTATTGCCTGGGAGAGCCTTCAAGGGCTGTAGTGTTGAATTTCTGCCGACAAAGGGGAATGAAGTGTTAATTTCTGCTTACAAGAACAAAATCTCCTGCTTCTGATCTAGTTATGGTTGATTGGCTGTTGTCCGCAGACGTTCCTTAAAGGAAAGCCGAGCAGACAGCATATCAGGATCATTTCTCTTCCCTGAAACTAATGCTACTCTAATACACCAAGGGAGACGCATTTCAGGTCTAGCGGGAAACTCTAGATCACCATAACACCTCATTTCATTCAGAGTGCACAATCTGTATGAGCCTCAGGAATTATTTTACACTGTCTAAGCAAAACATAGTGAAAAATCTACAATATATAGGCAAGATGAGAAGATAACTTAGTTATATTCTGCTGCGTTTGGTTGTTTTTATCCCAATTAAACCCTTCCGTCCATAGATCCCAATAGACAATCTCCTTCTCCGGCTCTGTCTACTCTCTGGACTGCTGCTTAGGCCAACAGATGATCTGTGGCCTCTTATCTTATTAATGCATGGTAAGTGAACCACTAGACCAATGTGACATCTTCAACTAAGACAACAGTCTAAGAGCTCATCTTCAAACTCTTAAGGCAGACTCTTACTGTGAGATGACTCGAGCACAAACCCTGACCAGCTAAGAGAGGATGGATGGCTTGAAGTGCAGTGTCTGATTATTAGACTTTTTCATATACTTTGTGTGCAAACACCTTTGCAAACAAGTCTCATGTGCTCCGTGGAGCAAGTGTCATTTTTTCACATGCAAACATGTTGGTCACATTGTATTCTGACATCTTGTGGAAATTTTTATATTTACATATTTGTAAATATTTCCAAAATGTGGAAAGAGTCTAAATATGAAATCAATGCAGTCATCGAGGTATCCATTCAACAACTGGTCGGCCATCCTTAAGCTGCCAATACCCAAAAATTTGACGCTGCACACGCACGAAATGCAAATATGATGTGAAATGAATGAATGAGTGTGGACTGACCTTGCTGTTAATTATGCAGCTTTGAAGCATATACAGTATGCACGAGCTGTTTGTGTGGAAGCATGACAGAGGGGTTTGGAACTGGATTAAATGGGACAACTGTGCCACCAAGTGGACAGCTGGATGATGACAGGCTGGTAGATTGCTCAACAAATGTGAGTGTAAAGTGATGGCTGTGGGGCCTCCTGTTTCTATAACAAGAACAACCTGGATATCTGGTTTATTCATTTGAACAGTATAAATAGATAGACAATATGAGTGGGTATAGAGAAGGGGTAAACGGGCTTGTACGCATGCATTGGAACAGGCGACATATACAACTTTTCAATACACATGAAATATGTATGTATGTAAAATATCTGCGTAAACTGGATTTCTTGTCATCTTTTCTCATCTCAGGTATTGATGCCTCATCCAACGAGCTCCAAAATCTTTATCTGTGCATCCACATTTAACATCTACACATACCGTCACTTATACTATAATAACAATATCCTCCTGCATAAATCCCCCTCCCTCCCCCTCGTCCATCCATCAGCGAGCGTGGTGGCTCTGAGGAAACCCAGATCTACTTTACGTAGCTCTAGGCGATAAGGGGAGGGACAGGAGTGACGTGGAATCCTTCCTCACACTCCTGCCATGGCTGCAGCGGTGTGGACTGCCAGAGTGCGGAAGGCTGTGACTGTTTTTTGGACAGTGACCAGATCCACATCCAGTCACACGGTACTAAAATCCCAGTATGACGCACTGGTCATCGGAGGAGGTGAGATATGTGGAAAGTGCGGGGCGCACAGAGACTCTGCTGCAGTTTGCAATACTTCTACAGTGTTTCAGCGAAGTTTGCAGAAAGTAGCTAATAAGTGAGCATTTCTTTCTCCCTTATTAAAGCAAATTTCCTCTCCTGGGAGAAGTGTGCTGGTTCTGTCTCTTGCTGCGTTTTTAAGTGTTTTGCAATATCAGTTTTACGTGAATTGTTCAACTTTGGACTCATTCAGCCTGGCTGTAAAATGTACCCTAGAACAAGCTTCAACAACTCACGAAGAAGCAGAATTTTAAGAAATATCAGAGGGGATTTACATTTTCAGGAAAACTGTCTGACATATTTTACATATCTTTGCAGGACACAATGGACTGGTGGCAGTAAGTTCATGCATTTGTTTCCCAGCACCTACAGTATTCAGTAAAGCGTGGGTCAGCGACAGGGTGATGCAAAGGTGGTGTGTATATGTGTGTGTGTGTGTGTGCGTGTGTAGGCTGCCTATCTTCAGAAGGGAGGACTGACGACAGCAGTGCTGGAGCGCAGACATGTGCTGGGAGGAGCGGCTGTTTCAGAGGAAATCTTCCCGGGTAGGGTGGCCTCTGGCTGGTATACAATCCTGGAGAAACCCAAGTCATAAAGGGTCAGTTCAAATCAAATTAACAAGCAAACGCATTTTCTTGCTTACCCCTAGTGTTATCTCACTGTACGGATACTGTATACTGGAACTAACCTTCTGACTAACAAATTGTACATTTCAAAATCTAATGACAATAACTGCAACACACACACACACACACACACACCACTGCGCTGCTTTCCATATGTCACCCTTCACTGGTTTCCTCGTCTGTATGCGCCTCTTTTCAGGCTTCTGATCAGCCTCCGTTAATCCCGGTTGTTTCCTCTCTCTGTCCTCTCCTTCCTGTCAGACTTCCAGAGGCATCGATGCAGACAAAGTAAACCTGGTGATAAACCTGGACGTGCCGCAGGACTGGGAGACGTACATGCACAGAATCGGACGGGCTGGCCGCTTCGGTTAGTCTCCAGTACTGTTCAGTTAGAGCACTCCAACTCAAAACACAAACTAGAAGAGCTTAAATGTAATTTTTGCTTACAGTTAAAGGAGAGGAGTTGTGCTGCCTTTCATTCTTATTCAGAAGGCTTGTTTCAAAGATAGCTTTTTTTTTTCTTTCATAAAGTCCAACCTTATACCAACACACAGCCCATTGATGTTCACTGTTGCAGCTGAAGCAGAATCCATCTTCTCTCTGTGGTATTAATTGTTTAGAAACGGTTTGTTTCACCCTTTCGTTGCTCCGAATTAGACTTGATTTGCTCGGGCAGCGGGCGTTTCCTGGTTCTTCCTGTCTGCATTAAACACCATTTGGAAGACTCGCTCGAGCCTCTGGACTATTAGCCTGTTTGACCCGCCTATCAAGGTGAATGGGTTCCTAATCATCTACGTTTAATTATAATTATCTTGACTTAACTTTTGTCTCCCAAACAGAAGGTAATTCAATCTTAGCTTGCACACACTGTCTGTGTGTGCGTGCATGTGTGTGCGCCCGCCATCCCTGGACACACGACTGACACGAGCTCCTTTTAGCCCCTCCTGCTCCTTGAACGGGTCCTCATCAGGATTACGTTTTATTTGTAGGCACTCAGGGGCTGGCTGTGACCTACTGTTGCCATGGTGAGGAGGAGAACAAGATGATGGCCATTGCTCAAAAGTGCGGCCTGAGTTTGTCTGCGTTGCCATGTGAGTTTTCCATGCAGCACGTGTTAACCCTCTCTCACATTAGATTAAAGGTCTGATTTTAATGGGGGTGACTAACTCCAAATCTCATCTGTCTCCTGTCCGTTTTAGCCGTCATAGAGCCTGGGTTGATGGACGAGCCGTGTGACTGGGACGTCTGCACTGAGGCTGCCACTCCGGGCCCCCTGTCCCAGCTCTCCTCCAGGACAGAGAAGAAGAGGCGTGCCAAGCCAGTCCCGGATCGTGTGCCAGAGCACAGCAGTCAAAGAAGGCCAGAGAAGACGCATCCAGCACCCGGACAGGGAGCACATGGTGAAGGGAATCCTAGAAAAGTGTCTCCGGCAAAGGATGCTCGTCCGCAGAGTCCTCCGCAGGCCGTGCAGACTCGAAAAGAGCTGCAAGACGCTCTGCCAAAGATCCCTCCTCTCAGCTCGTTTAAGAGCTGTAAGTCCACGTTTATGACCTTTGAGGAGGCTGAGCGGGACTTCCACAGCTTCATTGCCACAGGGTTGGGGAGATCAGTGGAGGTCATCAGGGAGTTCAGAGGCCGAGAGGACGGCGGCTCCGATGAGCAGAATGAGAGAGAGTCTGTCACACTTTATGATGACGGAGCTCAAAGTTTAAAACGGCGTGGAAAACGCTGGGAATCTGACTTTTCACCTTCAAGGTCAATATCTGGTCCGTCGAGCTGGCAATGTGACAAGGACGATGGTGAATACAGAGCGATCGCTAGGCCTCAGACTGAAGCAAGACAAACAGCCACTGTGCCAAAACGAAAGGCAGAGGAGAGCAAAGCTTGTACTTCTGCTGCACCTCAAATATATCCCCAGACAAACAGTGCGTCAAATGGGAGAGCTCGGCCTCAGCCCGAGAACTACAAATCCGTTCCTGCCGAGAGATCGAGCAGGCGACCCAATCAGACGGCTCCTGCGCAGACCGGCAGGAGTGAATCAAGAAAAGAAAAGACTGGGAAACGGAGCAGAAAGATTTCAGAGAAGACCAGCGGAGAGAAAAAAGGGAGTGAAGGAGAACATGATGAGGAGGAGGAGGAGGAGGAGGAGGAGGAGGAGGAGTGGAGTGCTGAAAGTTACTGGAGAGCCAGCTACAGAGCCTGGCATGACTACTACACCGCCATGTCTCCTTTCCAAGAGCAGGGTTACCAAAGCTACTACAGCGCAGCCCACAACTGGATGGCAGCTTATCGTATGAACGCTGTCTACATGGAAGAACTCCTGAAACACTGACCGACTGTTAACCAGGATGTTCAATCATGCTGTTTTCTACCGAGAGAGTGTGTGCACAAAGTCCAGTGTCTGACTGGCTGCTGCAAAAAATGAATTAGGACGGCAGGACTCTGGTACAACTGTCTGCACTTCTAGTCTAACACATTGCACTTAAATGTCTCGAGTGTGTATTTTTCTGTTAATTCATACCAGACTGTATTCTGTTTTTCTAATAAATTACCAGTATGGAGCATCGATTTCTAAGCCCTTTTCCTTTATGGATCTCCACCTTCACAGGACAATAAACTAGTATTTGTTTTATTTATATTAATAGTGTAAAAAATATATTTTCTTATATGGGATACAGGGCATCCACATCACTAGCCGTTAATCTAACCTGATGTTTAGAGCAAAATGAAGAACAGGGGCCAAAATGCGCAATTTACTTTATGTAATCTCTTCAGCAGAGCACAGCAAGGTCAGACAACTCCACATGCCCCTGATTACAGCGTAATCAGCCGCTACATAGTATTCATCCAATCAGTGCCGGGCAACACAAAAGGCAGACACCCTTGAATAAATTAATTTAAACCAGGGGCCCACTTGGGCTCATTCTGACCACGAGAAGCTTTATGTTTCCAATTTAAATCACTAGAGATGAATGGCTCTGCTGCAGCGCACTGATGTGGACGACAGGCAGGAGAAGGGTTTGTTCAGGATGAAAGGAGGAGATGTTTCACATGTAAAGGCTTCATGAGAGGAAGGTGAAATTATGGACGCGCACACTTTCTGGAACCAAACAACCGCGCGCAATGAGACACTCGTGGATACGATGTTTTTCATATTCAACTGCACGGTCCTAACGTTAACGCTGCTCTTGGGTCTGCCAGGGAACTTGTGGGTTTGCTGGGTTGTCTTCAGGACCAAGAGGCTGCAGACTTGCAATAACGCGCTGCTGGTCAGCTTGGCCGCCAGTGACCTCCTGAAGTGCTCCGCGGACACGCCGCTGCTGCTCTTCTCCTTCCTGCGTTACGGGAAGGACAGCCGGCAGGTGTCGGTGCCTGCGTGCACCCTGCAGCAGTTCACCTATGCCCTGTGCAGCTGCGTCCAGCTGCTCACGCTGGTCAGCATCAGCGTGGAGCGCTTCCAAGCCATCGCCTTCCCCTTTCAAACCGAGCGGAGGAGAGCGAGGGTCCGTCTCTGGATCCTGTCCATCTGGGCTGCCGGCCTCATCTTGGCTATAATCTCTCTGACTCTCTCCGAAAAAGCGCTTTTTTACATGCTCTGCCGCCCGCACACCTGGGGGCACGGCGACGAGCGTCTCCGAAACTGGGATCCCTTTGGACCCTACGTGCTGGTGCCGGTGTGGGGGCTGTCTCTGACTGTGATCGTCATCCACTACGTGAGGATTTTCAAAGTTGTGAGACAGCACCGAAAGAAAGTGTTCAACCGGGGAGTCCAGCTGAGGCCGACGGTGTCGGAACACGTCTGGGGCTTGTTGAGCGTCCCTGCCACAGCACCACGGACAGCTCCGCCGGCCTCCTTCAAGTCTCTGCCCTCCGTGGGCTCCGGCAGCCCGCTGCCTCCCCGCCGGACCGTGCTCTTGGTGGCCGAAGCCGGTGCTCCCTGTGCGGGCTCGTCCACAGGAGGCGCCCCCTGGAGACCCCCGGAGACCGTGGGCGCAGTGTGTCTCCTGACACCTGAGGCCAGGGAGCGGGGGAAGAAGCAGATGGAGGGGAAACTGGCTCAGCGTTTTGGGTACATAATCATTGCGTTCACGCTGTTCTGGGTGCCCATGGTGGTTATTTTGCTAATAAACGTCATCTCCTGGCAGGACACAGACAAAGTGAGTGAGCAGTGTTTTTTCCCCATCAGGCTGTTAATGTAATTGTCCGTGCAATACTAAAATATATAAACCCTGCACAGTGTAATGCAATCCAAGATGACAATCCTGCAATAAATACTTGTCATTTATGAGGTTTCTAAAACATGTTCTTCAGTGAAGCTGCACAAAATATTAGAAACATCTTTCTAACTAATTCAGTCTAATACAGCGAAACCTCAAAATAGTATCCCAGAAACCAAACTATACACAAAAAGTGAACATTTTAAATCAGGTTTCTTTGCATGGCTATTTCTATTATTCTGATGACTCAGTGTTAAGTGCACTAATGCATCGTATTGGTAGTTGATTAATTGGCAACAATTTTGAACAATCTATCATAAAATTAGTCAAACATTTGACTGGTTCCAGCTTCATCAACATGAAGATGTGTTGCTTTAATCTTACTAATCTGAGTTTGTTTTGGTTTTTCACTGTCAGATTAATTATGAATTTCTGCCCTGCAGAAGGAATTTGGAAAGGTGTCCGGTATCATTGCACCATCCTAAGCTCTCTCCTGTTTTTCCCCACAGCTGCTGATGGAGCTGGAGACATCAGCTATGGTGCTGACTTGTGTGCAGGCTGCAGTGGATCCCCTCATTTATACTCTAGTCACCAGACAGTTTCGCTCTGAACTCAGCAAGATCCTCTCCTCCCTCCCAGGGTGCCGCCTAAAGCTGAGGGCCTGAAGGTGCAACACCTGAATATTTGGGTCACACGGACTGCACCTTTGGGAATCGAAAATACCACCGATGTGAAATGTACACAAGCCAGTATCTCGTGTTTACACACACAGAGTGATTTAGAGGCGTGGAGTGAAGAAGAGAGCCGACAGAGTTTGTATTTGTGGCAGATATAGATGTTTTATCAGGCGTTTCACAGTCGGGACACAAGACAAGGTCATAAATAATATCCAACACCTGACAAGATACGCACAGCAGTAGTCTCAACAATGACAGGTGGCATAGGAGGGCAAAGCAAAGAGTGATAGGAAAAGTGACTGAGCCCAGAAAAAAGACAATCAAAGGAGAGTACATAACAGAGGAAGCGAGAGACGAACACAATCACAGGCCTGTTTTTGTTGTATGTAAATAAAAAATGCAATCCTTTGACACTTTGAGCGGAAATATGCTTACATAATAATTCAAACTGTGTCATTTGAAGGTGCAGCTGACACAAAACAACCTGTCTGGAAACAGGGAAGCGGTAAATAACTCTAAATAACTGTCCTAGCAACAAATAATACAGGGAACCTCACCTCTGCCGTTACCTATGTCATACTCTCCTTGCAGATTTCAATAGATTCTAAATGTCGGACTTAATGCTGTGAATATGAAGTCGATGTCTTCAACCCCACTTTTAAAATTACACTGAAAAAGCTCTGTGTGTCTGTGCTTGTCTTTTTTTTTTTTATCCCAGGTAACTTTACGCACAGTTTGACTAAACAGTAATACTGGATCTAGGCTGCTGTGGTCACTGGGTACAGTACTACATTACCAGCAATAGTTCTAGTTCACTGCTAGGAACATCAGACATAAAACTCATCCTGTCGTAACTCTGTGGAATATTTTGGGCTTCCTTTGGGTCGGCGCTAACCTCAGGATCAGAGAGAACTAAAGCTCAACAGAGGAGTCTAAGGGACCTTAGAGTCTTGTGTAGCGATGCACTGATATGGGACCAACGACGCTTTACATCTCCACTCGTATCGGCTGATATGACCATGATATGTGTGGGTTTTTTTTTTTAAGTCTTAGTACAAATGCATGTGTAAAACTGGTCAAGCTTTTCAGATACCTCCATCTTAAGGTAAATACGTTTCTAAAAAGATCACGGTACGTACATTTTGCTGCTAGTTTGAAAGTTGTTTTAAATACAATCTACTTCTACAGAAAAAGAAATCTGCTACATATGGGCAGACGTAACGTTCGACCAATTCCAGTATTGCTTTTGAAATATGCTCTTGGCTGATATGGACAGTATGCTGATATATCGGTGCATCTCTTGCCCTGTCTGTGTGCTCTTGATCAACTTTTTATTTCGTCTACGCGGAGCAGAAGTGGGTGCTCAGTCCTGTTGTGACTGAAGCTGCCCTGCCCTGCTTTGGTGCAACCCCAGCAGCGGTCTCATCCACCTAAAGACAGACCTGACTGTCTGTGTGGCTGCTGGACTCAGAATGACATTCAAGATGAAAAAGGCCAACAGCTGGGATGTTAGCAGAGCTAAAAAGGTCAGCGTCTGCGGTTACAAAGGTCAACTTTGATGGGATTTGATAAGTAACACTAAAGTTAAATGTAGGGGCTGCGAGTTGAGAGAACAGACAGAATAGCACGTTTTTTTGGTGACAGAGATCTGTGGACGGCTCATCCAGCGTCCTCCGTGTCTCTGCGCTCACCGCTGCAACAGACTTCCCTGCTTTAAGTTCTCCAGAAGATAAAGTAAATAAAATCCTTTGAAACACCAAGGAGGACAAAAAGTACAAACACCAAGTTTCCTAACCACATAGAGTACACATACTCAACAACTTTGAAAAATGCCCGCTGAGTTTGGGGAAGAAAGAACGTTGACAGCTATAAAGACTACTGAAAGCATACTGTTGTTCACACAGGAGGTAGGGATACAACAGGACAACAACAAGAGAGAGAGAGAGAAAGAGAGAGAGAGAAATGCAGAGAGAGGAAGAGAGAAAGACAGACTGAGGGAGAGAGCGAGAGAACGAGAGGACAGCTTCACTGGTTCTGCCAAACGATGGTCAAATATTACAAAATAGTCTATTAACAATATTCACAAAGAACCCAGGCTCAGGACAGATTCGTGTCAGAAATTCTCAGCAATACGCCCTGTGCTTTTAATTGTGGCGGTTTAAATTCAAAGTGTACTTTTTTTTTTTTTTGGTTTCTCTGTTAGAGAATTGAGTTATTTGAGGTCTGTTGGGCTGCAACAGCCAAAAGGGAAAAGAACAGGGGGGAGGAGGAGGATTCAGAAGACTATAAAAACAAATAAATCTCTTTTTACTTCAGCAAAACAGGCACATATTGTGTAAAAGGCTCGGAGCTGAGAATTTCGAACAGAAATGTGTACAATGAACCCTTTAGAGTGGCAGCTAGTCAAATATACCGTATACTGACCCATAGAGACTTCCAGAAGAATTGAAACACGAGTTTTCAATCAACTGAGACAAACACATTCTCTCTCACACACCACACACACACACACACACACACACACACAGGCACATGCCTCCTATCCAAAACGTCACAATTCCTCTGTCTAGCAAAAATTCACATGTACTGATTCACAAATATGAAACTCATTGTGAACGCCATCACGGACACAGCGACCATGTTTCGTCTTTTCGAGAATTTAAGTGGAATAAAACTGGACCTGGAAAAGAATGGTGGCGTATTTATCTATCGACATATGAGTGGACCAAGATGACACAGAACAAAAGGGCAGGGCTAAATTAAAAAAAAAAGAAAAAAAGAAAAAAAAAAGCTTTGAATATGTACGTTTTTCTTTCCTTCCATTTCCCTTACATCTCCTGCAAATAATAAAAAGACCATAAGAGTCAAACTGAAGTGGAAATCATAAAAAGGTGCTTTGTGCACAATGACACAACTTACTCATCTCTGACACACCGGAGTCACGCTCTCACACGCACTCAGACAAAGTCGGCCATGTTTTAAAGTGACACGAACAGATATTATGAACTCTAGCAGTTGATTCTCTGCGAGTCAATAATCCACTCAGACTAAACAGCTCCAACACTTCTCCTCCTTCACAGTCTACCACCACACTGTGTTGTCGTACAGATCAACTAAAACCCCACCATTCCCCCGCCGAGCCGCACACAACACAACCCATAATTACAGGATGGCCGCAGTAAGTCAGATCGTCAAATCCCTGCATGGATTTCGAAACATTCGGGAGAGGCATGAAAGCCCGTGTTTCCACTAATCCTATGTTTTTACATCCACCGTGGGATTTAGAGCGCTGTGTGTGTGCTGCAGACCACAGACAGTGCGCCACTTCAGGACAGGACGAGCAGAGTCCAGGGCAAAGGGCCAGACTGCACATAACTTATTAATAAAACATCCCAAAACTCATTTTCCCACAGTCCCCTCTGGCAGGACATTACTTTTATGAATGGCTTGTTTGTGCAGCATGTAGTCTGAATGTTGTGTTTCTTTGTTAATGATCATCTCTGGGTGTAGTCTAGATATTATGTACTGTACATATGAACCTACGTGTGTGTGTGTGCGTTTAATTGCTCGTCAGGCTCAGCCAGGCTGTCATGTGCCACAGCTGCAGAGAGAGAGAGAGAGAGAGAGAGAGAGAGAGAGAGAGAGAGAAAGAGAGAGAGAGAGAGAGAGATAGAAAGAGAGAGAGATAGAGAGAGAGAGAGAGACATATAAATCTTACATGCAGAGGATTAATGTCGTGGTCTCTGCAAAGGCTATTTTCCCTTTCCTGAATCAGGAGGTTAATCGTATTACCTGTGAAAGCGACAGGTAACAGCACACAACGGCACCTTTGAAAACTAGACAAGGAGAAATACAACAAGAGGGGGGCGTTGGGGGTGAAGTCAGACGAGGAGGGGGTGAAAATCAGAGAGAAACACTGAAAAGTGAGGCAGGATCGTTTGATGCGAGACGAGGGGGAAGAGAACGTTCTGGACCGGCGTCCATCCGAGGGCGCTGGCGTGCACATGCAGGACGAGGAGGCGAAGGAGAGGGACGACTCGTGTTACATCAATAAACTCGGAACATCAGAGAGGAAAAGAGAGAAGACAAAAGTAAGCTGTGTGATGCGGTTTTGGGGTGGTGGATGGGTGCACAGCGTCCCGTCAGACAAGCACGCTTCATTTTGAATGAATTATCAGCTCGCTGTGCTGGAGTTAGCACGTACATACACTGTTGAAAGTGCGATTGTAAAGGTCGGCCTTGGATTTAAGACACAAAAAGAAAATGAACCATTGGCATGAAACTAAAGCAGAATCAGATCAAATATCGGCGCTCTTCTCTGGCGATTGGGTCGTTTTTCCTTGCGTGTTTATCCACAGCAGCTGTTGCCTCTCGTGCCGCGTTCACAGAGCTACGGGTTACAATGCATAACCTTTCATTTCTTCTGCTATTCCAAACAAACAGCTGTTACTGCTGCCAGAAAGTGAAATGTATCACAGCTTTCTAAATCTTTCCAAGGAAAGACCTTCCACATACCAGATGTTTAGAACAGTAAAAACAAACAGCTTTCATGAACTGATGTGAGGTTGAATAACTCTCGTGGTGTTAACAGAGGCTGGAAAAGGGGAAAAAAATGCTTATTTTCTCTGAAAAGGTTTCAGATTATTAGCTAATGCTGATTCTTTCATCTTAACCGAAGGACCGGTGAGACTCAGAAGGAAAGAGATTTCACTGTGATTCATAAATAACACACAGACGAAAAGATTTACAACCCACATTCCAAGAAAGTTGTGATGCTGCGTAAAAGATAAATAAAAGAGACTGTGCTAATTTGCTAACCCCTTCTGACATAAACTCAACCGAAAACACTACAAAGACAATATATTTAATGTTTTTCTTCATCAGCTTCATTGATTTTTGTAAATATCTGCTTATTCTGAATCTGATGTTTCAAACCAGTTGGGACAGGAACAACAAAAGACTGGGAAAGTTGTGGAATGCTCCAAAAACACCTGTTTGGAACATTCCACAGGTAAACAGGTTGATTG
>JAPZEA010000002.1:17549223-17561678 GCA_029783685.1 Heniochus monoceros | reverse complement strand
TTTTGCAGCTGCCACTCATCTGAAGGGTTGCTTTTATACATGCTGACATTTCTGCCACAAGGAAATAAGTCAGTCTGAGGTACGCTGCTTTACGTTACACACACACACACACACACACACACACACACACACACACACACACACACACACATGCACACACACCACACACACACACAGAGGGTGACATAGACAAGAGGAAGGCCTGAGAGAAAAGGAGAGAAATTTGGGTAAAACTGACTTTCAGAAAATCCATCGGGGAGTTGATGAAGGCAGGGCGATGGCAAGAATTGATTCAGTGGAAATCAAGTCCTCCGACACCTCTGGTCCACAGATATCTGCCTCTGTAGCACAGACAGCTTAACCTCGGACTAACACCACTCACAGACAAAATACCTTTACTAAGCCTGGATTACCTCCTCTTTATAGAGAGAAGCACAGCTCTGCCAGCAAGCTGCCGTGTTGCTGATGTTTAGGATGTTTTCTTAACAAAGGACATAATTCATAGCAGAACTCTTGACCCCCCTCAGTGAAGTCCCCAGTCAACATCCCTCCATCTCTCTTTTTGGTCTGCCTTCTTGCAAAGTGCAGACGACTTTATTGATTGTCTGGAAGGGCAAAACACTCTCAGCTAGAAGTCATCTCCACCTTTTGACTTCTGAGGGAGGGCTAAAAACAATAGTGAGATGATTTAGAGCAAAGGGAGTGAGACTGAGAGGGAGGGAGGAGGGAGGAGGGAGGGAGGGAGGACTTGTTTTTGTTTTGTTTCTGCCATGTAAGCCCCGAGCCAATGTGATGCTCATGAACCGCAACAGACAGTAATTTTACTATTCACTAAGTTTGAGGACAACAACTGGTCGAACCAGAGAAAGATTTCCAGTCAAAGTGGGGAAAAGACGAGACAATAAAATAAAAACGGCAAGTGAATTTTCACAGATGGCCGGAACAATAATGGGAAACAAACTATGAGAGATACGTATAGATTCGGCTGTTTTACACCTGCGGCAAGATTCGTGACTCACCGGTGAGGCATTTTGTCAAAGAAAGACCCAATAACTGTTTGCCTCTACATGGTGCAAGCTGCATTTGTCTTTGTGGGGTAATTTCATGGGTCGTTTTACAAAATCTGCCATTTGGAAATAAAGCAAAAAGGTAAACAACATAATAATACGCAATTAAAACACTTATCAAAGAGCTGACATTGGACTTCATGCAAGAACATTTTTGTATTCTTATCTTGTTTCCGTGAAGTTGGCTCCTATGACTGTTCCAAATCCGATTTGCCAAACCCTCTTAACTGCACAAACTTCACGTAAATCATAACAAGCCAAATGCTGGACGGCTTTGATGGCAGGTGGTCAAGGGGATGAGACAGTCACGCAGATAAAGGGGAGAATATTATACAGCAGGTGATGTTACACTGTCAGATATTGTAATGGATGATATTCCATGGACAGCGACCTCCGTAAAGACCCTGAGGCAGCTGTTGGAGGATACTGAGAATATTCCTAAAAGCTACTTAATTCTATAATTTGTGGTGACAAAATATGGCACTAAAATCACAAAATCTAAAAAAACCTCTCAGTAAAGTGGCAAACCACGATGATGATATGATGAACAGAATACTAATTTTGCATAAAGTTGTGTATTTTCTATTTTAGTGGATTTTGACATGAATTCATTCAGATGGAGGAATTCTGATTATTGAGTGAGTGTTTTTCAGTGTAGAGAGGGAGACTCTCCCTCTATATGAGTGATATGTCAGGTCTGGATCACTCATACATGCCATTTAAAAATGAATCTGTTTGTACCAGAGGTTCTTGCATGAGATCCATTGTTCTTACTTGCTTTCTAGACATTTCACTCTGTCTTTTGGCTCATTTTGTTGCAGCTTGCATGCACGTATATGTATATTCCTGAGTGCGCTGTGTAAAAGTGGTTATTTGCATCTATCCTAGTATACCAGGCTTCAAGTTTGTCTGAGAAGACTGAAGAACATATCCTTCACAGCACCAGAGAAACAGATCCAGGAGAATACCACAGGCACACTTTAAAGCTATGCTCATTTAAATTCCTGCCCCCATCTTTTTAATCCTACTGTATCACTTGCCCTTTGTGATTCCTGAGGATATTACCTTTATGCAAATAAGCTCTGAGGTGCAACTAAAAGTAACCCCTGCAGATTGGACTCTTTGTTTCAGATCACTTCATGGGATCATTCGTAAAGGCAGGGAAGGACTTAAACGCACCGCTGAATTCATGCTAGAACAAAAGTGGTGCCACTGAAGACTGTGGGGAGGCAGAATAGAGGATTTATGTGTCTCAAATCTGTGTTCCTCCCATGCCACACAGCAACTGGTGGCATCCACATGTATCTTTCCTTTGTGCAGTGAGATAGATCAGGGGCTGTCTCTACCACCACCCAGATGGATGGCTAATTGTAATGGGCGCCCAGAACAGCTAACAATTAGACCTGAATGAAGATGGATGGGAATAGGGGGGTGGGAAGGGAAGAGGGGGTGGGCACGTAAGGAGAGAAAAAAAGGGGAGAAGATATGTGGCTGGTAAATGCTGAGGGATGCTGCACTTCCTCTCCTCAATGATTCCCCCTTCCTTTCCTCCTGTCTGGTGCCCCCTCATCAAGTTTAAGTACTGTGGAAGGCTATCTTGACTGGCTATCCTATTTTACTCTCAGTTAAACATAGCCTTATTCTAAGAAATGATCTGAGGGGGAATGGATTTCCTGTGAAATATAACCACGTGCAGGTAATAAATGCTGAACGAATGAAGTTTTGTTACGGTAAATGACCAGTGACGTTTGCTAAATGGTTGGCTTAATGGCTGCCAAGGTCATATGTCATTAAGGTTATGGAGCATTAAAGAACACTACATGTTATGTAGACGGTAGTAATGGGGTATTGAAGGATATGACATGCTTGAGCAATTTATGGCTCGGGTGAGGCATTAAAGATCACAGTTGTCATTAGCGGTGAAAGAGTGGACCATACAATGGTAATGGCTCTATCATACACCCTCTACACCGATCTTTTATAGTGTGAGAGACTGCCAACATAGAGCACATTAAATTAATGTGATGTAACATGGAACGAGCTGAACACATGTCAGCAACAGTTGTAGCAAAAGGCAGTAAAATCCATTGTAGCTGCTGCAAATTATACAACAAGATTAAGAGTCCACAGACACGCTAGCGGCTCTATGAGGCTGTGGTTAGGCACACCAGCGCTTTGAGCTAAATGCTAATGACAGCATGTTACAGTTACAGCCTCACAGTGTCAATGCTGACATGCCAGTGTTTAGCAGGTCAACCACGATCTACCCTGTTAACATGCAAACATTTGTTAATTAGCACTAAACATTAAGCTCAGGCTGATGGGGCTGTGATGAGTTCTGCACGTATTTGGTCATTAACAAAAGTATCGGACAAATTGAATTTTCGACCCGAAGATGGATGGCGCTAGATGAAAAGTCAGGAGATCATGGAAATATCTGTATAATCAAATCTGCAAAATGTAATATCTGTAATATATTCGCGCTGATCCACGAATGTGAACCTCATGGTGATGCTAGAGGAAAAAGTCATTAGGATTTGTCCTCTGGGGACCACAAACGTGTCGAGATAATTCAGTCTGGTGGAAGTGGCGGACAGATCCACACCGGCATCCACAGAGCTGCGCTGCTATGAAGGCCAAAAAGGATGTTTTGGTTAAGAACCAGTTGGGATGTGAAGTCAAATAATTTCCACAGAATCTACCACTAAAGCTAGCACAATATGCTATTCAAGACACACTCCACTGGCCTCAAGCACACAAGCTTAAATGCTAAGCAATACTTAATCCTGCGGGCTAATTAAAGACAGAGATGGTACAAATTTGCAAACCTATCATCATACTTGGCACTTAGACCTTGATTTGCCATAGTAATAATGTTCTCTAGGATCAAGGCATCCAGGTGGAATATTATTATGAAGGCAATGATAAGACGTTTGAGTCATGCTGTTATGAAATAGAGAAAACCTATCTGTTGGATGTGTGGGTGCTTGAACAAATTGCTGACCTCACTGCAGGCAAGCCAGGGAGGCATTCGAGTGCCCGAGGGAGTCATTTAGCACCGGTTAATGACGACAGTGCCGTCATGCTACACTGGTCAGTTGGTGGGCGCTCCTGGAAGGTGTGGGCGTCTGTTCTGGTGTTTGGGACACTGCACCACACTGCGGCTCTTTGGAGAACACACAGGAGGGTGGGACAGACCAAGGGCAGGGCCCAAACTGACAGGAAGTACAGCGAACGCACGCACGCACACACACACACACACAGACGGGGCCTTAAACAGATGCACATACATACACAAGAAGACAGACACACACCTTCCTTCCAGCCAGCACCTCATCTGGGTGATGGCTATTTCAGGAAAGAACACAGCATTAGGACGCACATCGCCTCCAGCTCTCCCCCCTTGCTACTCTCCGCCTGCCTCCCCTGCTCCCTCCTTCCCTCTGGCCTTCCTCGTCACCGCTCCTCTCCTCTCTCTCCTGCGTCGACTCTGTACATCTAATCGGTCCCAACCTGTTTTCAATATCTGTTTTTTTCCATCCCCTCTGTGTGTCTTTATCTCCCCGCACACTTGGCTGTGTTGCACCAGTGTCTTGCCTGGCAGACAAGGTTACAGTTAGTTAAGACTGGGCAGCGGTCAGGCCACGGTCGAACTGCAGGACTTTAAACAGATTTAAACTACAACCAGAGAGCATGTGCCGAGATGGATGGCAGTAATCACAGGGAGGGTGAGAGAGAGAGGAGCAGGGGGCGGAGAGGGTGGAGGCAGAGGACCAGAAATGAGGGGAGACGAGAAGAAATAAGAAAAGGGAGTGAAAAAAGCCTTGCTAGGGGAGGCGTGAACGAGAGTTATGAGAGAGAGGAATGGACTGAAAATATGTGTCAGTGTGTGCATGTCTGCCAGCTCAACAACAAACACACTGCTATCTATCTCCGGAGAACAAAAAGGCTCAGGCTTGCCCTCAAACTGATTACCAGTCCAGGTCTGTGTGTGCGCCAGCTGATGCTGCTACCCAGTTTGGCTCATGGACACACTAAAACACGATTCTTTAAAGGTCTAACAGCTGGGCTGTTTACCCAAAGGAAGATAGGATCTTTAAATCTTCTGCAGTTTAAACACGAGTTAACATAATCCATTTATAAATTTGTGCCTGTGTGTGTTTTTATTGCCGTACTTAGAAGGATAAAATCTCCTCAGAAGCATGGACCAACAAAGAAAACCATGTGAGGAGAAATTGCTGATATTCACATCTTTGACAGGCTATTGTAGGACTGAGCCTTGGGTTTTTAAATAGGTTTGAGCTATTGATAACATTTAGGTTGTGAAATGTTGATATTTTACGTAGTAATACGAGTTTCTCCTAAGAGTCAGAACAGCGAAAAAAAAAAACAAAAACGGTTTAATGAAGTGTTCCTGAGCTCATGTAGTAACATCCTTTATGCAATCACGTGTTTCCCAAAGTGGTGAACCTCACTCCATCCTTGCTTGTGATCGACTGAGCCTTTGGGATTGTAGTTCAGCTCAGCTCAGGAAAACTCAGATAATCTTTGACTATTAATGGGTGTTTAAGGCTGATCTGATCTGATTCGATTGACAGTGATCAAATAACCCAGTAATTCTTATTGGCTACTAGTACATAATCTATTTCCATCAGAGCCCCGCCCCCTTCAAACCAGCGAGAAGAGCAGAAACAAGAACAGAAATATCTCTGACCAATAACCAAAACTATTTTAACTTTGCCAGAAAAATTTGTGTTGATGTAAGACCCAATCACTTCTAATCAGAAACCGATTTTTCTCAGTAATGATTTCGCAACAGTACAAAAATCCAGTACCATTTTTGATCATTTATAAAGGTTTTATAAGTTGTAACTATTAATGGTTAATGAATAATTGAAGAATGCCTTATAGACGAGGTACAAGCCATTAGTAAGAACAAGTTTTGGGTTGCCAGTTGGTGTAAAATCCCTTTGGTGTGTGTTTATCTTTTCTATTTGGTAATAATGCAGCAAAAATGCAAATGCTGGTTAGCCATTAATAATTCAGTGTGTGTGTTACACATTTTCTAATAAGCTTTTAAGCCTCCATTTATACATTTTAACAAGTTGTTAATGAATAGATTTGGTTCCAGATTAGGCTTGTTCCAGGTTTTTCCATCAGGTAAGTGGCTCATTAGAGATCATTTCCTGATAAATTAAAGAGCTAAAACAGGGGTCCTCAACTAGATCTGTCCAAGAGCCAGAGGATTTCTGAGCATCTGAGCAGATACTGTGGGGGCCGGACATTAACAAAAAAAAAATTAGGCTTAATTAGCCTATTATTCTTTCATATTTTCACTTTCTTAGAAAATGAATGTTATTTTTATGAGCCTATCTCAATGTGAAAAAGGCTCTTAAAAGTCCAGAATGATGACTAGATACTGAACTAGAAAATGCTCTCAGACGTCCACCAAGGAGGCAGTCAGTGCTCAATACAAACCTGCAGTTGAACTACCAATGAACGAGTCCTCATCTCAACAGAAAACTCCTCTTCAGGATCCCAGGAAGCAAACGAAAATACTGATTGTGAGACTCAATACAACAGTTGCCCAACGAAAATAAAGCCAAGTGGCGCCTCTTGTGTCTAATAGACAAGCCTAGTGATTCTCTGACAACTCCGGATTTACCTCCCACAGCCTGGCCAGTGCGCTGCTGTCGGCTCCAGAGAATGGCCAGCAGGGGAGCTGAGTGGTTTGATGGTGGGTCCACGGAGTAGAGAGGATGGAGCTGGAGAATAATCCCTTTCTGTAGAGCTGGTGAATTACGATTTACGGACCTCTTGGCTAGCTGCCATCTGATTGATGATCACTGTTAGGATGGATTGGACCTCTTCCACTGGTGAATAACGTAAGATGCGCACATTTTCTGAACTCAGTCATATTTTGTGGGCCAGATAGGAAGCTTTGGCGGGCTGCCAGTTGATGATCACTGAGGTAAGTGTCCTGCTAGCGGATAAATAACAACCAGAGGAATTTTTTCCAACCTGGCAACATAACTGTTGTTCTTATTAATAGCTTCTAACTGATCTATAAAGCATCACTTGATGATTTATTAACCATCAGTAAAGCCATTAACTATAGCTCATAGGCCCTTTATAAAGAATGCCAAATTAGAAAGTGGTAACAAAAATCTGTATACTTACAAACTCTAGATCTTATGGTGAATTTCCTTCCATTGGGAAGGAGCTGCCTCTTGATCCCATTGGGAATTGAGCTAAGCTAGGCTAACATATCAAATTATTCTTTCAGTGGCACACAGAGGCATTGCAAGGATGATATGAGTACTGACTGACTGAAAAGAATCCTCCAAAGCTGATTTATATTTATGCAGAGCAAAAGGGAAATGGGAAGGTCATGTTTTAGGTATTCATGTCAAGGGAGAAGGTCCATTAAAGTATAGTTGATACTCACTGAATATGTATCATGCACCTACTGTTAATGTGAATGTAAGTCAGTGTGCATTATACACATTGTCATCATTAGTCTCGGGGATGACCCGACCCCCGTGGACCCCTCTCCTCTAGGGTAGAGAGACTTAAAGGCGCCCCTCCAGGCTGGAGGTACAACCCTCTGGCGTTCAGTTGAAGGGGAATAAAACTGTGTTCACCTGTACCTTCTGCGCCCGCCGCTTGTCTGCTCTCTGGTTCTGGTGATAGATGCGGCTAAAGTTGGACACGATGACAGGGACAGGCAGGGCAATTACCAGCACCCCACTCAGAGAGCAGATTGAGCCAAAGATCTTCCCTGCAATCGTCTTAGGAACCATGTCTCCGTACCTGCGAGCAGTGACAGGGAGAAAGAGAGAGTAAATTTAGTGAAACGTCTTATTATGCATTCAATAAAATCTGTCTGTGGTAGCTCAACCTCCAAGTCATGCACAGCCGACTGGAGGTCATTCACATCACGCAGACACACACACACACACACACACACACACACACACACACACACACACACAGAAATAATGGAACTCTTAGGACCAGGTGGCCCACAATAAAGAGAATGGATGCAGAATCACGCTCCCGTACCCCTCTCTCTAACCACCTCTGTTGTGAAGAAGCATGCATTGTGTAAACAGGTGCTAGCTGACTGAGATGTCTGTTTGCCCGGCTATTTCTCTTTCTGAGTGAGACAGCAGGGCAGAGAGAGAAAGAGACAAGCTGTCAGAGCCATAGACAGTGTTACAGGAGGAGAGAAGCATACTGAGACAGAGATGGAAAGACAGAGAAATTTATTTTTTTGACTGCAGAGGAGATAGCAGAAAAAAAGCTCCCACATGTTCAAAGGAGACAGCGGAGGAGAGTGAAGTCTCTGTTCTTGAAAATGTAAAAATGCGCGTCTGAATGTGAGTGAAAATTGAAGATTCACCACAAACTCATGAATTTTCTTTCCGTGTTCAATGTTCCAGCGTCAACTTTGTTATGTGTGTTTCATCTCTCCTCCAACCTTGCAACATGTCATTCCCTCATCTGTCTATTTCCTTATTTCCATTCTTCCTTTTGATCCTTCTTTTGTGCTGCCAACAGAGCAGTTTTAATGCTTGTATATCCAGTACAGCAGGATTTAACAGACTAGAATACAAACAGGCCATCAAAAATAGAAGTGGCAATAATTTGAGTGTAATCTGGGCTGGAGAAAGCAGGTTTTCAGTGTATTCTTTTACTCAAAAAGAGTAACTGCTGTGGCTCATAGTTTTGCTGATAGTAAGACTGACTTTTGACTCTTGTGAGGGCTTTTCTTTCACATAATGAACTGATTTCCTTCCCAGAAATAAACAGTGATTTCTTTCTCAGATAAGAACCCACATTACTTTCCAGATAAGGCAGTAATCAGTTTTACATTCAAATACCGCTGTAGAATTAAGAAAGTATTTCCTTTGCAGATAAGGAGACATTAGAATAATAAGAAGAAACAGACAGTAACGGTAACCAGGGCGTGAAAATGGACGGAATATCAGGAGCTGGATTGGGTGTTCAGACTAATGAAAGTCTCGAGTTAGGAAAACCTGAGAGACAAACAGACGAAGAGAGACACTTTAAAGAGAAACCTCCTTGTTAGATACACTGTCCTCCGTATGGTTTTAAAGCCAGAGGCAAAGATTGGCTACTCTGACCCTCCTGTTCTTGCACCATTTGGTGTCTAGGAGACCATTTATCCCAATCTGAAGAAGATGTGAGGGGTAGGTCTAATAGCACAACTGTGGAGGGTGCAGTCAGCATGCCCTGCAGCCCAAGGAAGAGCCTATATTTCACTGAGAGTTGAGAGACGTGCCCAGATAAGCTGCTTGCTGACTGGATTTAAGGTTGCCTTTGCTATATTCACTGTGAGGCTGAGAGGAGACCGTGCCTGGTCCCGACTTGCGGAAATAATCTAGCGGTCATCAAATTATGGGAGGAATGCCTGGCCAGTAGCAGCGACAGGGCCACTACCAAACACCTCATAAATAATAGAGGCGCTTGGGAGATCCTGAGATCTTACACTGATGCTGCTGGCCAGAAATGCAAAGTGTATGTATCCATGTGCCCACAGACCATTTAAGTCCATGAAAACAAACCAACCCCTGTTGGCAAAGATATACAAAACATCTTTTACACTGAGCAGAACCTGTCATGCCTGGAACTGCAATAGTGAGAGCACCCTTAATTGTTCATTGGATAGGGTGAAAAACAAGTCTTCTGCAACCTCAAATTGATGAGATTTGAGGAACCAGAGCTCTAGTTATGATTTTACAGCAATAGCAGTTACCAAACAAGCAAAGCTAACTCATCAGTAGACTGCAAGGATGTTTCTTTTGATGATTTTCATCCGCACAAGAAAACAATGCACAGAAAACAGCCACAATAAAATAATAAAGAATAGAATAGTCAAAAATATCAGAATTCATCCACTTTAAACACAGACCGAATATACTAGAGACATGATCAGGAGGAGGGAACATGCTGTAGATATTGTCTGCATTATGTCTCATTAATGCAGGACTATGCAGCAGGCTCAACACATGCTGAAAGGATATTAGAACAAAGGACACCAGGGAAATGGTGTCAGGTATGTACTGAATGTGTGTAACAATGGGGAGGCATGTCATTGTCTTTCCTTATCTCCTGTTACTTCTTGGCAGCACCTCTCTCAAAGCAAAAGAGGTGTATGGACACATCTTCCTAGAATTTCTATAGAATTCAAGCTCTTTTAGCTACTTTCGCTATCTCTGTCTCTGTCTCTGTCTCTCCTTTTCTCCAATTTGTTCCTCATGGACAGATTTATGTATTTTGTTTTCTCTCCTCTATAACACTGCTAATATTGAGCACTTGGCATGGAGAGAAATTAACAGGTGTGACGAACAAGTGGCAACTGCAACCTGAAAATACTGTCAGCAATTGGCTCATTAAAATATTACACAATAATTTAAAACTATGTCTCCTGACTCCAGTCCTCATTACAAGGAGCCCTGCTGGTTTTCATTGCAGCATTGCCATACATTGTTAACATTAAACTTGGTATAATATTCAGTACATTTATCCTGTGTCTTTTTTTTGTTGTATGCATTGGCGGACTAGATTTTTGAAAGACTTATTGATGTTTTTTATTTATTGATATTTTCAGGAGCATGGGGGATCCAATTTTATGTGCACATATTCTGAAGAAAAATGTCAAATATAGATGGATGGATCTGTTGCACGAAGAAGTGAACATGATTCCCCTCAGCATCACAGTGGACACACACCTACGCCACTGAACACACATGCACAAAGCACTTACTTATCAACTTGTGCGCCTGGCTTGTTCCAATTAATCTTAGCTCTCTTACTCTTACTAACTAACTTATTAAGTCTTTCAGTCTCAGTCTTTCTGGTATTACATTTGCTTTCATCTATCACTTTCAATTTTGTTTGTCATCCTCATTCATTTATGCTTGTGTATTGCTTCTCCACCATCAAGTCAAAACCTAAACACTGCAGGCTGATATAACATTCTTTTAGAACAGACAAGCTCCCAGGTGAAAGAACTCATTTTATTTTAATGACCATTTTAATCTGCTGTACCACTAACCATTAAAATCAGCAATGAGATGATGTTTTCTGCATTAGTGTTTTCTTTATAAATGACCTTCATAAAAGAAAAAAAAGACGGTTGGTATGACGATGACTAAACACTGCAGGTCCACTTCTGCTACAATAACAGGGTTCAGCAGTCCAAAGGCAATTACCTTTAATTACATCTTCGCTTCTTTTGAGAGCCTGCAATCAAGAAGTGCGTCAGTAATGCCCACAACAAGGACAACAAGAAAGCACGCTATATATAAGGTATGGTGCATAGCCTGATGCAGCTGACAAATGCAAGCGCCTTGGAAACAAGCTGAGAAAAATGAGGATATTTCACCATGCTCTGGCTTATTGATTAAAATTGATATTTTAATCCATATCATCAGCAGGACGAGGTTAGGTCAAGTTTTGCTGAACCCAGTCATTTATTTTTGTGACCACTGATGAGCTCGCATTAGTTACCAGTTTCACTATTCTCTGTATTTGTAGACATAGGCTCTCCTTTGATCCCGCCATCAAATATAACTCTAAAACGCAGCACCTAAAACATATGCAGTACCCTGCATATGTTTTTAACTACGACACTGTATTGCTGTCTTTACTAGGTCCAGGTGCAGGCCAGGGGAGGTCAGAGCACAGAGTATTGATGAGATGGCAGAAAGCAGAGAAAACGCTGATGTTGCTTCTGGGAGGGAAATAGATAACATTGACAGGGGAGTGTAACTCCCAACGGTCAATTATTAAAATGGAGAAAAGCTGTATGTGTGCGCATTTCCTGCTGACGGTGGGTCAGACTGGAGAGACGTGGGGTCACAGGCTAACAAGGATAGATGCATGTGCACGTCTATCTATCTATCTATCTATCTATCTATCTATCGCTAGATAGCCAGCTATCCATATGTTTGCATTATGTATTTGTGCATCCACTTTCTCTTAAAATTAGCTAAGCATTAGTCATCTCAGCTACACCTGTCATCTCCACGGGTTACCTTACCTTTAACTGAAAACTTAACCGCTATAATCACACACACACACACACACACACACACACACACACACACACACACACACACACACACACACACAGACACACACTATATGTAGCCTAACACACACCGCCAAGTACCGATGTTCACCATAATACACAGTTGTATTATGCTCCTTCACTCTCTACCTACTGTTTCATTTCCTCATCTCCCTTTAGCATGAAAAGTTCACCAGTGGCCTCCAGCTCAGTAAGAAGCCGTCCAATGGTGAAACCACTACCACCACAACTACAAGCAAATCTCCTGCTAAGACCCCAACAAAGAA
>JAPZEA010000002.1:17399496-17409803 GCA_029783685.1 Heniochus monoceros | reverse complement strand
CCGACAACAGTTTTACAAAGTGTTCCTGAGTCGATGTAGTATTCTCCTTGATCATCATGTGTTCATCATGTGTCGCGTCTCCATCCTTTCTTGTTTTCCTCTGAGCGTCTTTGGTGAAGTAAAATGTTCTATTGTACCTCCCACACGCAGGAGTGGAGAATTTGGGAATCATCTTTGAGTTTTCTCCCTGGGTGTTGAAGATCTGTCCTGAAGATGGCCTGAAGGTGGGACACAGAGATTTGAGCAAAAAGATTTTTATCCTCTATGCATGTGAATGTTTTTGTATTTACTGTTGTTTGTTTAATCTCTCTTCCTGTCCAGATCTTCACAGAGGACCTGACAGAGGTGGAGACTTTGCCCAGAGACAAGGTGCTGAACTTCCTGAAGGAGGGCTTTAAGGAGCTCGCCATCCCATATTTGGAGCACATCATTTACGTGTGGGACGATACAGGCCCTGAGTTTCACAACGTGCTCATCCAGCTCTACCTGGAGAGGGTTCAAGGCCTCATGAAACAGTACCTCAACTCACTGCCAGAAGGTATGAAAGTGAAGACCCTTTAAAAGGTCATGAAAGGTTTTACATTAACTCAATTTAACACAAAACGATAAAAGTAATGTTTTTCGACATTTCAACAAGAAATTAAGGGCTTATTTTTTAGTTCTGAAAATGCCAAAAGACCATAATTCTAAATTATTGTAGGATTTTCATGTAATTACATCACTGCATATGGGTTCAGATTGCTTTCACTTACTCATCCACTCATTGTTATCTCTCATTGCTTTGCAAATAAAGCCTGTGTCAGGACTTATAATGAAGTCCATCCATCTCTCTCTGTTTGTGCCTTCTAATGATCGTCCAGGGATCGTGTATTGAAATGAGCCTCTGAGCCAACGTCACTACATTTGTAGCTTATTAATGTGAATTCTGCTGGAGAAATAAACTAATAACTTCATGCTGTGTCATGAATCATACTGCAGTACACAGCCTGTGACATTAAGATATTGTTTCTAACTGTCGATTGGTAGAGCCGCGTGAAACCATTGGCAGGATGTGAACCACACCACCTGTTTGCTCAGACATGCGACCTCATGGGGGTACATGATACAAACAAAATAGGATAAATACCTTCGTCTATAGCACTACGAGTAGTTAAAACCGTTTTTACCGTTTTGTCAAGAATGATTATCAAGTTGACTGCCAATCATGTTCACAAATATTTGATTAATTTCTTTTTACTTCCATTTGCCTTCTTTGGCTGACCAAAAACCCAAAAGAAATTGAAATTACTATCACAAGAGACTAAGAAAAGCTCACTTTTGAGAAGGTTTAAGTGGTGAATTTTTGGTATTTTTTCTAAAACATTGGTGCTTCTGTCGAATCTTTGCAGCTCTAGACTGTAACTGACACCTCTGTGCTGTTGTAGGAGTTCCAGCTGTTGCTGCAGGGAAGGAGGAAGGTGATCTGGGGGAGTTCAGGAACAAGCTGCTGTCTTTCCTGGATATTTCTACCAGCTATGAACCAGCCAGACTCATCAGTGACTTTCCCTTTGATGGTAAGAAATGGATTTACACAATGGACAAACAGGCTGACAAGATGACGTGTCCCTTGTGATGACATGAAAATAATCCCTTAAACATTTACATCTTGGTTGCGGAAGAAAATTAGTTTTTGACACATTGCCGACATCTGCTGAATTTCAAACCACAGATTTTAATATCAGGACATATCTAACATGTGCCAAAGAAAAAAAGTATTTCATACATTTCCAATTACCCTGTGTACACATGTTCTCAGTTACAGAGGAATGTTTAAGCCGAGTTATATACAGTATACTTAAGCTGAAGGGTGGAAGTTGCACCTCTGACCTTGTTTTCCATCCCAAAGGCCTGCTGGAGGAACGGGCTCTGCTTCTGGGTCGGATGGGTAAACACGAGCAGGCGCTCTTCATCTATGTGCACATCCTGAAGGACACCCGCATGGCCGAAGAGTGAGTAACACCAACCACCGGCCAAATGATTGCAAACTCCTGCAGCTAATTTGACGTATAATGAGCCATCAGCTTCTGACTGTGAAACAGTAAATAAGTCGGTCTCTGCCCTGAAATCGTGTTTGATTACAGGTTTATTCTACGAGGCAGCAAATCAGTTAGTCAACATAATGGAAACAAGCAGAACTTTGATGTTTTGTCTTTGCTTGTGATTTTCTCTGCAGATACTGTCACCGACATTACAACAGTTCAGTCGAGGGGAATAAAGATGTAAGTAGCTTTTAGTGTAATTTCACTTCATGTTTTGGTCCTGATTTGTTAATTTTTCCAGAAATCTACATATCTGTTGCCTTCTTGGATATTGCTCTGTTTGTTGTGTCTACTCAGATTTGATCACAGCTCTGCTGTGTTTGTTTTTTTCTGACCACTTTTTTCATTTTGTACGCTCTGCTGCCTTCTGCTAAGTGCCTTTGTATCTGCAGAAATTGCTATACAAATATAATGGATTATTTATGCCTCATGCACCCAATGACAGGCGCATTGCCAGTTCTACAAAAAGCCTAATATCTCAGAAATGACAGCTGATGTTGTCTGTTGCGTGTGTATAATGTTGTTTGATTGTGCGACCAAACAAGAACAATATTTAAGTACTCAAAATGAATGAATAAGTATTGGATTGGAGGAGAAAATCAATGAATCATTACTCTTCCTGTAAAGAAAGAAATAAGATCTCTGGATACAGAATACAGAATGTCTGTGTGTAACGTCTACTGATAATATTAAAACCATTATTATAGCCGGATTTTAAAGGAAAAGTTTATCATTTAGGAAATTCACTTCTTCGCTGTCTGAGAGATGGATGAGATGATCAAACCACTCTCATATCTGCACTTTCATGTGAAGCTGCAGCCAGTTAGCTTATCTGAGCATAGAGACTGGAAGCAGGGGAAACAGCAGCCTGGCTCTGGCTGCAGGTAACACAATCCACCGAACAGCATAGTTCAGTAAATAACACATTCTACCTTTTTTGTTTGTTTTGTTGTTTTAGCCTCTAATTTTTACACTTTTTACTTTTTCTCAAAATGTCGAACTATTTCTGTGTGTAAACTCAGCATGTTGTAGTCAAGTGGGTTCCTCTAACTTTTTTTTTACATTCCTTGTATATTTTTAAAGAAAATTTAAATAGTTTTCTTGCCTAATTTCTCTTATCTGATCATTTTTGTCTTGTAACCTGGCAAATATTATATCTTATTTTATCTTACAACCCTGATTCCAAGTTGGTACGCCGTGTAAAACATAAACAAAACAGAATGTGATCATTTGCTAATCTTTTTTGACACATACTCAACTGAAAACAGCACAAAGACAATATATTTAAAGTTTGACCTCATCAGCTTCATTGATTGTTGTAAATATCTGCTTATTCTGAATCTGATGCAGCAACACGTTTCAAACAAGTTGGGACAGCAGCAACAAAAGACTGGGAAAGTGGTATAAAGGATGTTACTACATGGGTTCAGCAATACTTTGTAAAAACTTGGTCATCACATGTTCTGTTCTTTTTCAGACAATAATTTTCATAAATAAGTGCGAATGATCAGAAAACTTCTGAAACTTGCCAGCTTTCCATTAAATCTCTGTCGCGTTGTCACTGGCGCATAACAACGGAAGATAGATTTTTTAAATGTGCTTGTAGTGGAAATACGCGATGCATAGAGCACCAAATTTCCTTTCTGGGAGATTAGATTTATATCTGTTTAAAAAAAAACAATACAGTGTGTAGCTAGTGACCTCATTTCTCATTCCTGTTCTATTATATAATGCAGTTTGTTCTGATGACACAAGATATTCAAGACTGGACCGAATACATCTTTGCTTCCAGCTTTGACTTTAATCAAAAGTGCACGATTAAGTGCTTCTTTCTTTTTTCTTTTTTTCTTTTTTTTTTTTTTTGACACGTGTGGCCCACATCTTCAGTTTGAATGTGGTGCCCGCCGTAGCACCACATTGCATTCCTTGCCTTCTGACAAAAGCAATTTAATGCCTTGTGTCTGGGTGGAAAGGTTTTTAACACACAGGAGAGGTGAGTGAAAGCATGTGTGCTCCAACCAAACGCTCGCGCTCAGTCGGAGGAAATGTAATCTGCTGCTAAAGCCTGAATCACACTGCTCATCCCCAGCAGTGAATGATGTTGGTGAACAAGTCTCAGAGGGTAGCAGAAAAGATCAACCTCAACAGATTGGCCCTGGTCCCTCTCGCAAATGATTGATTGCCAGGTAAACAACATTACCATTTTAAATCTGCCCATAGGGTTGTTAGCAACTGTTTGCTGACTGGATGACTAAATGATTGAAGCTGCAGCGCCCATTTAAATCTCGTTTTTTTTCATCAAGCTCATGGATGAGTTTTTAACAAGGATGTATTTAGAACAACTGGCTCTGATGGACGTCTATTGTAATGTCCCCTAGGCTCAATACTACACGTACTGTATGTTGACAAAAACAGTTCACATGAGAGGAATAAGATATCCTGCCAGGCCCACAGTGACCACTGAGGACACAGAGGTCCTGTCCTCTTTTTTAATTTTGGTGCATATATATTTCTGAAAATGTTAAATTAGTGTGACAAATTACTAAAACTAGCTGTAATGATGTGTTGCAAATAAAGGTTGGCATCATATTGCCAGCTGAGCTGAACAGCACTTTCAAAGCACACATGACTGGCATTACCAATGCTGTACTGGTAGTATGGATGATACAAATCCTCTTAAATAATTTAACAATATAAAATTGCAATAATAAGGAGGGGTGCTCCGGTTATATAGCTACCTCTCGAGGCAAGGTTGGTCAGCGCTGTGAAAGATAGACCTTCCATAGTCTGTACTCCACCTGACCTACTCACTCAAAACAAGTCACTGCAAGTTGCACCACAGGAACAGAGGCAGAAGCTGCATTGAAGATGTAAGTTCAACCTACATGCTTTCAAAAAGCGACATGTCCAAACTTTTTTGGAATCTGTTGAGAGTTTCTGACATTTTCAGCGGCAAAAATATTCACAGAAGGAAAGCTTTGAAAAAACAACTAGTCTACCTTGCTGCAGTCACACTGCCTGTTAACGCCCACTCCAAAGGTGGCCCGTGTCAGTCCTCGCCTTCCTGTGTCCAAAATAAGTCTGTTTGCATCTTTGAGAGAGAAGTCAGGCTGTTCTGGGTCATGGTGTTTTTGGAATTGGAAGATTTTCTAATTCCTTTTGCTCTCTAATCCTTCATGTACCAGAATATTTGTGGACAGGAAATGTACAGGATATGATAGAAAGTTGTGTGTACAATGATTTTTACCTAAATGTTTCAGTGATGTCTCATTTATCACTGTAATTCATTCGTCTGTGTTGAAACAGATCTTTTTTATTTTGCATTTTGATGTTGTGGTTGGGTTCAGGGGTGCTGGCCGTAGCAGTCATGCATCTCTATGAAGCTTCTCCCTTTGTTCCATTATATCTTATACACTAATTTTTCACTGTCATGCCATGTGTAACATTTAGATTATGGCTTATTGTTTGGATGAACTTGATTAATGAGTGCTAGAACACAGTATCAGCATCTTTATCTGCTCAATTTGTTTGACAGTGAAACTGATTTGAATGCAATAAAAACACAGTCATTTCAAACTGGCCATATTTGTGACTTCTTGTGTTGGAGTCCAGTTTTCATCTACGTGTTGGCACTGACATTATTTCATTGTTACTCTCTAAATGTATTACAATGCAGAGATTTCTACTACCACCTTCAAAGTTTTCTCAAGGAGACATGCCACCAGAACCACCCTCGCAGGGCCAGGACTCATGACTTCAGTACTTTCTAAAATCCTGGCCAGGGCCCTGTTCCACTTCAGCCACCACTGAGCACAGGCCGCTGATTCAAGCTAATTGTGGAAATTATCCCTGTGCTAATGTTGAAATTGAGTCCTTGTGGAGTAAGAGGGAAGAGCTTTAACAAGGGAGGAGGCTATTCATAAAGGAAACAGATGAGACTACCAGAGACACAGAGGAGGACACTGGAGAGAGGGCTGCACAGAGATGGAGTAAAGGAGGAAAGAGGAATGTGCTCAGAGGGACGGCAGGACGCCGACTGCGAGCTGTAATGTTGCTGTTGCTTTTCCTGTGCATCACAGAGCACTTCATCATAGGTGGGTTTTTCTCCAGGTCCCCTCCCCTCCCATCCGGCCCCCCTACCACCATCCCCGTCCCCTGTCCCTCTCTGCCTCCCGGGCCCCCCGCCGCAAGCCTGATCTATTGGTTTTCAGCAGTGCGCGGAGCGATAAATCATGGGAATGGGGGCCGGCGATGATTAGGTTGCGGGGTGCAGAGAGAGAGAGAGAGAGAAGAGAAAAGAGGGGACGGATGGATTGGAGGAGGAAGTGGAGGAGGAGGAGGGGTGAAGGTGGGCCCAGCAGCGTTGTGTACAGCAGACAGGTTACTGATGGCGTTTGTTTCTCCCAGGCCTGCTCTGTGCAGGGGGCAGATTCTCCTGGGTGTTACATAAAGGAGCTATGGGTCTGCCGGGGCCCGACGCAGCCTCGAGGACACATAAACTGAGCTGGAATTACCCAGGCGCTGAGATATATACGGGCACGGCAGCATTGCTTATTCTGGCCAAGCCCATTATATCAGCCCTGCTCCGGAGACGAAGAGGAGGAGTAGGAGGGAGAGGCAGAGTGGGAGCGAGATGAGCCCATGGGAGCAGAAAATGTAGATTAATACTGTTGCATATTTTATTACAATTAAAACTTCATTTGTCTAAATGTGTGGACTTTAGCCTCATTTAAGCCTTGTTGGCTTGGTAGTTTTTTAACAGGAGGATAATGGAGAGATTGACCAGCTCACCATGAATAAACACTGCTGTTTTTGTTCTGTGACAGTTTAAAAATGGATAGTTACACCTTATTTTGCCCAGCACCTAGAAATTGAGCTCCCTGTCAATTATTGATACTCCCACCACATCTGATTATATAAATACTGGGAGGAATGTTGATGAGATTTGTCTGGAACTTGAGCAAAACTTGGGTTTATTGGCTCATTGACAGAGATCCGCTAGTCGAGCACCCTTTAGCCTGTCACCTTTTCTCAGGTAACAAATCCCCCACAATGCACCCAGCCGCCATGTCTGGGGCTGAGGAGTGGGAAAACACAAACACGAGCAGGGATGATAATGAACAAGCTCGCACGCGTGTGACTGAGAGCGGGATGTGCCACAACAAGCCCCCCTCACATTGTACAACTCGGTTTTACCGCTCGCCCATTTAATGGCTGTTCTCTGTTACTGTATGTTTCATCAGCGGCGCAGGGTGGCAGGTGGGAGGGATCCTGCCTTTGGAGGAGCGGAGAGGGGCTTTGTTTGCTTTAGTTTACACGCTCGCTCGTTGTTTGTTGCATGTTGGCGCGCCAGCTCTCTGCCGTCAGCCTCGCTATCATCGAGTCTGACAGCTCCGCGGCCATGTTTTGAAGGGAGACGAGGAATTAAAAGATAGAGATGGGTGGGAGAGAGGAAGAAAGGATCCAGGTGCCGCGCTTTAACCTCACCTGCCAAGATCTTACAAACTGATTCTCTTTTTAGGATCTCTGGTTCCAGGTTCAGGGTGAAGCTACAGAAGGCACCTTTAGAGCTAATGTGGGTGATTCTCTTCTTTTTCTTGGGTGCGGGAGGAGGGGGGGGGGTGGCTGGGATTACAGAGATGATCCTGCCATTCATCCTAGCTCTAAACAGAGCCCCGTCTTCCCTCCCCAAACCCTGCTAATTCCCTTTTGATGAGGCGTGCTAAATAAATCCTATTTCCACGCCTTTATTCCCCACCGACTCCTGGAGCGTAGATCAGGGACGCAGATTTTAGGGGCTTCTGCCGCCGTTTGGGACCCACAATGGAGCCCGTCTGCATGGCGGCCCACTCTGTCCAGTCAGCCTCATTATGCTTTCACCCCAACACATGCCCAGTGGCCCACAAACAGACACACAAACACCAGCAGACTGACACATTTACACATGCACTTTCACACAAACACGCCATGATGGCTTTGTGCAATTGCTAGGACAAATGCCGGACATCATGTCATGTACTTCAAATTTGTGGTCGGACTGTAAAAGGATACTCCAGGTGACCGTGAGCGTTTGCTTGTGTGTGTGCAGGGGATCGTCTCCGAGGCAATGACCAGGAGTTGGCCGAAGTGGTGGGAGCAGTAAGGATGGAAGAGGGAGACTCGGACTGAATCCAAGATGTGACAGATTTAAAATAAAGAAAAAAGCAGATTACAGGAGAGGCCTCGGTTTACTGGGACTGTACTGTCACATCTGTGTCGTGCTCAAAGAGACGTCTACTTACCTCGCTGCAGGGAGTAAAGACATGTTTTGTCAGGTCTTTATATTCCCTTTGAGTTTTTCCTTGTCTCATTGCATTGCTACATATGAATATGTAATAATACATTCACTTTATGTGGTTTGTTGAGGTGCATTGTTGATGTAATCATCAATATTTTGTTGTAATTTTTTATATTTTCAAGTAAAAGAAGGTGAATTTTTCAAATGTCTGATTATTATTTTCATGCATTTTGCCTTAATTTGAAAGTAGGAGTGGGAAATCCTCTATCACGGTATTTGTAATTTTATGATATCGATAGATACTGTGATATAGTACATTCTGCAGAAAAATACTTCATCGCAGTGATGCAAAAAATGTATAAAAATCTTGCCAAATTGCCCAAAATGACCTAATGCACCCAGAGATGTTCAAAGGACCACAGTATAAGAAACAGTTCACACATTTCTGTTGTCATATCATCCAACCCTTCTTGATGAGGTGCAATAGAGAATCCAGAAGGAAGCGTAAGGGAGCAAATCTCCCCTGCTGGATTTGAAAGTATGTTGTGGTCATGTGGCATTCCTAATTATTTAATTTGTTACTGTGTTCAATAAGAGAAAAGACACTTTTCAAATACATCATATTTATTCAGAAAATTATCTGAAAATTCACTCTAATCATCATGAAGTGACCCCTATCGTAGTTACTGCAACATTAATGTCTTGCTACACTTGAATCAAAAGTCAGTGTTGATTCAGTGGGTGATAAATAGAGGAACAATGATGAACCGTTAACAGTAAGCTGTTTTGGTATGACATTCACAAGTGATATCTATTGCAAGCACCTAAATACCTGTTTTCAAAGGAAACGCTCACAATAAAGTGCATCTTCTGTCAACGCAGGCCCAAACTGTTTCCGTCATCAGGAGGATATTGCACAGTTCATTGCGTTACCGCGCTGAAAACAAGGCCACCTGCTCTCTTTCTTCTTTTCCCAAGAGGCAAATTATCAAGGCTCCAAAGAGGAACGGAAAGCGCTCTTCTGAAGTTCACAAAAACTACACTAATATGTGACTTAAGTGTCATTGAAATGCTTCTGACATATGTTTTGCTACAAAACAGATTCTCCTACACACTACAACCTTCAAAAATATACAACATCGGAGATGAAGCTCACAAACTACACACATTTATAGCAAGATGATTAATACTGCAAAAACTGAAGTGTTGTGGCTCTGGAAGCTTCTTGAACCTGTTTGAACATGATGCTGCTCTAAACGCTGCAAGAAACCTCGCAAGGCTGATACGATCTGATACGATAAAATCCTGGATTTTGGTATTTAATACAAAGGAAACTGAGATACTGTAGTTCAAGGACGCATCCAATCTTGAACTGTGGGGGAGTCAGAGGTTGTTTTGGCACTCAGAGTGGAAGAATAAATACTCCTGCATGCAGATTATTTAATGATAAAGGCTTACCACTTCAGACGCAGAAAATGGCAAGGAGGAGGCCTGTATCCTCAACACCAAACCTCAATAAAAGGCCGGCATTCAGGTGCCACACAGACCTCCACACATTTAGCCCTTGAGCAGGATTGCTGTTGATCTCATTGACGCTGTAGCGTTATGATTGGTTGGTAGGGTGGATGATAATCTCACTGGTGCGTTCATGGCTTCCTGGTCATCAATGGGAACAGGAGGTGGTTGATTCAAGGCTGTCAGTCGCACTGTCCTCCACCAGACTCAATCTTCCTGGCTGCAGGGCCCAGCTCCACCTTGCAAACCCTCTGGGCAAACTTCAGTGAGCACAGTGTATCCCCCACATTGCTCTCCAGCGCAGACACCTTTAGAAGAAACGTTGAAACAAATCAAGGCCCATAACAAGCATCAACAAAGAGAGAGAGAGAGAGAGAGAGAGAGAGAGAGAGAGAGAGAGAGAGAGAGAGAGAGAGAGAGAGAGAGAGAGCGCTAGA
>JAPZEA010000002.1:17355025-17368811 GCA_029783685.1 Heniochus monoceros | reverse complement strand
CGATCTCAATTGTGATGCAACTATCTTTCAATATTTTAATGACTATTAGCTTATTGTTCACTTAAAAATGGGTTATCAGCTAAAGATTTCTTATTCAATTAGACAGAAATGACTAATTAAATGACTAATTATATGAGCATGGGCAAATCGTGTCAAAACACAGCCTATTAACATCTTAATAGTAAATAATGTACAACGGTGCACCTTTGTCTTCAAAGTCGCTGCAACAGATGAAGATTACAAATGTACAATCTGCGCCATCTATTTTTCAGATGTGACATACAGAACGAGGGTTTTCTAACCAACAGTCGACATCAGTCACAATTAAAGATATCTGCATCAAAGCCCTCACGGTGTCATCGGACAATTCCATGCCTCAGATTGCCTCAACATCCACAGTGTCACTGCTAAAAAGCCAAAAAATGTTCCACAGTTCATCAAAACATATCGCCGAGCAGCTTATACCTTTCAGCTGCGGTCAGACATTCCCACCTCTCCCCGGCATGACTCACCATGAACCGCTTACACATGCGTGGCAGTAAGAGAGCGACACACACAAACACCCGCACTGCTTATAGAAGGTGACATTCACCAGGCTGCCCGCCAAATCACCAGGCAAGCCAGGTTGGTCATGGCTGCCAGAGAAGGATGCAATTAACTTTGGGAGCCTCCTGACAGCTCTACCTCTGAATGCGTACATTTGTGAGAGTGACAAATTGTAACACAGCTTAAAGTGTATTAGTGATTAAAACTTGCTATCTCTCCATAAAAATGCAAGGTAGCTGGGGAGCAGGAAGGCAGGGGAGGGACCCAAATGCAGACGACTGAGGCAGATCTGGTGCAGTTCAGTGATTTAATTACAGAAACTGAAGCACACGAGGCAGACGAGGGTCAAAACCAGAAGGCAAGAGTCCAACACAGGCACTCAAATCCATAAAGAGCAGGCACAAATCCAAAATCAGGCAAAAAATAGTCAAAAACAGGCTGATAAACAGATAAACAGACAACAGAGGCCAGAAAATAAGATGATAAAGCGCATGGAAACTAACTTACCAGCCTGATTGTTGTGATGTGGACTGGTGTATGTGGTGAGGTCGAGGGGCAGGTGGGGAAGCTCAGGTGACTTCAAGGCTAATGAGAAGTGGGAACAGGTGTGTGGATGGGTGGGGCAGTCAGGTGATGAGGACAGGAGGGAAAGCCTGAGGACATCTGTCGGACGGATGGAAAAAAGGCGAAGAAGTGGCCTGGGAGGGACAGAAATGTGTCTGGAGAGGAGGGACAGGGAGGCAGACTGTGACAGTTTTATTGCAGCAGCTGGTGATTTTGTTAAATGGGTTTCATGGGTTTCCTGTGTTTCATGCAGACGTATACACGCATAAACGTGTGTCTCATTACAGCTCAGGTTTGCTGTCATCCTGTCAGATAGACAGGTGTCCCTTCCAATGTCACAGACTCTCTGTGGCTCAGAGCTGACAGGAGGAGCCCAGACTTCATTAGCAGGTCAATTAACATTTCCCAGACAACATCTGGAGGACACACTGGCCACCCAGCTGCTATTACACACCTCTTAATTTCCCTTCCCCTCAGAATAGCATCAAAAACGATGTAGCTGCAGTCTAATGACTCCATCTTCGACTCGCACGGAACGTTGAACTGCATTAAGGTGTGTAATTGAATACTGACTGGCAAAGCACCGAGGAGCAACTTAAAACAACTGTCAGAAGTGTTAGCTTTGGACTCTAGAGGAATTCTACATCAATCAGTAGCTTCTCTGATATATTTGTGCCTCATTCGCCATCTTCCTCCTAGTTTGTGCTCAGACCTCATCATCAGCTTTTGCCTCTTTCTTATGGCCTCGCCTCAATACCTTATCTGTCTCTCGTGGCTTTCCCTGACTACTACTTGGAAACTCATCTTTACATGATTGATCTGAGCCAAACAGAGAGCAGCAGCAGTGTTGCCAGTCGCTCAGCGTAGCGCTGCAGGCAGGCATTTGCAAAATTGTGGGCACATAGCACACAAGCTCACGCGGCGCGCTGACATTGATACATTCGCATGGGATCGCAGAAATACGAGAGACGAAATGAGAAAAACAACTCTATTTATTCTCCGCTGACCCAGCCACAGCCAAAGGCGGCCTCCTCTCATCACAATGGGGCTGTCAGGTGGGGCTGTCTTTTTGTGACTTCTTGATGGAGGTTTTTTTTCCCCCCGCCCTTTTTGTTTTATTTATTTATTTCTATAATCAAGGAAAGGAAAATGTCTCCTAAGAGGTGAGGGAGATGGATTGTGCAGTTGACAGGAAACCAGAGAGTTAGGGGACACACTGACAGATGCCCACAAAGAAAAGGCTAAACAGGAAATGCTATTGGGTAGTCTGTACTTGTTCATCTACAGGACGCCCGGGTCAAGTGCAAAGGCTGGTTGTTGTTTATGGCAAAGAAGGATGTGAATGCAGATTTTATGGGTTTATACATAAACAATTAACACAGCCAACCTGTCTTTCTATTATGCTGCTGGATCATATGCTGTATGCTTTGCCAGAACATTGTTGCCAATCTACTATATATACAGTCACGGAATAACTTAATATCATTGGACGAGAATCCCTGTGACTACGTCTTATCAAATATGAGCCTGATGTGTATCAAGGTGGAGGTCCTTGATGACAAAAATGTTGAGAGCTGAGCTGTGCTGTAGCTGATGGTGTTTGAAAATGATCAAATGTGTAGAGATCCTGTAGTCTGTCTCACTGTGCCAAGCCAGGCAGAGAGGACATCTTTCTCTCCATCTGGCTTTTACTGATGTTTTTCAGCTGCTCTTGCTGTCATCTACATATCTATGTGATACCACAGGGAGATATGGCAATTACAGCGTGACGTAGATGAATAAAGGCCAACAGTCAACCTACCTTGCTGTAAGGCAGGTAGGAAAATACCTTTAACCTTAGCTCTGTATGGATAAGAAACAGATCAAAGTTAACATTCTAGCACCATAAATGTGCCACAGGTATATCTGTATATCTCCAGAGAAAACTATGTATACAGGGGGGAGGTGTAATAAAAATAAGAATAACAATAAATGGAAAAAGAAAAAGAGCTGTTGTTGACTTTCCTCAAAAACATCAAAAGTAATTGTATAGTCTTATGTGAGCCAACTCTTGAATTAAATTGGAAAGGTGTATGCTCTGTTATATTCATTTGTCACCAGTTTTCTGAAGAGGAGCCTTAATAGCTTAGGTGAGCCTCCTTCTATAAAGGCTGGTTTCATTGATCACATAATTAATGGTGGAAGTCTTCTGTCATTCTTGATGGCTTTTAAGGCAGTTGATTTTTTGTTTGTTTGTTTGTTTGTTTGTCATCTTTTTTGTTTTGCTGGCATTTAAAAGGCATTTACATTACATTTACTGTCTGTGTTGTTTCAGTTCTGCCGTGTGAGGTGCTATGGACTGCGTGTTTGCATGAAAGGTGCTATTTAAATAAAGTTGGGTTGAGTTTGATAAGGATGGAATTGCATTTGGCTCCTTCTGTTTCAGCACCCTGGTATTGTGCACGCTGTAACGGCTTACCGAGACACTTGAATAACTCAGAGCCACCATTAATGTTATTAGTTCCACTTGTGCTTTTCCAACTAGGACAAGTCCAAATGTCTGCTGTGAAACAGGGCCTGTTTAACAGTAGAACATGTTTCATGTCACTCACACGGGAATATCTGGTAAGGAGACTTGATAGCTTGTGTGTCACTGTCTTTCATCATCCTGATTTTCACTCCTCTTCTTATAGTACAGTACTGCTTTTGTTTGGGGGAAAAAATGGCTCATTCTATGAGCCATTTGACCTGAACCAAATTTCAGACCGTGTCTGTCATAAGAAAGAATAAAAGAACTATTCTGCACAATGCTGGAGGTGCACACAGGGTTTTTACACGAGTTACAAGAATGTGAAACGCTGTTTCTCCTCTCGTTCCCAGTCCAGTCACCTGCCTGCCCACCAAAACACGACACTGACTCCAGTTCATCCCAGCGGCTCCACAATCCCTTGTTTCCACTGGTCTAACACTGGTTGAATATAACTTTTAGTGTAACTCACCCTTATTGCCACAGATACATGCAACAGGTCACATGTCACCTGTTGCCTTTTGTTTGCAGTTTAGAAAGATAAATACCGATCGACTCATAAAACAGCCAGGAATACTGTTTTCAGTATGATGCAAAGATTGCATGCATGTCATCAGGACTCTTGAAATCCTTCAGAGATTACTCAGAAATATAATGGTTACTTGATCGGACCGATCAGATCGGTGAATGGTCACAATTTTCCCAGTTCAGTTGCGCAATACTTAAGTTCAGGTCTGGGCCTGCTTGGACTGATGGACAATATCTGTTGCATAACGTTCACGTGTTCCAACAACTATAGGGCCGCCTCTGTGCGGAGCTTAAATACCGCACAGTGGGAGGCAATTGACTGCAGTCGACACTGGTGTACATCGTTGGAAAAATGGGCTTTCTTCCGGACTTTTCCATTGAGACCTGGACCTTAATAGCGTTTGTCATCACTCTCATTGCAGTGTAAGTATGCGCTCTTGTTTATCTGACTTTTGGAATTCGCAGTTTCCAAACAAGATTCAACAGGTCAACATTGAAGTGAAAGTAGTCAGTTTCGCTGTTTTGTTTTGTTTTATTTTGAGACCGTCCTCTACGGCTGGAAGCTGTGTGAGCGTTTTTAAACCTAGTTTTATTTCACTTTAAGCTGTAAGTGAAGTTTTAAATCGCAAACAGATTCAGACTCAGCGGAGAAGTCACTGTCGCTCTGGTTTTATTTTCAACTTCCCATTGCTTCCGAAACAAACTAATCTAGAATCATCTTCCTCATTCTCATACAAGCTATGTTGCAAGCCAAGTTTGTCAAGTGTCTATCACAGCTAATAGAAACAGACTATGATGCAATGTAGAATCAATCCTGGAGCTTCTTCTTTTACGCAATCAAAGTATCCAGGAATAAAGGTGGCACAGAGGACACTAAGGCTCTGCCCACACCAATAGTGGGGGTTTACATTGTTTTTCTGGCTCATGAGACGTCGATCCCTCAGGTTGATGAGGAACAGTGAGACGGACGCATTCCACACACCAAAAGCGATGGTAAAAGCAAACGTTGTCCCACCTGAACAGGTGCAGCAAAATGAACAGGAAAGAAAGGGAGCTGTCAGTCAATACGCAACCACACACAGTCCTGAGAAGAGGTCCATCAGGGGAAATGCATGAAAACAGCTGTGCGGCAGCTGAACTTTAGTTAGAGTTATTCATTTATTAAAGGCTGCATTCAGTTTCAGTGGACCTTTGGTCAGGATGAAGATGAGGCAGCGTTGTCCTGGTAATTACATGATGTCAACAGACTCCATGCACTTATAAGGCTTGCTGTCATTTGTAATAAGATAATGAATACAAACATTGTAAAGGCTGCATTAAATGTCAATGGACCTATCCGCAGCGGACACTGTGACATGTCATTCAATAGAAGTATGCAGCGGACTTAGTCCTCCGACTGACATTGGCCATTCGTGCGACCATTTGAGGCATTATGAAACACAACTGGACTCATAACTGATAAAGTGGACCATCATCAAGATTAAATGACATAAACTGGCTGTAAACTGGCTACCAGGCATTTTTATTATTTCTGACTGTCCTCTGGTAACCCTCTGCAGGATTGGATGTTCTGACTATGACGTTACTGTTGAGATAAGAAAATGAAAAGGGCAGGCCAAAAAACCTCAGATAGTCACGATTGTCGGAAAATGTTTAACAATTGAAATAAAATGGGTAAAATGAAATAATGCAATAAAATGGACAGAACAATGACAGCAGGACAGGACAGTCTAACAGTTTGGTTAAACTGGATAATGTCACAGTGGATTTATTATCACAGTATGACAGATACAGTTGTTTGATAACAAGTATATTTCTAGTGTAAGGAAATCTGGCAATACAAGTTAAGTTACAAGTTACAAGTTACAAATTATTAAAAAAAAGTACTTCTTTGAAACTTCTTGTCCTTACACTTATGATAACAACAGGCAAAATAAAAGAAAATCTATACAGAGAAAAAGCATGAAAGAGATAATGCCTGGAGGAATTTCACTAAAGAACAGGAGAGTTACTTTTGCAACAACAGATGGATTTCTTCTCCGTTTTCTAATCCTGCTTTTAATTCTCAGATATGGATACGCTCCATATGGCTTTTTCAAGAAGTTAGGCATCCGTGGGCCCAAACCTTTGCCCTTCATTGGGACGTTTTTGGAGTACAGAAAGGTGAGACACACCTGCAAGACAATGATCATAAGAGGATACTATGTTGATAAAATGGTTTTCATACCATCATCATCTCTCACTTTATTCCTCAGGGCATTCACAATTTTGACGTAGAATGCTATCACAAATATGGAAGGGTGTGGGGGTAAGTGTGCGTGTGCTTATATTGTTTGTTAATAATGAAGAAAGAATAAGCCATACCATATATTCCTCATGCAATGCTCCAGGCTGTAACTGAGTGGCTACAATATCTGCTATTGCATTACAAGGTTGTACGATGGCCGGCAGCCAGTGTTGTCCATAATGGACACGGCTATGATCAAAACCATCTTGATTAAGGAGTGTTATTCTGTCTTCACCAACAGACGGGTAAGGAAAAAACTGCTAAAGGTGCAATTACCAAAGTTAATACCTTAATACCAGAAGAGCACAATGTAAAGGAGGCATCCTCTGTGCGTGTTTGTGTGGTTTAGGATTTTGGCCTGAATGGACCATTACGCGATGCCGTATCAGTAGTAGAAGATGACAAGTGGAAAAGGATTCGCGCCATACTCTCACCATCATTCACCAGCGGACGACTGAAGGAGGTTAAAAAGCCTGCAGCTTTAACACTCTTAATGCGCACTGCTGATTTTTTTCACATGTGCATTATTCACATGCGCACTGGAGCTGGTCGGTTCATGATACCTGTGTTTAAATATTTCATGATTTAATAATTTCGTTATTTACTTTTTGGGCAGATGTACACGATAATGTTGCAGCACTCAAGCAACCTGCTCAAGACTCTTCACAAGAAAGTGAAAGCGAATGAAGTCATTGAGGTTAAAGAGTGAGTAATGTTGGATGAGATTTGGGCACAGACCCATCTATTATTCAGTTCTGCTTATTGATTTATTATTTGTTATAAGCAGCATGTAGGAAGTAGCATTTCTTAAAACAAACATTTGACTGATAAATTGGAAAAGCTTGAAGCAAGAAGCCCAGTGACGACTCAAGGACACTGTGTACAGAGGAACAATAGGGTGTGAGAACGATGGATTTGTTTATCCATGAGAAAGATAGGCACTGTTGATTTTTGAGGGTGTATGTGCATGTGTACTCAGCTACGAAAATAGCATAGTCTATTGACTCTGAAGTACGTAATTTACAGGAATTCAATGTATCAAATACAGTCTGCACCTCAAATCCATCATTAAGTGCTTTCTATTCAAATAATTGTTCTGTCTTCCGTTTATCGGAAGAATTGCTCTTGTGTATAGGGCTGGGTATCCTTTAAAATTTTTCTATACTCGTGCCAGCACAGATCACTTGACTGCTGGTTTCTGAACGACTCCTTTTTCAATACCAATTTTATAAAATTAAATTTAACTACAAGAAAAATTACAATAGACATTTCAGTTACTCCCCTCAAATGAGGAGGCTGTTCAAATCAGTGGGAAAAACTGTTTTTACTCAACCTGGATAACTGGACTAAAATGAAGAAAGTGACGGAAGATCTTTACAATATTGGACTATATAAGAAACAGGAATTACTGTTCAAAAGAACGTTGATAACAAACAGCATGGCAGCAGTATGCCATTGTAGTGTCTTGTCTGCCAAATGCAACGAAGAAGAAGAAGAAGAAGAAGAAGAAGAAGAAGGAAAAACTGCATGGGTGACATTTGTGCTACTGAGAAAAAGTGGCAGAGTGAGAACTCTTACTTCCTCTGTACTTAAGAGCAGCTAGCCCAGATCTGGCAACCATCCAACGTTTCTCCTTCTCTCCTTTTACCTGTTGGTCTGTAAGCAACACCAAGTCATTTTTCAATACCCTTTAGTTTCAAAGCAATTGAGTTGATGCCATTAAAGTATCAAAGCTCAGTACGCAGCCCTGCTTATGCACTGCAGCATGCCTCCAGGTTTCAGCACTCAATGGACCTTATCAAGCACAATTCCGAGGTGCTTTTTCTGTCCTGAAATATTTCTGCATTGAGCCTTTTGACATTTCATTGCACTCTTTGCACCACCGCACTTATCCGACGGCCGCTTTGTTATTACTTTGCTGTTTCAGGTGTCACACTTTAAACAGTAGCTAATAAAATATCACCATCTCTAATGTTATTTCTTGTTTCTTCTTTCATTTCCTTCTTAAACTGTGTTTAAAGCATGGAAAACCCCATCTGGAACAATGAGCACTTCTAACTTTGGATACTTGACCTAATTTTCCAGCTGATACTTGTTTACATGTATTTACTAAAAAGTGAATGTAGAACGTATAAGGTATTTTTCTACTGTGGTATTACTAATTTTACTTAATTAAAACATGTAAATGCTTGTACAAACACATGTATCACCTCTACAACGTTCATGTACATGTGTCCACACACAGGCTTAAGACTTGTTAGAGCCCAATCACCAGGGCAGCACAACAAATTTATGACCTGCCTTCCAGGAACATTGTTGTCATGTCTTCCCGTCATTATGAAACCACATGGTCGATCCCCAACTGTGTCACAAAACTTTGACTCACTGCCGAGTGTAAAGTAACAACCCTGTCAGTATCTGTTGATTCAAAACACCCTCCTCTTCCTCTTCCTCTCCTTCCTCCTTTGCCTTGTATCTCTTTATCTCACAAAAGTTATGAACCCATAGTCTCAGATCAACAAGGGTGGAGACTCTGTTATGTCATATGTCATAAACCACCAAACAAGGACCTGCCTGCGCTTCAACATACTGCCAGTAAAAACTCCATAGATGTGTGCTTCTTTGTGTGAGGACGCCACGTTAGGCCAGCTGTGTATCTTGGCCTTTATGTATGAGTGTGCAGCTCTATGTTTGTTTGTAAGAATACTTACACTATAAATGTAAAAACCAGTTTGAACTTTAGTGTTCATTTTGTCTTCCTTAAGTTTAGAATCAGGACTTAAGTTTAACATCGCATTTAGGGTTAGGTTCAGGTAAACATTATAGTCAGTGAGGATTAAATGGAAGTTTAGGGATTAGGGAATGAATGTCGTCAACGGTCATCTTGACACATGAAGAATGTGTGTGTGTGTGAGGCCGTAAAAATGGCTTTGTGCTGTGAATGTTATTTTATGTGTCGCAGTTGCAGAACTTTGTATTTGTAGATGAATGCTTTTATTGCTGCTCCTCTAAACAACACTCATTGCAACTGCATGCGAAAGAAGTCGATGTTAAATCTCCAGTCTCCTTCCACAGTGGTCTTTTTAATGTTTTAATGACAAGTTAGTTCAAGTACGTATTAATGTTTTTTTTATTTACTTAGCTTGCAAAAAACTCTCTTTAAAATCTTCAAATATTTGCATTACACTCATAAAAAAGGGCTCAGAGAGATAAACGGAATGATAGCAGATATTGTTTTTTCCACTTGTATTTCCCTGTGCAGTCCCTCTTTCATCATGTTGCAAATTGAACCATTCTGGCTTCACCTTTACACCACATCTGTGTTTATAGAAGGGTCAGAAATGGAAACAGTGTAGTGCGAGTGCCATTGTGTGGTGTTCATGACGACGCATTTGTGTATCTGCAAATCTGTGTGCTTGTGGACAAGAGATTGCACGTGTGTGTGTGTGTGCGCATGCGTGGGTCTCCATGCGGGAAGACTGTTTTGGAAAGTGACGACATTCTGGTTGATCCTCACTTCTTTACATGGCTCTTTGAAGGTTAAGACTTAAGGGTTAAGATGAGGTTAGGTTTGGGATAGTCCGAGGGTTGGGGTTAGGCATGATGCGGTCAATAGGGAATGCATGATGTCAATAACATTCAAGTGCGAATGTAAAAACCTGTGTGTTTGTGTTGGCTAAAAGTCTGTGTTTCAGTCTGTGCTGACGCTCCAAGAGAGTGCCCTCTATGATCTCATGCACTTAATTTGCTGCTCAGGTAAGCCCTGTTTTCTGTCTGAACATGTGTGTTTGTGACTGTATCTGTTTAGTCGGCTGCCAACAACATCATCATCAGTAAGTGATTACACATAGTGTAAGAGTCTTTCCGTGCTTTAATCGGAAAGCAAACTGAAGAAGGACTTTGATTAGAAGCTAAATGTTCCATCTCTTGCTAAACACTCAAACTTGCAGTAACTGGAAGGAAGGGTGAGTTTCAGGTTGGTCCAGAGCACCTTCACAGCTATACTCTAACCACTTCCCTCACTGACTTTGATTTGTCCTGTAATAATAAAGCAGGGGTTTTTGTAATTGGAGCCAGCTGTCATTAATGTAGTCATCTGTTAATGCCAAGGCTGGCTGCTGACTTCACCGGCAGACACATCGCAGATGTTCTCATACATTTTAGATGTGCTAGACAAACAGCCATTAGAAATGACATAAACTATAAATCAAGACATGTGATGATGTTGTAAAACAAGTAAACATATGTGGCAATTACATATGGTTTCATTCTTGCTTCATTGCGGCCAAATGCCTTCGAGGAACGGCTTGATGAATCCTATAATCCCAATGAAGCAAGATGCTGGCCTTGATGAAGCTCAGAGAGTAATGCAGACAGGGTTAGTGGTTGGACCTCCACTAGGACCGGTAGCGTATAAGCCTTTGATGGCTGAAGCTAGTGCGTGGGGCTGTACCATTTAGTTCGAAGCTTAATTTATAACTTTGACATTTGAATTCTAAATCAAAATTTGAATGCTGTGCAGCTTTTTGTCTTTTCTTTTTTGCACGTCTATTCATTCTGTTTAAACCTGGCATTTCTGCAGAGTTGCAGATAAAAATTAAGATAAGCTAATATTATTATTATTATTATTATTATTATTATTATACTATTTGTAGAATTAGGTTCCAGTGGTGGCTGCGTCGGATTGTTTCCGACTCGTGGGATCCCATTTCCAATAACTCAAGAGTGTTGTAAGGTACTAAAGTCAAAATTTATTTAAAAAGAAAGATGCAATTATTTCCAAAATTCACAACATATTTAAATCTGGCAATCCACATTTGTTGCCATTTAGCCTTTCAAAAACATTTTCACTGTTGTCAAAAAATGCTCTCCTGCTTGCCACACACAAATGGAGGCACGCACCTGTATTAACAGATAGGTCTAGCACCATAAATTACATTTATCTAACTGTAATGGCAAAAAAAAAGATTTTGGCTCTAACTCTATAGTGAAATACTTTGGTCATTACCAAAAAAAGATCATATTATGGATCTGCATTCGCTCCATCATCACTTTAATATCAATGACTGCAGAACAATGTCGATGAAATTGCCAGTTTGGAAGCATTTCATTTTTAGTGGATTAGCGTGCTGCTAAGCCAGCTGTGTATTTCTTTTAACCAAACTGACGAGTTATATTCATAGAACAAAGTTGATTTGATTAGTAAAAACACTAACTCATTTAATCTAATGAATCCATGTATTCAAATTGAGGATTTAGTTTTTTTAGGGCAATGACATAAGATATGACATGATGAGCGTACGATCAAAGCTTCATTCAAAAAACCTCCATAGAAACATTTAATGTAAATAAAATTCCTTCTTTCCTTAAAATTCAGCACAGTCCTACCAATGTTGATCCTGTGATATAGAAGCTGTCTGTGTATTCCAAAGATTTTCCCCATGCACTGTAAAAAAGTTAAGACAACTCAAAAAGAAATTTCTGTTATGTTTTGTTTAGATAATTTCCCTTTTTATTTTTGTAGAAGTACTTGAAAGTCTGAGTCATATGTGGAAAAATTCCATGTGCGACACAAGGGACCATTTCCTATCTTTTCCAGACCTTTGCCTGACAACCAACAACACAAAATTATTGAGCTGCAAAGCAACAACAAGCTCAAGGCTAAATGCAACAATCTCTCTCAGTTCTATAAACTGTCCTGAGGATTTTCCCGAACTGAGGAGGCATGCACTGAAGTTTACATCTTTGTTTGGGACAACCTGCCACTGTGAGCAGTTTCACAACACTTTTCAAAACTGACTCTCGCAAAGACTCGGTTCTGCTCAAGACTGACCGACCCAGGCCCGGAAAACCAGCTGCAAGTAGCATCATTATCACTACCATCTGACATAAGACGCCTCAACAAAGAGAAACAGTTCCAGCCATCGCATGAGCTGTTAGTGAATTATATGCATTCAGTAATTAGGACTTCAAAGGACGTTATATAAACTGAAATGGGCCTTGATAGGAAAAAGGTTCCCCACCCCTGATCTAGACACAGTCAGTCACAATGCATCCCACCCACATAAAAACTTCAGGCTATCTTTATTGGTAGTTTGCCCTTTTTATAGCTGATATTCTATCAAGTGGTAACAAAAGCTGGAGCCAAAGTGGACGTGCCCCTGCAAGACACTGAGACTTAAAAACAAGAATGTTTTAGGGCATGTTTGTTTGTCAAGTGTCTCAGCCTGACAGTAAGCCCTGGTAGTTGTCTCTGTCATGTCTTAGCACAGCTCCGCCCAGGCTTCCTCTGCTTTGCCCAGACATTATCTGGCAAAGTTGAAGACAAGCTATAAACCAAGACATTCAGAAAGTTTTGGGTGACAGGGTGAAGTTTTTGTATCTATCGCTGTTATCCAAGTGTCAGAGCGTTGGTGATGTGGACAGTCATATTTGTGCCTAAAGCAATCAGAGACCAGCCACATGCATTTGGACATGTCCCGCTCTCTTTCATACTTCCAATTTACATTTAAAATCTGGTGGTGCTCTAAATATTTTATCGTTGCTTTAATTTTAATGAATCAGAGATACATCAGTCTAGATGTAATTTCCACTTTCTGACTTCAGCTGGGTGACAAAATTATGCTCAGTGACAGAATACATGGTGAATAAATAAATAGCCAGATTACTGCCAGGCCGTATGCAGTGTAGACAGGCCCTGGTTCATGTTTTAAAAGTAGAAAAATATCCATGAACTTTGGTTGTTTGCTTTGAGCTGACATGGTAAAACAATTACAGGATACTTCATTGTGGCTGCGTGTGTGTGTTTCCTTAATGTTTGAAGGCTTTGAGTCACATGGTTCTCTCTGCAGTGGCAGGCTGGGGAGCGATGAGTTACATAAATACTGTTGTAATTCTCTTGTTCATGTTTAAATATGAGTGTTTGTGTAGCTGCCTGTGTTGTAGCAAGAGAGGCAAATAACCGAAAGGATCACCAAATTTGCAGGCAAGTCATGTCTGCGCGCACACACACACACATACACACACAAGGTCTCCAGCAGCCCCTATTCTTCTACTATACACACATAAAGACGCACACACCGCCTCAGAGAAAAGCAGGGGATTCCGATCCGTCACAGAGATGACATCACAGCCTGCCAATAAAAAACAGCTAAACAAGGGAGTCCCCACTTCCCCTCCTTCCAACACATCCCACAGAATGAAAAGAGAGAGAGTAGTGCTGGGTGTGTAACTCTCTTAGTTCACAGAGAGAGGAGAGAGAGAGCGAGAGAGAGAGAGAGAGAGAGCGAGAGAGAGCGAGAGAGAGAGAGAGAGAGAGAGAGAGAGAGAGAGAGAGAGAGAGAGAGAGAGAGAGA
>JAPZEA010000002.1:17288195-17298249 GCA_029783685.1 Heniochus monoceros | reverse complement strand
GGCTGGAAAGTGCTGGTCGGTTTGCAGCCGCCACCTTAAAATGACAGCAAAACAAGTCGCAGGTCCACCTTCAGAGGCGGCCTTTTTTTAATCTTCTGACCTGATTCGTTTCTGGACTAAATGCTGCAGTTCCTGACCTGAGCAGCAGGAAAAGCCCTTCAGACTCAGGCCTGGTTGATCTGATGAAAACACAGTGGCCGCGTTCTTCGGCTAATTACGTCGCATTGTGTTCCTGTGAAGGGCTGAGAGATAAGCAGCTGCTGCAGGGTCGAATCCAGACTGGATGCTTGAATTTCATAGCCACAGCGATTATTACTGCTCTTCTGTTTTACAATCAATCAGATTATTCACTTCACATTAAGAGAGGCCTGAAGGCTGTTCAACGCACGACATGGATGAAAGGTTAAAGACAACAGTAACTGCAAGTGAGGAAAGCACAGAACCAGATGTCACTTTTTTCATAGATATTGGTCAATATTGATGTCATGTTGTGTAAAAACAGACTCCAGTGGGTGATAATCAATCATTTTCCCAACCTGATCTTTATATAATAATAGTAATAATAGCAAACTTTTCTTGCATAGCACCTTTCATACAAGAATTGATGCTCAAAGTGCTTTAGAACAAATAAATTTGATGCAAGACAGAATTAATATAAAACAGGGACAGTAAATTAATGCAAAATAAGATGGAGAATAAAACCCACTTGATAATAATAATACAAATTAGATAAACCTAAGGATGAAAACAGGAGCACCAAAGGTCTCCAAACTCTCTTACTCCTTTAATACGACGGCAGTCAGCAATTTGAGACTTTATAAGCGAGAAGTTTTTTGCCTTGTTTGCACTTTTTACATAACTCACATCAACTTGCAGTGTGTTTACGAAGTATTAAAATGTACCATATAAGTAATTAACTGTGCTTCTGTGGTTTAAACTGAGCGTAGGAGGGTCTGTCATTTCTTAACTTTAACTAACTGTGCGACAGGCAGCCTCGTCACTACACACCGTCCCATTAAGCCTCTCAACGGGCTGCCATGATGATGAAGATGGTCTGTTCTGTTCGCTCTAATACGACCACCTGTTTCCACTTCATCCATCATGCGTCCGGCGTGTTTCCATTGTTAAACTGTGTCACTTCTCCCGCAGAGGGAACGTCTCCTTTTTGTTTTGATATAATTTACAATCCAATTAGTCACCACGACCAATTTGATGGATTAAACCGCATCTTTGGCGCCGACCACAGGTGACCCACCTGCAGGACTCGCTCAGATCTGCCTGATGTGCGATGAAGTTTTCAGGGTCAGTCTGACTCAGATTCAGATTCAGGTCTCAGAGTTTGGTTTTGAAGTGAATTGCAACTATTTATATCATTTGCTCAAAGTCAGCCGTACTAACTAGAAGCACTCAGAGAATTCCCAGATTGTAAAAACTTTCTGAATTGATGTGTCAAAGATCATTTCCCTTTCTTTCCTTTTCAGACAAATGCAGCCAAGTCTTCTTTTACAGCGACAAAGCAGACTACTGACGTGCTTGAAATTCCCTGTCAACTAAAAATACTGAAGAGATGACAAAACCAGTCCTCTTTTTCTGTTAAACACGAGTCCCGTGCCTGGAGACGGCAGCTAAAAAGCATTAAAATCATACAGCAACATAACACAACCGTGAAATGATCAGCCCAGGTTTCGAGTGCTGTGATAATTTGAGATGCTTTCCATTTATTGCAGGGCTCATGTGTTTATTTCAAAATATGCTTCCAAATGGACTTCAGACTCGCAGCTTTTTTTATGTTCAACAAGTACGTATAACTTGCTGCGTGTCGGCATGTGTGTTTGTGTGTGTTCGCCCATTAGCGTGAATGTGTGCGTGCTTTTGTGTGGGCATAGTTGTAGGTCAGAGTTACCGTTAATTATTGATGGAAGAAGGGTAGCGCATGTGCTGGCAGAAAGTGTTGCTAAGCAAGAGCTTTAGCATGCCAGAGACATCTGCGAGAGAGAGACGGAGACAAGTTCGAAATAGAAGGAAAGAGACTGAGAGAGTGATAGAGACGGATTCATGTGACCTGCTGTATAGCTGAGTGTGTCTCCTACCTGCTAATAGAGACAGACAGAGCAGAGAAAATCGACATCAGCACCGGCTGTTGGAAACAGAAAGAAGTCCTCAGGGGACCAGCTCAAAGCTCACAGGAAAAGTTGTTTTTTTTTTCTTTTTGCACAAGAAGAATTTTTAAGGATGTACAGTCGAGGATAACATAGCTATATTCAACAAAGGATATTAATAAAAGGTTGCAAAAAAGACATAGGGACTGGGACTGGTCAGACTGAGCAGTGTATCTGAAGCTGTGGGTGTTAGAAAGTGCTAAAGATGATGAGCCGCCAGGCTTATTTTTACCGGGTCCCTCCCCAGGAGCTTCATCGCCGGAACCAGCTCCAGGCCGATCCGGCCAAGACCAGGGCTCTGCAGACGGTCATCGACATGAAGGTAGGACTGATCAGAGAGAGCAGGCAGCATTTGAAGTAATAATGTCCTGCATGAGGAGTGCATGTCGCTCTAACAGATCAGTTCTCAGCTTCTTAAATTCGAGTGTTTGTTGCTGTTTACAAAACCAGCTGCGGTGATTGTGTTAGCAAGTTTATCTCAAAACACATGAGAGAACAGTTTAAACTGTGGTAGGTGTGTGTGATGCAGATTAAAGCATCATGTCGTGATCTTGTTTGAGCAGTGTAGTTTGCTCTTCAGTTGCAGCATGTTGTCTGGTTTCATCCTGGTATCAGACCTCGTACAAACAAAGCTTTAATTATTGATGAGCGCTGCCGTAATGTGAGCAGAAGTAGACCTGGCTCCGGCTCGCCTGGAAACGCAGGCGCAAAAAAATGTACATGCACAAACGATCGAAAAAAAACACTGTCTTATTGTTGCCTCGTGTCTGTATGGCGGCCATGCCCAAGTAAAGGCCATTATTGGCCCATGCAGAGTTGAGCACTTATTCAATTTGTTTCAAATGTCACATATGGAAGCTTTCACTCTCATCTCAGCCCTTTGAAGTCGTTAGAGCTGTGAAAAATGCAGTTGACTCCACATGTGTCTGCTTGCGCACCCACCCACCCACACACACACGCTCACACACACACACACACACACACACACACACACACACACACACACACACACACACACATTTAGTGTTCATTCAGCAAACGCTCGTTCCAAAAGTGGTTCCTTTACAGCAAAACCACAGTTATTTTTCACACATACTTTCTGATTTGTCTGCCTATTAACAAAGTGCACATGTGCTCGCCCGGGATGCCCAGAGTGTTGTAACTGCATGAGAGCGGCCCAATTAAATCTGACTGCATTAATTAGAAAAGGCAAAACAAACATTGCCAGAAGGATAAGACACATGAAGGGGAACGGTCTTCCTTTGGTGATGTTGACGTCAAACGGGAGATATTTCCCTGCATTGTCGCTTCTATAAAAATGTACATGAGTGCGTCCTTCAGCATTAGTTCCTGTGTTCTTGCTCTTCTCTAAGTGGCGTATATTTCCGTTTTGTGATTCCAGAACACCAACCCCCCTTTCTGTTTTGATCCTGACGTTATCTTGCAGGTACGGTCATGAGTGCTCACCTCTTGGTCCTTCTGTCAACTCAACGTGGGCTGCAAATATACTTTCCTCTATCAGAACTTCTTCTGATGCTGCATTAGTTCACGTTTCAGCGGGTTTGAGGCCCTGCTTTTCTTACATGTATTCCTTTTGTACTGGATGTTGTGTTTGATATTACCCTCTGTGTTTTCTTTGGGTTTGCCTTGTTTCTCTTCCTCTGGGTGATGTTTTTTTTTCCTCTCTGTGCTCTGGAGCAGAAATAGATAGCAATCAGTTATTAAAGATACAGTGTAGCTTATACTACAGAAATCAGCATTAAGATTGAATAGCATTGTTTCTGCATTGTGTGTGTGTGTATGATTTGGGTAAGGTAGACGGATTTCCAACCTTTGCTTTTTTCTGGACACACATTGAGAGTTACAGCGCACGCTCTTTGTGTGTCGGCGGGTTGTATGTACACTCCTGTTTAGGCTGGTGTACGCGGCACCGTGTGCTAGGCAGCGCTGATGTCAGAGGATGTAATAGAGGTCAGATGCTTACATGTTGCCTGTGGTTTGTGCTGATGGCATCATGCAATCTGCTTCCATTTATTCAATTACCTTTCTGGTCTCTTCCAAGGTTTAGCATTTAACGTATGTCTGGACCCATGCAGCTAAACAACCTCAGGACCTGTCCATGACAGACCCTTCCATTCCCTCATAGATAGTGCAAAGCAAAACATCTCGGCTGCACACAGTATTTGCCCTGTTTAACAAGCCAGAAACAGGGGTACACATTAAAGGGTTATAATCCAGATACAGCAGACTATGAGCTCTGCTGTGAATACTTTTCAAAGTGACCCGTGCAGATATTGCATGTGATTAAGCTGCCGGTTTCATCAGAACTGCTTGTCAGATGGTATAGCGTTGGAAACCCCATCCCCCAGCCCCTTTCACATGTCCAAATTGGGGAGGCTGTGCTCAACAATGTCTGTAACTTTCCAAAACCTACAATCGGACATTCGCTCACTTCACGCTGTGATTGGTCAGCTGTGCGGAGGTGAGAAAGGAGCCCGGGGTTTGAACTCTTCCCTTAAGCTCTGTTTTTACATTCCTCACACAGCGATTTCTGTCATTTGTCATGTGAACAAATGAGCGCAACGCTATGAATGCCTTCCAGGAGAAACTGTCTGAAAATGAGCCCCATTTTTAAAAGAACAGAATCTTTCTTCCTTGACCTCTTATAGTTTCTAATTGTACATGGTTGAATGCTCTTAAGTTTTGGATAAAGGCATCAGCTAATTGAATGCAATGTAACATTTCAGAGAGATAAATTGGCGTAACATGATAGAAATGAATAGATAGATCATTGTCTAAACAGTAGTGACACAGGTGAGCCCTCATTGAGGTCCAGAGGCTAACATCAGCTGTCAGATCTTTGCTCACTCTTTGCCCGCCTGCTGTTGCTGGTGCAGGACACCAAGATCTATTCCCTGGAGAGGAACATCAGAGACTTAGAGGATGAGGTCCAGATGTTGAAGACCAGCGGCCTGCTGCACCCAGACGACAGGCAGGATGAGCTCAAGCAGGTGGAGGTCTACAAGAGCCATTCGAAATTCATGAAGACTAAGGTAGAATGCCTGCGCACGCCACCCGTGACGACTTCACGCTGCATGACCTGAGCGATGCACGCTATCCCTAACACCTAAATTCAGACTGTGTGAGAATCTTTTCCGTGCATGTTGCATGTTGCCTTTGCAAGCATAAGTGGAGAACTCTTAATGCCAGCCTGCATGTTACAGTGTGTTGTGTCTTTTTCCTGCTCTGTCGAGGCTCTTAGCCTCCCGTGTTGCATGGATACCAACAACTCCCACGCCTATAAATGTGTTTGCTATTTCAGATGTAGAGAGAGGCTCTAATTCAAAACAAGAGTTTTCTTCTTTCTTCCTTATTTCCCATGAGATGCTTGCGAGCCTTACCTACCTTACCTGTGCGATGACCAAGCATTGTGCTGCTCTCCTGCCTGTGACGGCTGACCGTCCTGACGGAGCAAACTATCAGCTTACAGTGCACCGTGTCCGTTTACCGTCCTACCTTTAGCTGACAGGAAGAGCTTTCAAAAAGCCTGACTAAGATTTCTCTGCTCCCGGCCGTATACTGGTTTATTCATCGGGACACCAGCAGCGCACAGACTGACATGCACACATTCAGACAGGCACATGTACGTAATGTACAGGAGCCACGCTGGAAAATGTAGTCTCAGCTTTCAGTGTCTGTGATGGCTGAGGCCCACGAGCAGCGCTCCATGTGAAAATGTTTCTCTTTGGTTCATTAATGGCGCTCTTTGTAGGGCCCGTTTGTCATTGCATCGGGGAAGTTCCTGATGCAATCATAAAAGAGATGTTTTTATGAATGGGGCCCTGACAGATGAATGCGAGCTTACAACGACAGAGGAAAGAGCTCTCTCCCCGCCCGCACTGACCTGGGATGATATACATCACAGCGATGGCCCTGGCTCGCTCTCCCGTGTCTCATCTTTCTGCGTTACACAGACAGACACGGCGCACACGGATATGCACAGGCACACAGATTCATTCTATATCCTTGAAGTGTTTGGGGTCCTGGTCTTTCAGCGGCGGCGGTGGCTGGTGTTGAGGTGAGACTGTGATAAGAGAAACCAGCGAGGACAGCGTCCCTGTCGTCTCCGGTTTCCTCTCCGGGCTTTGATTCGCTCCAACGCCAGAAAGTGGCTACTGAGAACACGTAAATTTGTACGAGTATGATAAGTGGGTATTAGAGCAGGTGAATTCATTTATCCAGATAATCATTCCTAGCAGAGCTTCACTAAGTGTAACACTGCGAAGCCTCAGCTGTGTGGTTGAGGAGTGCACAGTGTGGAGGAGTGTGGAGGAGCACACAGCCAGCTGGGAAACTTTAGACAGTTTCCCAGCTGGCTGTGTGCCGTAGTTTAGTGGCTTGCTGTCTTTCTTGTCTTTTTGTCTCTGTAGGAGCAGACCTTGTCCCCATGTGTGTCTTCCATCAGAACAGCTCCCACCTTCCTCCTCCCCACCCAGCAGCCCTGGATCACAGAACAAGCAGAAGTACCCCTCTCATTAGTCTCTCTCCTCTCACATTATTTCCCTCACTGTCCTTTGAATCCCTCGCTCCTTATTTCATATGTAATGCTCTATCAGGGTCTAATTATATGACTTACTATTCTCTCCCCAGTCTCACCTCTCCGATCATGTCTCACACAGTCTCCAGCCTCACCTTTTGGCCCCCCGTCTCCTATTTTTCAGTCCGCCCTCTCCCTGCTCTCTTTCTTTCTGTGAGTGAGGGTTGATTGGCCAAGCTCTGGTCCAGTCAGCAACCCCCCCCCCTTGTTACGAGGTGAACCCTGCTCACACAATTAGAGAAATCTCTCCTTCGAATCAGCTTTGTGCATTTTTGGCACCGATAGACAGATGGCAATCTTCTGCACATAGCTAACCTCAGCACAGAAACCTCCCTCTGTTAGTGCATTTGATTTCCTTTGTGGCTTTCTGTCCTGTTCTGCATGGCCTTCCTTAAAACAGTCCGTAATCTGTCAGCTATGTGAGTGTAATATTGCTCCCCATAACTCTGCCTGCATGTATTTGTCCCCCTCTGGATGTTTGGCTTGGTGTGTCCATGAAGCGGACACTAGACCTGGGACTCCTCTGAGTGTGGACTGATAATGTAGGGCTGGGTGATAATTCGGCATTGTAATGTATCATCTCTCCAGATAAATGGACCGTGACAGAACTGACATATTTAGATATTATAGTTTACAATTTCATGTTTAAAAGACTGATGAAAATGTTCAGTTTTGCCAAAATGTGTCACAGGAGGAGAGAATTTTCAGAGTTTCTCTTTAAAAAGTAAAAAAAACAACAACATTTTTTTGTAATAAAACAATTTGACTAAGTAAAATGAAAAAGTTACAGTATTTAAGAGGTGATTTTTGAATCATGAGATATCTATCACGTTATTAATTTTGTCTGGATTGTACTTCTATATTGAACAGCATGTTTAAGCCTCTTTCTGCATTCAGAGGAATGTGTTCTGTTCATAGAGAACAAAGTGTGGGAAAAAATGGTTTTATTCAGTAATACACCACAGCAACACACATGTGTGTATCTGCATGAGATGTGTACATGGTGTGTGTGTGTGTGTGTACGTGTGTGTGCGTGTGTTTGCTTGAGAAAAACGCTGTTCTCTTCCCACTTTGAGAGTTTTTGTTATCTGCAGGTCTATCAATTCACTCAGCGACGACTAAAAGGTTTTCATAACAACTTTGCGCTCGTGTTTCGTGTGACCGTCAGATCGAGCAGCTGAAGCAGGAGCTGAACAGGAAGGAGTCAGAGATGCAGGCCCTGCAGACCAAGCTGGAAACGCTGACCAATCAGAACTCAGACTGCAAGCAACACATCGAGGTGCTAAAGGAGTCGCTCAGCGCCAAGGAGCAGCGTGCCAATACGCTGCAGACAGAGGTCAGCACACACACACACACACAATCCACAGATATACTAACACACACAAATACACCCGTGCAAATGGAATGACACTTGGAAGGATGCACACAGCCTCTGATGGATGAGGCTGCCCGAAAGTGAAGATGCCTGTTGATCGCTACTACAGTAACAATAGGAAGGGCTAAAATATGTTAAGGCTGTTTTTGGCTTTATTGTTTCTGTGGTATTACAGGGATTTATAAGTGATTCCATTTTAGTGTGTGTGTCCTGTTAAACTCCTTCTTTTTGGCTTTTAGTCCTTAGCTTTGGAGTTTTTGCAGTCCGGGGAAAACAGGGAAAATTAGCTCTTTGGTTAATCTTGAAGAAACCGTCTTGCTGATCTTTAAAAAACAGCCTTTATGGCCAACTTACATATACAGAGGTCATCACACACACACACATGTTCAAGGAGATCAGATGTGACGCATCTCTTCTCAGATACAAAACGCCTTGCTTTCTTTCTCTCTCCCTAATGGACTTTGAGGTGGGTGGAATAAAGTGTCTCTGCGTGTGGCTCCTTTAGTCCACCAGTGGGCTCGTACGCGTTGGCGGGTCAGTCCGTCGGAAGGCTGGAGAGAGCTGGCAGCTTTTTCTTCCTCATCTTTGAAGTCTCTAAACTCTGCGGTTCTAATGATTTTATCACCGCTGTTAGGGACGGAGGCGGGCTGCATGTGGAGAGATGGAGGTGTGCATGTGTGTGTGGGGCGGGTTGGAGGCGGAGAGCGTTTAGCATTTTTCTCCATCACTCTCTAGACTTGGAACTGATACTTTAGATCTCTTTGTGTTAGGCAGTTGAGAGCGGCCTGCTAACTATGTCCACTCATCATTACAGGAAGCAATTTGGGCCAAAATTAGGCCTAATTGTTCATACATGTGCAAGGAATTTTGGCCCTCGCAGTTAGTTGAATACATCATACTTAAAGGAATTGGTCTTCAGTGGGTGGTTCTGTGTGTAGATGTTTTTGTTTGTGTGTCCCACTGAAATGGCATGTAGAGAAATGTGTGTCCTTTTCCCATAGGTCAGCTAACTAAGATAAGCTAGCTACATTGATGTTGATGCACTGCACATGGCTAAGGTTTGTTAACATTAATCTGACAGTCATGCAGCCAGTATCAGTTAAGCTAAGGTATCTAAACCTCGGTAGGCATGTGGATACAGTGCATTATTTGGAATATGTGCGTGTGTGTGTGTGTGTGTGTGTGGGTGGGTGCAAGGCAGGTTCAGTAAAGGCTACTAACCTGAAGCTTATGAGATGTTACAAGATGTTAAATCTCTCCTCACTGAGTCACGACTGCAGCGGACAGGATGGCTGCTGCCTCTTAAAGAAACGTCTTGAACGTTGCTTAAATTCAAATGCATGAATTCATGTCTTTAAAAGGCAATCGAGAAATTACACACAGTTTAAACACACACAATTCAAGCAAACGTAGCCCACTCTAAATACACTGTTCAGGTCAGGACGTCAATTTAAATGCTAAAGGATTCGTGTGTGCACAACAGTTAAATATTATACCATTAAAACATATCATTCTTGTTGGTGCAGACTGTAATTGTAGTTGCTAAAGCCTGTAAATGTCTCTGGCAAAGCTGAAATGAGTGAGCAGGTGGTGTGTGTGTGTGTGTGTGTGTGTGTATCTGTGTATGTTAATATAACACATGTACGTCTGTTTATGCATTAACGTGTGGCTGCATGACGGGGGAATGATTTATAATTGACTATAATGCTCCTGACACCGGGCACATCACTGAGCAGCCTGTCTTCTTCTACATTTCTCATTGGCTACTGCAGCGGGCTGTAATCAGATCCGACAGTCTTGATCACCACACACGCACGCGCACACACACACACACACACACACACATACATTCTGGCTCAGTAAATCACCATGAGTGATTTTCACATTAGACTGCAATCCCTCACCGCTCTCCTGTGACTACAC
>JAPZEA010000002.1:17259277-17269428 GCA_029783685.1 Heniochus monoceros | reverse complement strand
CCCAGAAACCAAGACTCTGCTACGCGACCCCTCTCTGATCTCTGGTCTCTGGACCAGCTTGGACCACATTCATTCAGAGTATGGGTCTGCACCTGGGGTCACCAGCTCTGCCCTTTGACAACTCACTCACTGAGGAAGACCATGAGATGTGGCTGAAAGCTTCACAAACAACAGGTAAGGGGATCAAAGATCAGACAGAAACCTTCATGTTCAGTTTTTTCTCCTTTTGCTGGATTTCAGTGTGACATTAATTTCTACAACATCCTGGATGAACTTCAAATTCTTTAGATAAATGTTTGGATGAATGTGTGTGTTTGTGTGTGTGTGCGTCTGTGTGTATGTGTGTCTGTGTGAGTGTATGTGTGTGTTTGTGAGTGTGTATGTGTGTGTTTTTGTGTGTGTTTGTGTGTGTTTGTGTGTGTGTGCATGTGTGTATGTGTGCGTGTGTGTGTGTGTGTGTATGTGTGCGTGTGTGTGTGTGTGTGTTTGTGTGTGTAAGTAAAACCATTCCTACACTGTAGTATTACTGCTTAAGTACTGCATGTGTCTGAAAAACTAAACATTTTAAAGGTAAAGTGACATTTTGAATCCTGTGATGAGGTTTCTTATTGATCGTGTGTGCAGTTACTTTTATTATTTCTATAAACTGTAACATGTGTTCTGAGAACTTCAGTGGATCTGAGATCACACTGTGGATTATATCAATCAGTAGGATGAAGTATTTTTACACAGCTGTTGTACTACGTTTACTCTGTTATGTGAGAACTTCTCTCACTGAGTCACAGTCACATGACTGATCCATGATCTCACACACACACACACACACAGACATGTGTCATCCTCCTGGACAGCTTTGATGGGTAAGATGATGCATCTGCGTTATTACGATGAGCTCTCTATCTTCACCACAAGCAGGTCCAATTCCCAAACCACCCAGAGTGTTGGTGATGATGACACAGGCTGATGAAGGTCAACTGGTGTGTCACAATGTGTTTCTGCCTCTGTGTGTGAGTGTGTGTGTGTGTGTGTGTTCCCAGTCATAAGGAATTGACATCTGGAGAACTAAGAGCAAAAACAGTCTGCAGGATGTTTATGTGGGTGTAATATAAAATGGAACGGAAGAAGTCAAAAAAATATATATAAATAACAACAGGGAGTCTGTTTGGTGTATCAAACTGTAGCTCGTGAATCTCTTCAGGCTGCAGTTTTGTATTCTTTGACTAGTAAATCAAACCTTTCTTCCCTGTCCCTGTGCTGTTTTGGAGGTCGTTCATTTTATTCTTGTATTGTTTTCTCCGCTGGACTGACTTTTTATTTGTTTTCTTTCAGATTTGACAAAGTGATTAAAAAGCTCGACTCCTTCAGCTTTGCTCACCTTTAACAGAACTCGACAGTTTCTACCAAACATTTGAAGCATCATGAAATGTTTCATGTACATACAAATGAGAGAACTTCAGTTAAACCACACTTATCTGTTAGACTTGAAATTTAAGGGTCTGTAAAGTAAAGCGCCCCTCTTCAGCCCCTCTTTGGCATCATCACTCTTAAATACAGCAAGTGATGTACACGCTGGAGAAATGCCTCCCAGACTGCTGGGCACACCAGTGTTAAATACTTTTAAAATGATAATAGCTCACCACTGAAGAGACTGAGCTTAAACTGCAGAACACATCACTCACTGCTGCCCTATTTTCTCTCTGTGAGAGTTTAAGGATTTGTATCTTCTCCTCGGGGGCCTCTCCATGGACAGCCACCGTGACTTACAGCATGGTACCATGATGTCATTGCTGCAGTTTGAGCCCTGCGTTGATCCTAATAGTCAGAGGCTGATTTTAACTAAAAATAATGAGGAACCGGTCTGTAAATGGGGAAAAAAAAGAAAACACATACGCGAGGTTTGTGCAGCCATTTTTGGTCTTACGTATCACAACAGAGAACAGTGGCGGCTCTGTTCGAGCGCTTGGTCTACGAGACCATGACCAATGCATAATGATGCATTTATTTATTTATTTTTTTCATTTTTGGTCCCCACCCCCCCCCCCCCCCCTTTTTTTTTTTTTTTTTTTTTCTCTCTTTCACTGGTGGGGTAGGGGTGTGGGAGGTACACACGCAGAGCCGGTTGTGGTGTGGTTTTGGCATACATGTGTTATTCATGTTCAAACATTGTGGTCGTCTCAATCCATATTCATGCTTTTAGAAAGGCTGGCTGTGTGCGTGGAAGTATAGTATCCCCTATCATGTTCCCTCCCTATAGCAACCACAGACAGGGAGATTCGATTACGTCTGCTTGGGCTGCGTTGGCTATAATGTGTGTATGTTTGTGTGTGTGTGTGTGTGTGTGTGTGTGTGTGTGTGTATAGAGGGATGCCCTGCACACAGGGGTCTCTGTTAGTGTCTCGCAGGTCTCCCCTGGACTTTCTCAGGGGAACCCAGCTCTGTTTCCCTGCACCCTCTGCCACTCTTTCAGCACTCGCTCCGGCCTGGTGTCATCGCTGGCTCTGGCTCGGTGTCATCGGCACGGCATGGCCTTTGATTGCGGAGAAAAGTCCAGAAAGAGAGAGAGAGAGTGATGTAGAGATAAATAGAGATGTTCCCTGGCCTTCTACATTTCCTCTGTTTCCTCTCCCCCCGCTTTGATCTGTCTCTCCTCGTGGAGCAATTGCTCTCCTGTGTGTCCATTTTTCCTAATTTTATGAGCTCTCATTTTTGTTGAAATCCACTCCCGTGTTCATGTCTCTTGTTGGCTTAACGGATGCACACCGTCTAATGACTGTCGTATTCATTTGAGCAAACTGCTGTTCCCATGCAGGCTTATTATGACTATGCCACCCCCCCCAAAAAAAAAAAAAAAAAACAAAAAAAACTTCAGTGCTCCTTTCTCTCTTTTCTCTCCCTCCTCCCACATGTTTTGCTCACCGCCCCCAAAACAACACTGGCACTTTTGAGTTTGATGCATATGAATAGCGAGGGGAAGTGCTGCATGTTGATAGAAAGGAAAATATTAGTCCAGCATTGCCACAGTGTGTGTGTGTGTGTGTGCGCGCGCATATGTCCTGTCTATAAACAAATATGTGCATTGCTTTCCTGCCCAGATGTGTATGATGGACAATGATCTCTCTCTCTCCAATTTTAAACGACTTCTCAAAACATTCATTCATAATAAGTGTTATCGCCTAAAATGGTCATCATGTCCAATGACACACCATTACAAGGGCTGAGTATCAAACCACAATACTTTTTGATTTGTGACTGCAATGTGACGCAAGTTGACATCCAATGCGTGCTCAGAGTCCTGTTTGCTTAATCTTTGCTCAGATGTTTCCTGATTTAAATCAGGAAGCTGCTAATTTTAGTTTTATCGAAGCAAAGTTCTTGAACTGCTACTTCATTTAAGGCAACACTGACTACTGATGCATTGATAAGTGAAAAAAAAAAGTAGAAGACGCAGGTTTATGTTCCTCAAATTTGCACTGAAAAATTCCAAAAGACACCCAGCCCTAATTTATGCTTTTACTACTTGTAGTTTAATCCAAAAATACTGTTATAAAGTAGAGGTACGTATCTTGAATATCGTTACTGGCTATAAAGACTTAGCATCTATTGCATGAATCTGTCACCTGACTTTCTGCAGTAGACTTGCAGTGCCTCAGTGTCTGAATTTGGTCTATATGCATTGCCTGTGTGGTCGCACCAGGTCATGAAAGATTGCTCATCCTCAAATTAGCAAATTGCATTGGCCTCCCAAATGCTTATAGCTCTGGTATTTGAAGCCTCGTGAGGCTGTTGTGTGGCACATAAGTCAATAAAAAGATCCACTTTAGGGTTAAGTATTCCAGGTGAGTGATTGTGTGTGTGTGTGTAACAGCTGTTTTTCTCTGAGATCCTCACAGATAGCTCTTCGCTGTATGTTTACGTTCCTGTGTGTGAGCGCGTGTGTGATCTTGATAGATCTGTGATGAGGCCACCAATGCCTTTCATCCTAATGGATTCCATCTGACCAATCACAGTGCAGAGACATGGCTACAGATAAGTCTGTTGGATTTGGGGAGGTTCCGGTAAACAGCCTGCGATAGGCCCCCCTGTATCCCACTCTGCTCCTATCAGCAATCAGCCGGGGTTAATGGCGAGAGCCTGAGGCTGGCTGATTGGAGCCAGGCTACGCACATCAGTCAAGACAAACCCGGTGTCGGGCCATATGTCAGGCTCCAACTATTCAAGTCGGTCGTCTTCCTGACCGCAACACGTGCGCTTCGCTTCGAGAAATCAGACGTGTTCGACTTGATGAAGAACTTAGACCTGACTGTATCCTGATGATGACACGAGCCATAACTCACGCTGACCTGTTTCGACCCGACCTGTTGGCAGTCAAGTGTTAGTGTTTTGTACTGTAAGATCTGAGACAGGCACTTCAGTTTCTGTCAGACCCACTCAGATGAAACTGGGTCACAGTTTGACCCTCTTGTCTCTCAGTTGAACCGTATGACTGTATGATGTATTTGACCTGTCTGACCAGATCACTGTAAAATGGGCCAGGGTAAAAGACTACAGGTTGACACATGGCTGCTGTGGTCCCCACAGGGTGGCCACATATGAATTCTTTCTTTCTTTCTTTCCTTCTCTTTCTTTCTGATCAAAGGGCTCCCGCTCTCTCTCTCTCTCCGAGAAGGAGAAAAAGCAGAGAATTAATACTAATGGTGCTGGGAGCAGAGGAATAAAGCGTCGGGGTAATTACCCAGCAATCACCGCAGCATTCCGCAGCTGAGGGGGGCAGAGATACGGTCTTGAGCCTAAAGAGCATGGACGTGGATCAACTTGGCCGGCGCACACTCGCACACACTCACACTCACGTACAGGCCGAGCTCGCACAAGTGCAATCTGTCTTCATTGAACGGCTCGGGAGTCTCCCCCTGCTCGCTCTGCTCTGTGGTCAACCAGGAGAAATCACTGTGAAAACAACACTCGCTTCGTCTCTCTCGCCGTGTCTATGTCATTCTGTGCATGCGTGTCTGCATCTGTGGTGTGTGTGTGTGTGTGTGTGTGTGCGTGTTGAGGGGGTAGTGGGACACTTTTTAAATTGCTAAGAGGAGACTAACCTTCTATCTAATAACCGTTTGGTCTGTTCGAGACATGTGTCACATGGCCACTTGAGTGATGAGTCCTCTTTTGGTTTAAAACAGGTCTGTCCATAATTAAAAACAGATACATTAACCCCTTTTGAACCTTTTTCTGTCAGAAGCTTCCTGTTTGGACATGAGTGCAGAGACTGATACTAACCTCCTCTGATATCAAATACACTCCCGGAAAATGGGTGGATGAAATTCTTCTTTACAAACATCAGAGGCGACTGTCTGTGGCTGCTTGTGCATGAATGAATGAATGAACTGTATGTATGTTCAGCCATGTGCATGCATGTGTGTGTATATGTTTATCTAGAAATGTGAGCACGTCTGTGCATGCGCATGTGTGTGTGTGTGTTTGCATGCTTGCAGGCAGATATCACTGTCCTCCATTATAAGCATAGTCTGCCTTGTTGTGCATGACCAGTCTGTTCTCGACGAAATAGAAGCTGTCTGACCGGGTCTCGTAAGGACACTCCACCATCTGACGGACTGAAAAACAGACAACACATGCATGTCATCCATCCCAACAAAGGCCTTTCTGAATATCCAAGCAATTAGAACCGACTGCATACAAGCTAAGAATACCTGAAATGACTGGGTCTATTGATTAAGCTCTTGAAATGTCCGAATGCTTGGATGGCTGTGTTGCCCAGAGGGAAGAGCTTTGATTGGGGCCAAACAAGTGGCACTAATGTCCCTCCAATACTAACAATAATATCACAACACAACCAGAGATGCTGGATTTGCAATCAATGAGGAAAGGAGTGAATTAGCAAATATTAATTAGAGACCACATGTGTCATCACATAGCACGAGTGGTTTTATATGAAATGTTTGTGTGACAGCACATTTATTTATATCTGTCTTAATACTCACATGCACATTATGAAAGAGTTATTGGCTGTTAGAGCTCCAAATTCACAGTCCTTGTTCCACGCAAAGCACTTTCTAAAGTTCAGCCTAAGCTAATATGAGGCGTCAGCAGTCTATTAGTCATATCAAGGGGGTATCCTCCAAAATGAGATATTTCAGAATGAAGTTCCCTCTTTGTGTTTTCCCAAGCAGTGTTTCCTGGCTGAACTGCAGCAGAGGGATACTTCGTGGTGGTTGCTACGCTGGCAGTAAACTTAGATCATGATGAGGATGATAACAGTAATAATGATATTAACTTTATTTGGATAGCACCCTTCATGCAAAGCTGCAGCCTCGAAGCGCTAAACAAAACAAGATCAGATGAAAAAACAAACAACACGTTAAAAATAGCAATAATAAATAGAATAATGCATATGAAAGAAACAAACAAAAACACTTTGATTACAATACAGTAAAACATTAACAATGATACCAGCACAGTTAACCCAAACTAAAAGCCAAATTAAAAAGATAGGTCTTTAACTTCTTTTCAACAATTCCACAGGAGCTAGGTGTTGTCGGACCCAAGGGGACGGTGCGCTACAGTTTAGGGCCATAAAAACAGAGAGCAGCCACTCCACAATTCTTGTGGGACACTTTGGGAACTTCTCAAAGTTAGGCAGTGGAAGATCTGAGAGGGCTTGTCGGGGCATTAAAATGAGAGGCAGTCACTGATATGTGAAGGTGCCAGATTATGTCAGGCTGTTTAAGTAAAATGACTTTAAAATCAATTCCAGAAGATACAGGTGGCCGGTGCAGTGATGCAAGCACAGGGGCAATGTCACCTCTCTATTTTCTATTGGTCAAAATCCTGGCCGCAGTTTTCTGAATTAGCTGTATTTTTCATGTTTCTTTTTAGGGAGAGCAGTAAAAAGAGATTGGAAATAATCTAAGAATCACTCTAATAAAAGCATGTATTGTTCTGAGTTAAAAATGGTGAAGCTACAGCTGAACTTTAGACGCACAGAACAAGAACTGTGGATATTGCTTCCCGTGTTTTCACTACATCGTCAGGCTAGGAAGGGATCTGTCTATATTCAGTATGGAGTGAAAGAACGATTGCGGCGACCAATAACTCTTTCAACACACATTCAGCATGTGGATACTGTATTAAGATAGACTTGAAAAACCTGAACCTATCCTCTCAGACGGTGAAGTAGTTTTAAGAAAACCATTTTTTTCTCATTAATATGACATTTATGCAACAAGGTGCTCCAAAATCTGATCAGTGGTGTAACTATTACTTATTATAAAGAGCTTGTCTCCATACAGACAGACACACAGATGCCACCATGACAACATACTGTTCCATTTACCATAAATGAGGGTCATAACTTTTACATATTTTGGATGAAACGATCCGACACGCTGCATAAATACTGCGTGTTAAGTCAAATAAAACTGTGACCGTCACATGGTTGGCATAAGACATTAAAGATTTTGTTGCTAGTGTGGGATCACATCCCTCCATCACATTAAGGTGATGAGCTCACCACCAAAACTCGTGCTCAATTGTAACCTAATGTTTTCTTTAGTTAAATGCTCCACCGTGACACCTGACAAGGACGGAGTGACACATCATCTGCTATGGAATATTCTGTTAACATCATCGTATTTGAGGACTGCTTTCAAAAGACGACTCACCCAGGCTCTCGGACAGCTGAGGGAACTCGTAGATGTGCTCGCAGGTGTTTCGGCTGTTTGGGATACAGAAGCCAAAGTCAAAGTCAAAGCTCTTCAGCAGGTGATCACGGAAGTAGTGCCTCTCAATCATGCGGAAGTTGTTCAGAGGCCGGTTTCCAACTGTGAATTCCACCCTGATCGGATGATACGGAGAGAGGGGAGGCTGAGCTGTTACAACAGTGTAATTATAATGTTATTACAGTCAGATTCTGCTAATTCTGAGTGTGTAGTTGACGGAGACAATGCAGCAATTGTTTTCATTGTTTGTGTATGGAGCGGCTGGGTGTGTCTTAGGTGTGTGCCGCTGATGTGTTAGTCACTCACGTAGCTCCCACAGTCCTCAGTCGCAGGAAGGCCGGGGTGAACTGGTAGCGTACAAATCGGCCTGCGCTGGTGTCCGCCTCTCTGTTCTCCTCATCGTCCTCTGAGACCGAAACACAGGGCAGGGACATTTGAAATAATTCACCGATGAATGCCTCTGAACCTGACAACATGCTCAGAGACATTCCTTTTAAGCTAATGACGAGAGCAGGTTGTCAGCAGGGTCGGTACATTCGTTTGTCAGCGCACAGATACTTTGCAGAACAAACACCAAAATAAAACAGCACGAGGAGTGGGCCGCTGCACCATACCTGTATGTGGGGGTTTGGCGATCTCAAACAGGACGGTGCTGGTCTCCAGGTCTCTGATCTTAAAGCGTACAAAGTCGATGTTATAGATATTGTCCTCAGGTTTACAGAGGTACCCTGCAACAATGACATACATGATCTTCAGGCCATTGTAGTTAACATGCACAGCCTTAAAGCACAAACCAGCTGCTTTGACAAGCACAGAGATAACATGCAAAACACTTCTTGACTTCTTGCCTGTACACAGACACGTGCAACTTTGCATACATACATGTACACATGCACACCTTAACCCTAAAATAAAAGCTTTTATGATCACTGTGGAGCTATTACAGTCATACAGGAAAATAGGCACATACAGAACAAGAATATGATGCATTATGACACATAAAAACACTGATCATGACTTTCATAAGTTAATGTCATAAACAGCAGCCTTCTCTCATAAGCGTTAAATTTAATCTCGTCAGTTTCATTTTCTGTCAGATTTCATAAACAGCCGTACAGCTGTTCTCAACAGCTGTGAATACAGGCCATACAACACTGCTGTCCTTATCTTTTTGTTGAATTGAGACCACACAGAGGGTCCTCTGTGATGTCACAGTAGTGTTCTGTGATGTCATTTGTATCTGACATTTTTTTTTTAAGTTTGATGTCACAGTAGCAGAATTAAAGTGACAGCACAGAGAAGCTTTATGACACAAACGCCTCCTGTAATTAAATCCCCAGCGTCTATTGAGCTGCTTCAAAATAGAAACAACGATTTTCCACGACTGACAGATTGTCATATGACGTCTGACAGTTGTTGGTGGTGTCGGATATGTATTTTCTCAGATATAAGCACAGATTTAATACCACATTAGTCTCCATTTTCAAATGACAGCCGTGTAAGCCTGCTCTACTTTTCTGCCCTGTGTAGATTTATCTGCAGGACTCGGTCACACTGTGCTCACATACTTAATTCAGCACATATTCAGCACGTTCAGCATCACGGGTCCACGTAAACAAGAGGCATTAGAGAGGGACTCAAACCTCGCGTAGCCACCCGCAGTCCGAGCACATCCTCCGGCGTGATGTGTCCGCTCTGTGTCCGCAGGTCCTCCTCCGTGACGGGCCTGCTGTCCACCTGGCTCCTCCGGGACTTGAGCCTCTTCAGAACCCCTCCGCCGGGCTTGCGGTCCCGCGGAGGAGCCGCAGTGCTGTGGCCGCCGCCGGGGACGTTTTCAGCAACAGGCGCGTCGCTGCGGGCTTTGGCTCCGCTCATCGTTGACCGTGTTCGGCTTGCCTCCGGTTCAGCGGCCGCCTCCTGTCTCCTTCTCTGAGAAATGCTGGAAGAAGAAGATGGCGTCGTAGATGTCGAATGTCGGGAGAAGTGTCGGCGGACGGTCAAGCTCTTGTTTTTGTAAGCACATGCTGTACAGTTGCCATGACAACTCGTCCTGTGAGCCAGAGGAGGGTGTGAAGTGGTTCCTCGAAACGTCCACGAGGGGGCGATGGTCAACCCCTCAGCTCTCCAAGCAGCCTGAAAATACTGATACATGTCCAAATTCATTACAACTACTACTACTGATAAGAATAATGATAAAACACGTAGGCCATTGTCGTATAGAGACAAATATGTAATCAGCAGTGGTAGAAGATATACTCAGATCAGCTACTTAAGTGGTAGTACCACAATTTAAAAATAGTGCACTGAGGTATCATTTTGTATATAAATATACACTACCAGCCAAAAGTTTGGACACACCTTCTCACTCAATGGTTTTTCTTTATTTTTATTACTTTCTACATTGTAGATTCATACTGA
>JAPZEA010000002.1:17094007-17104669 GCA_029783685.1 Heniochus monoceros | reverse complement strand
TAAAAAATATAACAATTAGATACAAATCCAAATGGCCTCATGTCAAAGACAACCTATTTGAGGAATACATGGAAGATCAAACGATAAAAAATTAAAATGACAAAGATATTGCAAAAAAACAACCGCTGGGGTCATTTTTGACCCCACTTTCTAAGGGCTAGTCTAGCTATACAGAGAAAGGTGATTTTATATTTAGAATATGATAATCTGTTATATGCACAGAATGCAAAGCGCCATCTATTGAAATGGATTTTTTTGTGTTGGTTCGGACATCAGGTCTGATGTTTTTGCGCTAGTGTATGTGATGAAATTTAAAGCAATATATTTTGTAGCCTAGTGTTCTTTAATTTAACAGTAGTGACCTTCATCATCATTGCCCCCCACCTTTCAAAAATGTAACAGTAATGTTTACTCAGTACATTTGAACTCACCTACTTTTTACCTTTATCAAAGTACTTTGAGAAAGTGAGAAAAATTCAACAGTACTTTTGTACTGCATTGTCTGGTATTTGTCCTTGAAAACTATAAAAAATGAAATATTAAACTATGCAATACAAATCATCTTTTCCCTGTTATTTTATCTTCCTTTTCTTCCCGCTCCAGTTTCTCTAAAACTCCCTCTGCGTCTCTGCTCAGATTTTATTTCATTTCTTTTCTTTGCACTTTATCTAATAGTCTCCCATATTTTCTGGGCACTGCAGGCCTGACACCTGACATCTTCACTACTGGGAATGTATGAATCAAAGCTCATTAAGCTGTACTCAGTGTCAGTCACTCTGGCTCTTTCGCTGCTAAATGCTCCACTATGTTCATAAGCTAGTCTCAGACTCTGTCTGTCTGCTGTTTAGTGCTCAGCAGGTTGCATACAGTGGGTATACTGAAAACAGCTGCCTGCTGCGGCTGGAAACCATGTTCATTAGAGTGTAGTTTATTATCTATCTATCTATCTATCTATCTATCTATCTATCTATCTATCTATCTAACTACTACTATCTGTCTCACGCACACGCATGCACACACACACGCACAAACACACACTAATGTGCCAGTAAGAGCAACCATTTAGTCCTGTCCACACTGAGTTCATAGAGAGTTAGTCGGAACAGCTCTCCAGCTGGGGTATAAAGATACAAATCAAACATGACAGATGGACACACACACACACACACACACACACAAACACACACACAAACACACAGACCTCTATAAAAGTTTGATGTAACCACACCATGCCCAGAGACGCCATGTCCAAAAAAACACTGCATCAATTATCACATCAGCGTTCAGCCCTCATCAGCACAGCAGGATTTATAGCAGGCGCGGGGGAGCCAACAGTCAATAGTCCCAAACTCATTGATCGGTCCTACGTCCAAGACAAACATGCTGATGCTGATGAACTGTGATCCAGGGGAACTCTAAAATGCTCACAATACTTACAGCGGTTCCCAATCCCAATCCAGCGCATAGACCTGGGGACAAACCGAGGCTGGGAGCCAACGGTCTTGCTTGCATTGAGCTGGGATACTGTGAGACCACCTACTGGGTTGCAATCAGCCCGCCTTTTCCCTCCGTTGCCTCCCTGACCTCCAATCTAGCTTTCCTCCTTCCCTCCCCTCTCTCCTCTTTCTTCACTCCTGACTGTCCATTCTGTTAAACTGTCTCTAAAAACAGCCCGGGTGCATTTGAGTGGCAGAGGCAAAGCAGGGGGCTCCTGGGTCTCCATTTAGCCACTTCCTGTTTGAGGGAGCCAATATGTATGCCCCTCCAGGCCATTGCTCGGCTCGCCATGTGTAACCGAATGAGGCTTTTCGCAGACTCGGCGGGCTGGCAGAGCTCAGATCACAGCTACAAAGACTCCGCTGAATATGCTAATGTTGAAAAATCTCCCTCAGCTTGTTTGCGCAAACACGGGGAGGAATGCTAAATATATGCCTATGATTTGTTCTGGTTTTGTTATTCAATATTTGGCCGAGGAGAGTAAGCTGCCTGTCCGAAAGAAAATTGATGAACTACAAGCCCGTGAATTATGTGCAGTCTTCCTCCCAAATATATACTGTGTGCTAATCCTGATCAGAGCACAAAAACAATGAGATACAGTTTCTGTTTCTCACACTCTCGTCCATTTTCTCATTCTTTCTCACACACACACACACAACCATTTTAAAAAAACAAAAGAGAAATATTTTTAAAGGAGGTCTTTTTTTCATAACATTGGTTCATTTCTTTTTTATTGTTATTACATATATTATTATTACAGCCTGTTTGGAGTGAAGGAGTATACATTTTAAAGGGATTAAATCTAATTTTGCATCGGCTCTGAATAACTTCATTCCTGAGTCAGGAGGAAAATCTTTCCCCGGTCTAAGTGTGTGTTTTGAATCAAGCTTGGACTCGAGTTTGTTGTGGTTGTTCGAGCATTGTTAGAATTTTTATTTTAAAGTCATTCGTGGCAATATTCATGTCAGATAAAAGATGCTGAATTATTATTTTTCTATTAAGGACTACCCACAAGGCTTTGATCCTCTGTCTTTAAGCATCAATCCATCAATAGGGCTTTTTTAAAATAAGTGTTTCATTTAGAATAAACTTATAGAATGGACTGAGCATGGACAGTGGACTCCTGTCATTCCGTACAGTAAAAGGTTGGTGGCAGATTCAAGTTTCACACAATCACAATGTTTACTGTGGTCTGGCAAAGAAAATTATGTCACAACAGAAGAAAGTCAGACTAAAACTTTCCTCATGACGTGTGTTCGATCTCAGACAAAACTCTGCTGTTTTGTTTTTTAAATGTACAAGTAAAAGTCTGACGTTAAATATGTTCTGAGTGATTCATTTAAATCAAAAGAAATGACTGTCGACTTTTTTTATTCACGACTTAATCCTGATAGCTTTCCTTCTTTTGTGTTCTTTTGTTTTCTTTTTTTAGGATACTTAATATTCCCCTGTATTCTTGGTAGCACTTCATTTCAAAACAGCGTCAAGCTTGAAACTACTGTAGCTCGGAGATCCATTGAAGTTGAGACTACAACAAAAAGATAATAAAAAATCATGTTTAAAGAGGCCGGTTCCTCCAGTGTGGAGCCTGTTAAATAGCCCCCATGCAGTCTGAAAGCCTGCCCTGGCCTGCGAGCCTTTCGCACTGGAGGAGAGTGAAAACACTATGTGTTAGTTAGTGAGTCATTAAAATCCCTGCACCAGCCTGCAGAGGCAGTGCTGAGCATGGATACACCTGCAGGTCCTCTGGTGGCTAAAATTAATATAAGTTCAGAGGGTCTTAGACGTGATTTTAGCATGATTTAAAGCATGACCAACAGTGGACCTCCAAAGTGTCTCCCGTTGGCCTGCCGGTCCTCTATTGATGAATGTGTAAGGACGCAGAGGTCCACTGTTGGATAGGTATGCAAGTGTTTGCGCACACGCAAACGTACGCACACATTTACACAAATAGTATTAGTACAGCTGGCTGTCAGATCCTCAAGCTCACCAAGAGGTCCATAAGTACTGAAGGCTTTTCTTCCTGTCACAGCATGGGGTACACAACTAACCCAGTGTACAAGTGTGTGTGTGTGTGTGTGTGTGTGTGTGTGTGTTAAGAGTGTATGTTTTCAGCTGGCACCTCTCAACCTTGGCAGCGGCGTGTCTCCTGACACACGCAGGAACAAATTTGTCTTTGGGGTTTGGTTCGGCTTAGCCTCTGATGTGTGTGCGTGTGTGTTGGTACGTGCGTGTGTGGGTGAGGTAGTCGAGAGGTCTGGTCATTATCACCACTACAGCCAGTGAGCATGCGGCCAGAGCAGCGGGGAAAAAGGGTAGAGGCGAGTGGAGAGGGAGGTAAATAAGGACAGAGCTGGGAACACCATGCTTGGAGTGCAAGGGATGAAAATAATGACCCCAAGTTAAAAAAAAAATCTATCGGAGGAGAGTGATGCTGAAGATGTACAATCCACCCACCACTACGCACGGTGAGCAACGCTCTAAAGAAATAATACCAAATGCTAAAAATGCTTATTTTTGTTTCTCTAGAAATGAGATATTCACTACTGTAAGCCTATCCTCTTGGAAAACAGAAGAATACATGCACACAGTGAGCTGCAGAGCTGAGATTTTGCTCGTCACCCTGAGGAATGCCGACAGAATCATGTGTGTGTGTGTGTGCGTGTTTTCCCAGCTTGTCTTAGCTGTGGCGTGCTGTGGTCACCGGGCCTGTGTGTGGTCCTGGTGTGGTTCAGCTGCTCAGAATCATTTCCATTTAAACATATCTGTGGTCCTCAATGCAAACCGCCAATGTTATCCACTCCATTGGAGGTAACACCAAAAGCTTTGCCCTCTTCGTGACCGCCTCTGTGTGTGTGTGTGTGTGTGTGTGTGTATATGTTGTGCTCGTGTGTGTGTGTGTGTGTGTTAATGCGTGGTTAAGACTGGGGGTGTTTGCGCAAATGTCTGAATGTGTGAATTTGTGTGTGATTCACTGTCATCTGTCTTCCGGCATATTAGCAAAGGAGATTTCTCATGTAGTCGAGATAATGGCGAGCAAACAGGGTCGGAGTGCTGCGAGCGCTGATGGATGGCTGTGTTTTGAAGTGCAGGGCCCCTTCAGGGCATTGTGTCCCAGTGATCAGTGGCTCCTCTCTCAGGGGTTCCTTCCCACCACAAACAGCAGCTTAGATCGTATCATTTAGAAGGAATGCGGACGCCTCCTCATAACGTAGCTTCGGTGATGTCTCTCTCACTCGCTCCGTCTTTGAGGGAGTCTCTTTTGATGGACGGGGGTTAGAGGTGCGAACTGGCTTATCCGTGTGAACATTTGTGTGCTGAGCCAAACCTGTAAAAACACATTTATGTTTCCATAAAAGCGTAGATGTCTTTGTCATGTTTTCCTTTTTATTTCTGCTTTTAAAGAGTATCAGTTACTGTTTGACAACGCAACACAAACACAAGTAGCTGAATCCCCTTCTCACCTGTGTAACACGCACACAAGGGCAGTGTGCAATGGGAGATAATTGGAAAAGTGTCTTTCAGCATCTGCATGGGTTGTGTTTCCTCAGCAGTGTGTGGGGGGGGACAGCTTACAGAAAACAGAGATGAGCGTTTATCACTCACAGGACTCAGAGGTGGTTACGGGGCTGCCATTGTGGCAACTCCCCAGAAAGAAGATTGCTTTCCCGAGTCTGCCTTTTGTACACACATCGGCTGCACTTTCCCATAACTCATCTGGCAAACAGGAAGGAATTACAGACCGGATTGGATGCATGACCCAAAACAGCTCCAGTCCCATTATGCAGTGATAAATGACCCACCAGCAAGTCGGGGAATTTTTGGACCATAGAAAGAGGAAGAGCAGGATCAACTGGAAATGATTAGAGTCGCACAGTTTTGCTCAAGGGACACGATCAGCGAAACAGTCGAGGACAGATTAGAGGACTCGGACAGTGAGAATTACCTCGTCAGCGGAGGAGGAAGTGGGGCTCGGTAGATCTGGCTGGTCGAGGTGGGGAAAGAGAGGGAGACGAAGCGTGTCCCGCTGTTGACCACAGGGACCTCGGCGCTGACATGAAGACCACAGCGGAGCGGCCTCCTGCCGGCACTGACGGGCTCTCCGAGAACTTCCGTTGGTTTCTACTTATTGTGCTCCTCTGTACGCACACACAAACACATGAGAGTTGGCCTGACGTGTCACAGGGATCCTATTCTTGCATGTATGTGTATGTTTGTCAGAAAATGTCAAAGGATTGTTTGTGTCTATTTCCTAAACAAATACAGATGTATGTTGCGGTTGGCCTTCGATTCCAGTGTCATGGACTTTATTGTCTCTCTTTGTGTGGGGGATAGGCCTCTGGGCCAGAGGCTTACATGAATGACAGAAGAGCGAAGCACCACATGCACGCACACACACCAATGCATGCATGTGTACACGCACACACAGGCCTGCAACATGCCTGCTTAAGTGGAGGCCAAACATTTCCCCACAGACAACCATTAAGAGCAAGATACTGTATTAATCAGTCAGATCTGCCAACAACAATAAAACTATCTGTAGAGATGAGAACTGATGCTTCATATTAACTCTATTGTTATACTGAGGGTCTGCTTCACTTAGAGCCTTTCAGCAACAAGGCTTTCGACAACAGCATAAATTTTAAACATCGTTTTATTTCAAAAGTACACAAACAGGACCAATATTGTTCAATAAGGCAAAGCTCAAATATTAACAACCACTCACATCAGAGGACTCAAAATCTCATAGTCACAGTTTATGGGTACCACTTGCAAATCATAAATAAAACTCTTTTTTCGTCATATATATATTAGAACTTATTTTTTTTTCTCATCATGGAAAAAAAAAGATAATTAGACAAACATTTCATCACAACCCCAGCCACATATAATCACCTTCATCTTCAGTGTTATTATTATTTTTTTTCATCCTCAGAATCATTATTGTCCATGGAAAGTCAGAGTGGGCCGGGGGGAGGTGCACCTGTCTTTCTCCACACGGGTGTTTACGTGGCTCTAATGCCCAGTTCCAAGCCAAGCTACAGACCCCAGCCCTTAGCTGCTACCTGAAAGGACTGAACATAGTGGTGTGAGCGTAAGTGGGTTTTACCGGACCACTTGTGCAGTTTTTAAGCTACTATGTGCATTGTTAGCATTACTATGGTCAAAACTTCGTATCTCCCTAAAAATCTCTCCGTGCAGCTTGTGTGGTATTGCCAAAGCACCTTAATGATAACTACTTAGCAGCTGCTATCCATTATCAATCCTTTCAAATAAGTGCCTTGTCCGGGAGGTACCTCAGGGCTAGGGGCTTTGCAGGTGGTGAGTTGGAATTGGGCGCAGTTTCATACGGGGCAAAAGTGTTTTTTTCTGTGGCATCGTCGCGATTCTTTTGCATGCCGAGCCAAGCCGATCCAAGTCAAGCTCTGGATGGAGAGGCGTGGCCAGCTCTGGTCACCTGGGGAACAGCGCCAGGAGGACGCAGAGCAGTGTCGCCGTGAGAGACGGGGCGAGGCCATCAGCTCCTCCACACTCCATTGAGTTCTCCTAGAGAGAGGGGGGGGGGGATCCGGACAGATGGGGAATGTTTGAATAAAACAGAAAAGCAGAATTAAATGAAAAAAGTGCAATAATAGTGAGTGATGTGTGTGTGATACCTCGGGGTGAAAAGGGTGACAGGTATCGGGGCGCCTCCTGTCCTTCTGCATCTTCAACCTCTCGCACTTGAGAGATTCATTATGTGCAGCTGAAGTCAAGGCAGTAACAGACAATGTGTACCCTCTGCAGGGTGTTTTCCCGCTGGAGCGCATTTCTTGTTTATAATGGAAAGGAATGCATGTTTATGAGTGCACCACGGAAAGAGGCTCTTACGGATGTAGTGACGCTCTCGGGCACGGCGCGGTGTGCAAAGAGAAAAGGAAAGCAGACTCTGAAGCGATGTTTGATGAGTTTTCTTTGGTCGCGTAGCAACAGAATAGCAGGCTTTATGCTACAGTAAGCACTCAACAACAAAATAAACAGTGGTGGACATGTATATACAGTGTGACTGTGCTGCACAAAATCTCTGAGAAACGCACGTTGCAGGAGAACCCAGCTCGGCAATGTGGTGACGAGCAAAGTTCTTTCGGTCTGACTCCACTCCGAGCCGTGTCTGCTATTGATCAGGATCCCGTCACAGCGTGGGATGTTGTGTAACACAGTCCAAACACAGACACACACACACACACACACACACACACACACAAAGAGCACTGTGAAACAGACCTCTAGTAGAGTGTTGTCTCAAGGCCTTTGCTTCAGATCTTGTCCCTTGCAACGCTCTCATCCCTTTCATCTACCAGAGGGGTAGAGGGCAAACAAACTCCCAGAGGCTGCCATACAAATTAAATATTGTGTTTTTCACATCCCTCTAACGTCGACGGACACACACTGGTTGTAACTACAGTACTGTGACACTGGGAAGAGGAGAGACTTCATTAAAAACATAAGCAGGTAATAGTGTGATCTTTCTCAGCGGGGGGAAACAGCCTAACTGGAAAGACTGCAGCTGTATGACACATTAAAGTTACCCTCAAAAGCCATTCATTCACTTATTCACTCATCTTCTGAGTTACTTTATTGCAAAATTCATCTTCCATTTGAAACTGAGCTGTGACGATTACTATTAGTTTTTGTGGCTTTTAATCAAGCTTTCTGTCAAGGTTTTCTGGAGCTGTTGCTTTGCTCATCTTCACATCCCTGTCAGATGTAGCTCTCTCTCTCTTTCAAATCATCTCCTCCTCTCATTCAGGACGCCGAGAGACTGGAATCTGCACACTGCGCTCAAACACCCCCACCTCTCGAGTCCTTGGCCAGCGAAGGATATACATGATTTCGATGGGGTCCATGGTGATTGGCTCAAACATGCTGCAGTCGCACTTGTTGTCCACCACCACCATGAAGAGATTACTGCTGGGGATCTGCTGGATCACAAAGGACCTGCCAATCACAGCACAGACAGCCAGAGACAGAAAAAGATGAGGAAGGAAGGAGGAAGAGGGAGCAAGGGACGGTTGAGAGTTGGATTGGCAAGCAGACAAGGCGCATGGGTATGATGTAAATTTCCATGTGTGTCAGAGGATTTGTGTTATGAGTGTTCACATTCTCCCCTGGCGGAGGGGAGACGCGCTGAGGAGACTCCACTGGACGCATGTCAAGAAGATGACTTGCCTCACCGCCAGCTGTCAATAAACACACAGAGACACAGACAGACTCACACCAGCAGACACACACACACATATATATATATATATATATATAGTACACACTCATACTTCTCTAACTCACTCCATCCCCTTCTCTTCCTCATTCTCTTCTCTTCCTTCTCTTTTGTCTTTGTTATGTCCTATCCAAGGCGAGCACCAATGAAGTGTTGCCGAATATAAAACACTCCAAAGGGAGACAAATGGGAACCACACTTTTGTGCTCATAGCTTCCCATGGCTGTGTTTTACTGGCCTGAGAGATCAGGCCTCGCCTCGGCCTCCTGGCCAGTGATTTACGACCGCGGATAAGCTTTATGAAGAAGAGAGGTCGTAAAGATGATCTCTTCTTTCTGTCACCCTTTCTTTCTTTATCTCTTGCTTCTCTCCCTCCCTCTCTCTCTCTCGCCGCAGCTGGGTGATTTATCGAGTTCACTGTGAGGCATTTATCAGACACGTATAAGAACATGCACGTGTGACTGAGCGAACACACACACATGCGGAAAGCTTGTACGCACGCACTTTCTCAACCCGTGTGAAGGAGGAACTGAGACAAAGAGGGCGAGACCTGATAGCTCAAACAGGACCGCTATCGAGAACATCTCCATCCTCGCTAATTCAATACTATGACAAATTTAATCTGACCGCAAACAGCCGCCAATCCCTGAGTAGCACCAATCCACCGCACGCTAATACAGTTATCCCACCGTGACCAACCAAACCCAACCAAACCAGCCCAGCAAATAGGCCAAGCCAGTTCCAATCAGGGAGAATTAGGATCTGCTGATGTTTAATAATCCGTGCTCACCCCTGCACAGCGCCGGGCCGGCTCGGCTCAGCCTGCTGATAGAAAGCAGAGCAAGTGTTCTTGGAGAAAAGACTTAAACACATCCTGACAGCACAGCTGCTGGCCTTGAACATACCCAGCGCTGGGAAGGGGAGCACTACACCGCATATGAACACACACACACACACACACACTCAGACTCACAAAAGGATGTGCACAAACACACACAGACGGTATAGACTGCGTCTTCCTCTTGACATGGTCTCCCAGTGCTGTGATTTTGGCCGGCAGAGAAACGGGCTACAGAGACATCCAAAACGTTTCTCTGAGAAAAGATAGAGGACGACAGAGAGAGACAGTGAGTGACACGGAGAGCCACAGAACAAAAGATAAGGCAGTAAAAGAGAAAAAGTTAGATCGATGTGAAGTATAAAGCCGCCGTGCTGCAGGGAAAGATAAAGACGCACACAGAGAAGTGGTGACAGAACGTGTCTTCGTCTCAAAGTTCTGACAAAACATATCACACAATCTGTAGCCGAGGCTGATAAAAATTAGCGCAGCTTATCAACACGTTTTGATCATGAAGGGAAACGTTTTATCTCTCCAGTGTCAGCTGCGCGGAAGCTCATTTCAGGGGGTCGAGCTAAGATGATAATATTTCATAATGCATTACGCTTCACACATGCTTTGCTTCTGATGCAGAACAGTAGCAATTTTTTTTTCTACCATTCGTGGTAAAATCATTCTGTGCTCAGTTTTGGTGGAATGAAATAGTTTTGTGAGTCCTGTAGTGAATGTTCACATTTTTCCAATGATTTAATCATTGCATAACTAGCCATAACCATAACTGCACGCACTGTATGGGTTTCAGAAATATCTGTCATCACAGTTGGGAAATTTGACCAGTAATTACTGTGTGTGTAATTTAACAATTACTAATTCAATGAGTTGACACTGCTCCAATAAAATCTCAACAAACAGACTGGCGAGAGCAATGCTGTCATATTATTTCCACTTCTCTTATTACTTTTGGGGAAAATGGGCACCATGACTCCAGTATTCACTTTTTAAGCCTTTTTACACACTTTACATGATTCCAGTATACAGTATGTTGGGGGGGGGGGGGGGGGGGGGGGCC
>JAPZEA010000002.1:16816203-16828091 GCA_029783685.1 Heniochus monoceros | reverse complement strand
AACTCATCTGTAACAATCCAGGTGATGATCACAGGGAGGGATTCAGGTGAGTGTGTGTGTGTGTGTGTGTGTGTGTGTTACTACAAAGCCTTTTTACAGTATTTTGCATCCAAAGATTTTTCCCCAGCTCTCCGACAGGTGTGGAGCAAGACTTTGAGTGACAGTTCAAGTTTAAATATATTATATAATAAAACAAATCTCAATCTCCAGTATCCAATGGAAAGGCTTGATCTGTTCCGTTTCACATACTTCTGTACAACTGTGTGACTGCAAGCTCATGATTATGCAGCCTCACTATAGAATGAATAGCTACATAAATTAAAAGGAATGAAAAATAATGCAATGGGATGATTTGAAAAAAGTAAATGTCAGTTTGGATATGAGGAAGTACACAACATGGGAGTAGAGCAACCCGGGTCTTTGTGTGTATTTACAGTGTGTAGGGAAAAATGCAAATCATAACATTTCCTCAGGTGCTAACTCTCGCTAATAGCTGAGAATTTTAACAAAATGTTCTTACTTGTGTAGATTCAGAATTTGCCAACTGTGCTGACTTGGATTCCAGTATGAGGAGGTTGTGTGGTAAGCATTCATGCATACAATCTGGATTTGAGATATAAAACAAATTTTTGAGATCTTTCTTTGCAGCTGTCATACAGAGAGATACAGTACACTTCTCTTCATACACTCTAGTCACAAGAGTATACAAATGCCACAGGGAGATTTCTCATTACCAGTATTCTCGATATGAACACACAGCCAAGGAGCAAGTGGATGATACCTCTGGGTGATACAAAGTCTTTAAACCCTCAAGTTTAAACTATAAATCCAATGTTCTGGGTTGCATCATGCACACCTGCTTCATAGCCCCCTGCCCATCCCAGCTCTGGGGGACTGGCTGGAGCGAGCAGCATCCCTCTGTCCATCCCTGTCTTCCTGCCCTCCCACAGCCTGGGGTGAGGACTGCGAGGGTGGGGAGGGTGGGGGATAGGAGGGAGGAGGGATAGTAAGGCGAGGGAGGGATGGTAGCGCAGGCCTGGGAGAGGTTGGAAGAGGCGGAGGAGTGGCTGAGGTCGTAGTTGAGGGGTGTTGAGAGGAGCGTGCACGGGAGGTGGCCGGTGAGGCGTGTGTGCTCCGGGCACGCGGTGGTTCAGCGGGGCAGTCACTGATTTGCTCTAGCAGCGAGGGCATGTCTCCCTCAATCTTCTCCAGCACAGCGGCCATTTGCTTTTCTATCTGCTCGATCACACTGTCCATTTGCCAGTCAGTCGTAGTGCTGCTTCCACCTCCTCCATGTTGTAGCCCAGTCCCGTACATCCCTACCGCTCCAGTTGTATACAGGGTGCTGTATGGACTCCCATAGCCCCCTGCTATCCCCATCCCTACAGTCCCAATGTCTGGGTTGTATGGTGTGGCATGACGGCCCAAACTAGCAGAGCTGCCTACTGCATAACAACCCTGTCCCGTTGCCGGACCTGCCCTTGCTATGCTAAACTCAGCACTGTGTCTGTCAGTTCTCCTGGCATCTCTGTCCCTTCTACCCATGGGGCTAGCATCACCCCTTAACCTAACTCCTAGTCCTACATCCACCCCAGCTCCAGGCCCCATTGCTGGAGTGACTGCCACTGACCTCTCTGCCACTGCCTCAGGTACTTGTGTCTGACACCAGCTTCCGTCAGTCTCATCCCTCTGCTCCCTCTGCATGGCTGGCCTCTTCTCTGGTGAGGCTGTTGCACCAGTAGAGCCTGTGGTTGGAGGCCCGTGGAGCGTTGCAGCCATCTTACGTTTGCTGCTGGGATCAGGGGAGGTGGATACGCGCTTTTTGTCAAGGTTAGTGCCTGAAGAACCGTCTGACAGCTTGGACGGGTCGGCCATCATCACGGGGGATGGTTTGCATTCTGGAACAACTTTATTTTGACCCAAATTGGCAGCCATTTTCCTGGTTCCATCACCTGGTGCTTTCTTTGCACCAACCTTATCAGGCTGCTCCTCTGCGGCTCTGGGGACTGCATTTGATTGGCTTTGCTGACAGAGAGCCTCCTGAATATCTGACGGGGACGTTCCGACAGATGGGCCTATGCTCATCTTTACCTCATCCTGTTTTTCTCCAACTTTACCCCTTCCCTTATCCTGATCCATACCTGGTGGTGTATTTTCAACAGTGACCTCTAAAGACACACTACTTGACGTCACCCCTCCATCACTCGTCCCTTTGTCTCCCTCATCACTTGTCCCCTGAGACACACCTCCTTCACCATCTCCTGCCTCTTCACTGCCCTGAACCTCGGCTGAACTGTCAATCAGTGCCTCTGAATTCTTCAAGCGTTGCATGAAGGTGGTGACACGGATCGCTTTCTGCAACACAGACAGAGGCAAAGAAAAAGGAGAGAAGGATAGCGGTGTAAACAGAATCAATTAACAGTATATTGTTTTTTTCATTGACAAACACATATTGACTTGTATCCCTAAAAGAAAACAAACTTTGATACTATAGTCGGTTATGGCAAAGCATAAAAAATAAGCTTTGAAGACAAGCATTTGACAAAAAGCCTGTCAAGGCACCGTGATTAAGCATCATCATACTGAGCGCTGAGATGCGATTTGTGTGAAGTGAACAGTGCAGTAAGATTAGTGCCAGTTGTTTACTTCCAGGAGGCTATGACATATTGTACCCTGGTTTAAATCAATCTCAAGACTCACTATCCACAAGCCACTCCTTGACTGCTTGTTGACTGGAAAAGGTAAGAGCCCAGATAAGTGTAAATCTCCTTCTCCTTCATTCTTACACCCATCTGACTCCTTTAGATCTGCAAACACCGAAGGAGTTAGGGAAAATGCGTGAGCTTAGAAGTTGTTTCTAAACCAGGGAACTGATTCTCTGGAAGTGAAAAGCCATTTGGACATAGAAATGTAACTGAATACCATATGGCTTGACTGAGCAGCTTCAGTATACAGTAGCCTCAAGTATGACTTGAATGTAACACTGAGAACAGTATTTGGAGATGAGCCAGGATTCACGTAAGATGAATGACAGAGGGCCTGATAGTTCAAATCACTGCAGTTCAACAGTCCACAGTGGCCTATATCCCTTGTATCCTTTCCATTTCTCCCTCTCCTTATCTACACAAATACAAAAACTAGTCAAGCAATGAGCAAACCCTCTTCCCTGATGCTGATCATTATCTTGTTTTTACCAATCTGGTTTCATGGACTAGTGCAGATGAGGAGTAAGAAAGGAGCAGAGTGGGCCACTTTGAACATCTGGGTCTAATCCAATGAAGAAAAGTGGGGCAGAGTGGATGGATCTCTTCTGGGACAGACAGAGTGACAGTGGGCAGGAACAGAGCTTATGAGAAGAGTTTCACCAGCCCAAACATGATCAATACATCTCAAGGCTGACTGGGCTTTAACTGGAAGTGTTTTCTTATCTGATTGACTGGTTATTATAGACAACTTTACAAGTAGAAACCTCTTTTTAATTCATGAGCATGTTCAGCCATTAGAAAGATGTTTTGTTTTTGACTCATGCCAGACTGAAGGTGAGTTTCTCCCCATGCTCTGTCCTTCCACTCTCCCTCATAATGAACTACAATACCTTCAACTCCTGGGAACCACATGGGGAAAGAGAGAAGAGGGTTATAACTGTTACTTATGCTGTTAGGTCGGCACTGCCCTCTCGACTTCTTCCTTCTTGGTCTTCCGCATTCACAATCCCAGGACATCCTTATGACCATCACCATATCATTTGCAAATTTAAAAATACCTCTGCAGAGTTGTTTCAGAGCTAAATGTGCATAAAGTGTTAACATCATTATACATAAACCAATAATCTTCATAATCACTGGTGTAATTTTCACTGTAGTCATCTTTATTATTGGCCTTCATCCTGTTTCTTGTCCTTTTCCTGTGCTGCTTATTTTGCTATATTATCATCAACTTCATTTACTGCTACAGAAAGAGAGTGAGAGTGAATTCATACCCTCCATTTGGCCTTTGCAAAGTTCTTCTCAAACTGGGCGCACACACCATCCTTAAGGTTCTTCTCTGATGCACCATTTCCCGCAATCCTGGCATAGATGACAGACAGAATAAAAGTGGGTGCAAACCCTGTAGATTTGTACTAAAATGTTTGTGCTCTTGTGGTTATGTGCACAAAATTACCATTCATGCCAAAGTGCATCCTGTGCGGTGATTCTCAGCATCTGGTCCACTTCCATGAGTCTGCAGACAAGCTCCTTAGCTGAGAGAGAAACAGACAAAAGATCAATTTAAGAGGCATCATCTATGATAAGAATTTAAAGAAAAAATATGAATAGTTTTTTTTTTTCTAAAACAGAGAATGTAAATTTCTATAGTCATAAATCTTTAATGATAACTAAATATTTGGTTGTGAAAGGTGAGACAAAATATGGGAATTTTGGGCTATGTGACATCTTACTTATTGCTTTACTTTAAATTTGGGCAACAGAACATATAGTAGACTTTTTTCTGAATACCAACACTTGCAATGCTTTATGCCAGTAAAAATTCAATTGGGTATTTATTGCCATCATGTGGTGGAGCTGTGCACCTGCAGGTGAAATGTCATCCCAGTATGGAGAATCAAACTCAAAGTCACCAGCAACAATACGACAAAAGATGATGCGATTATGTAGATCTGTGTTCTCCTCCTCCGTCTCATCATAAAAAGGAGGGTTCCCTGATAGGCTGCAACAAGGGGAACATACATAAAGAGACAGAGGATGGGAAGTTATTTTAAAACCATGCAAATAATATAAATAGAACAAACATATAATGTAAATGTCTGCTATGAATGAAACAATGCATTCAGCTGCAGTTCAGCTTGTACTGTTCCACTTGTTGAATTATATCTTTGGTAATAGCTGATGAAGACTCACAGTATGAACATAATGACACCCACAGCCCAGCAGTCCACAGGACGGCCATATCGGTGACGAGCCACCACCTCAGGAGCTGAGGGACAGCAAAGAGAAGCACAGGAACAGAGAGAGAGAGGGAGAGGGAGAGAGAGAGAGAGAGAGAGAGATAGAGAGAGAGACAGATATAGAGAGAGAGAGAGAGAGAGAGAGAGAGAGAGAGAGATTCAAATGGTCTCAGTTTTCATTTATAAACCATCACACCACATTCATAATTCTACCCCGCATGGACAAGAGCTCCCCCTTGCACTCTCTCCTTTTCTCATTCCTTTACCGTCAGGGCCTCTGTTGCCTTTCCTTATTTATTTGTCTAATTACTCTGCTCAGCATTATGAATAACTGCCCTGACCTTTCACTGGCAAGAACCAGGCCAAAGCACAGTTCTGCACTCCAAGTTGCCCTCACATAAACCTTGGAGAGCAAGAGAGGAATGAGACAGTGCACAGGAGATCAGAGGATATGAAAAGAAAGGAGGAGTGGGAGGAGGAGGGCGAGAGATAGATGCTGTCAATTCTGTGTGTGTTTCACTGGATTTCATGTCTGTTTTTCACCGTAACAGTTTACCTTTGACAGATTATGATCTCCAAAGGCAGAAGGCTGTAAAGAACTCAAAAAAGGTAAAGTACAGGCCTATATTCATAACAGAATGTAAAGCTAATGGAAGGCCACAGAAGTGGATGAGAGATGGAGAAAAAATAGAGAGGTAAAGTTATATATAAAAAACAGAATCACAAATAGTGGTAAACAAAGAGTATCCTACCCAGGTATTCTGGTGTTCCACAAGGTTCTGTGATGGGCCCGTTCTCAAACCTGGACAGGTAGAAATCGCGCAGAACTACTTTGTTGTGGTTGTTTTCTGTGTAGTACATCAGGTTTTCCAGCTAAAGAAAATGAGGTACAGGATAAGTATTCTCAAAGAAATACACACAGACTGAAGTCCTATTCAGACTGTCATTAAGGGAAATGTCACTGAACGGGAATACACAGGAATTGATACCAGTGGAAATTCAATAATAATCACGCTGCACGCTTCGCCATGATGGCACATCCTTTGGATGCTCAACCAGTTTGGTTTGTGTGGAAAATTCATCTGCAACTCTATGGTAAAGTCAGCAGTTACCTTTTCTTTTATTACTTGGTAATGTCTTGACAGGCAACAACAGACTGTACCACATTGAGTTTAATGTTATGTGGCCAGTAAGATTATTGGTGTTCCCTGCCAAAAAAACTGCGAAATGCTCAAGATAAATCAGGGGATTATTAGTCTTCCATACAATATTGGTGGATGTTGATGCTGTTCAGACTATTGGTGATTGGGTGGGAGGATGATGGCTGGATGTATACCAGGTTTTTTATTATGCTGTCACTTATACACATTGTTTTTAGGAGAGCCTGTGTGAGGTATTTTAGCATATGAGCCACATATTAATTTTATTCTATTTTATGTTCAAGTCTGTGAAACTGTCAGCAAGAAGTAATAGATGATCAATGAAATCATTACAGTGGTAATACTGTAATATGTCATAAACCTACCACTAAAGTTTATTCTTGCCTTACTCTTGCCAAAAAGTAAGGCAAGAGAATGGTCAGAAACACACCTTCTTGATCACAGGAAGAATTCATTATATGTATTTCTGCACTGATCTGAGAATCAGTTTCATGGGTGCGAAGAACATAGAGGTCCAGACCATAAAGACTGGAAGAAAATTGGAGCTGCTACCAGTAGGGGGAGACTGAAGCCCAAGAGATGCTGTAATTCCATCCTCATGGGCTGATAATGAGGACTAAAGATATGAATCTGCCTGCATATGTGTGTGTATCACTAGAGGCTGCGTTTAGCCATAAAGACAGTGTTTACTCCCTTGTTAAATATGTTATCAAATGTTGGGTCATTAACTGAGATGGCAATGAGTGCAATGCTTTTATGTCTGTAGAGATTCTTCTGGATGTATACTGGAAATTGCTTTGTGGGGTGTGGCGGCAAAGACGGCCACTAACTCTATAAATCAATTTCTTATATTTCTTGCTGTATTTCTAGAAGTAAGTCAACTTTTAAATCTGTTTATGGTAACGGCACTCACCACCACACACTGGCTGATTTCTTCCCCTGAACACCTCTCCTTGACACATTGAAGGCACACACACACACACACACACACACACACACACACACACACACACACAGCCACCATGCCATAATGTAAGGAGAGGGAGTAAGAGAGTGTACCTTCAGGTTCCTGTGAACTATATTGAGGGAGTGTAAGTACGCCACAGCCTCCAGGACTTGTCTGATGACATTGGAGGCGTCTCTTTCTGTGTAATTCCCTTGGTCCAGAATCCAGTCGAATACATCTCCTCCTGTGGCGCTGCATCCAGTCAAGCAAACAAACAAAAACATCAGCACATACATCACCAAACATACAAAAAAAAAACTAATGCAAGTTGGTACGACTGTTAACCACCTGTTGCGACACAATAATTCCCTTAAAGATATCAGTAACACAGTTATCAGAAGCCCTGTGCTCTTCTATTTTTTGTCCATTAGTAAGGCAATCTGCTTCTATGCGCCTCAAGCTAGCACTGCTGAGCAATTAAAAATTAGAGTATTGGTCATTACTCTAAAAGACTTGGTTAACTCTGTGTGTGTGTGTAAATGATGATGGGTGATCATCACACATCGCCCTCAGCAGCAGGACTATTGCTTGGCTAAAAAAAAAGTGAGCTGTAAACAGAAACCAACACACAAACAGACTGATACACACACACACACACACACACACACACACACACACACAGATGACTGCAACTGCTTTGAGTGCAGTCTGTCTCTATTTATTTCAGCATCGGAAGGGAAACACTTTGTCCTCCGAGCTTCAATCAGTGTTACTGCTTTCAAATAAAGTTACAAATGTTGAAACTGCACTTGTCACAAGTGACGCGGAGTGGGCCCGCTCTGGCGTATCGATCCCAAGGTCTCTGCAGAGACCCCATTATGGCGTAGCAGAGTTTCAGGAGCACTGAGTAATGTCGAATGTTACTAAGAGCAAATATCTCATAAAATCTAACACCTTCCTTTGTTGCTGAGGGGAGCAACAGAGCACATAGTAATAAGATGGCAGACTCAACCCCTACCCTCCAACTGATGGATTTGTGTGTCATGGCGCATGAAGGCACACGAACAATTAAAACGCGCACACACGCTTAAGCACACATTGTCGGAAATGCTTACACAAGAAAGATAAATAGTGAAACAGTAGAAGAAACACGCACAGTTCCTGGATGATGAAGTATTCTTTCCGGGTCTCGAATGTGTCTATCAGCTGAAGGATGTTTGGGTGGTTGACCCTGGAACAGCACAAAGGATTCACAGACTGTAACCTTACAACAGTGAAGGGTCTCACATGCAAGTGAAAGATGCTAACCATTCTCTGGCTTTTAAATAGTTTCATATAGAAAGAAGATTATGTGGGTGAAAATCTCTTTAGCTGGGCTGATACTTCAAAAATAGTGCAAAGCAGAAGTTACAAACACTTGAGCTTGCATTATTTTACATGGACCGTGTGACTGGAAATATGAACAGAAATTTCAAATAAGGAAACATTCTCTCATTCTCCCACCACCCTCCCTCTCTCCACCCTTCAATCATACATCCATCTGTCCACAGACTGACTGCGTACAATTTCAGAATCATGATTTCGTTCTTGGCAGCCTTGCGGACTTTCCTGCCGTCTTTCTTGAGGAATTTCTTGCAGACAAACACCTTGTCTGTCTGTCTGTCCTTGGCCAGGCACAGCTCGCAGAACTCCTTCCTACACAAGAACAAAAAAAAAAAGAAAAAAGAAAAAAAAAAAAGAGAGACAGACAGACAGAGAAAGGCACAAAAGGTAAATATAATGTGAGAGTACAGAAGAAGTGTAGACGCTTTGGAGAGACACAGCATGAGATTCAAATTAGGGAGACAAAGTGCACTGGCTGTTTTGGTGAAATACAGTGAAAGAATTTAATTGGAGGGAGAGTCGTTGGATAGAATAAAAGGGTCACGAAATGAGTCTATTGCTGCCATCCACCGGGCATCGTCTGGATTTAAGCCTTTGAAGCATAGGGTACTTCACCCAAATGGATATTGAGAAGCTGTGTGATGCAAAATTAAAAATTAAACTATGTCTCACATTAAATCTTTAATGCCCAATACATATTATTGGAAAATTGAAGGGCACACTTTATTTCTTTCTTTTATTCTTTCTTTCTTTCTTCCTTGACTGATTTGATTTCAAATAAAAATAAAATACAAAGCAATAAGCACTCGCTTTATCTTCCTTGGTTTTTCATAAAATTAACATGAGCACATATCCAGCAAACGTGTGCACTTAATTCTGAGTTAATGTGTGTGTTTGTGTGTGTGTGTTATATAAAAGATGAGCAGAAATCTCTCGGGCCAGATGCTGATGTTGCCATATGGCTTCTTACACTGATTGGTGTGTGTGTGTGTGTGCGTGTGTGTGGGTGCATGTGTGTGTGTGTGTGTGTGTGTGTGTGTGTGCCTTCAGTGTGTCAAGGAGAGGTGTTCAGGGGAAGAAAACAGCCAGTACCCGGCCAATCAAGAGGCAGAGTGATTTTCACAGCTCTTTGAAAATATGTCCAAAAGATTTTTTTTTCCAGGCGTGACACACAATATTCAAACTGAATAAAATAAAGACATCCAACAGTGTGTTTCATGAACTGCTAAAAAAAAAGTATATACAGACAATTGGCTGGCTAAAATTTGAAAAATGTGTCTCTTAAGTCTGTTACACACTAGCCTCATGCTATTACCTTCTGTCATTCCTTCAGTGAAACCGTTTGATATGCCAGACCAAATCTGCAGGGAAAACGTATCCAGTGCAATTTGAAATAATTCATGAAAAGACTAAAGATCAAAGATTTTTTGGGAATACTGGATTGTGCCCATGAATTCTACATGGGAGAGGAGGAAAACAATAAAGCTTTATGGTACTTACGCTCGGAGGACCTGTCCGATCTCATATTTGTCCGTGACATCAGACATGCTATCGTAAGTCCGCCCATCTCGCAGGGCAAGGCACCCAAATGGCATGACGGCATTCACCTGAGAGGTGAAGAAAAAGACATTTCAGTCAATTGCACTACAAAGGGCTGAAGTGAAGCCTAAAATATTTCGTTGACACCTTTAGGTAACAGACAGATAAAGCGATTGCAGAGCAGCATGGGCGAGCATGTTAAAGAGGAGAGGAGGTACTGATGAAACAATACGAAAGCTTCCAGTGGTTAAAGTAACATACACCAGGAGTGCCGTTACTATTAACCTTGAGAATATACAGTACATTGAAGAACCACGGATACAGCCAAGTCAACTTCTGAACAAATCTGGATTCTAACACTTCTGGCAGCCTGGTTGCGTGCCAGCCTTGTCAACAGATACTAAGCTACCCACTAAGCTTCTCTCTACTCTGCTAAAGTCTGCAGATTCTGTGCAACGTCTGTCAAGTTCAAGTTAAACTTTATTTATAAAGGGCAGTGTCCCTGTGTCCCAAAAGCAGCTGGCTTCTTCAGCAATCACTGGTGACCCAGAGGAACACAGACAGCACTGGATATTAATGACAGGAAAATTAGTTTTTTGTTTGTAGTCTGTGTGTGTGTGTGTGTGCGTGTGTGTGTGCATGTGTGTGTGTGTGTGTGTGTGTGTGTGTGTGTGTGTGTTTTCTCAGTGCTGTTTGTGTGTGTTTGTATCCACACACAAACTCACACTCGCACAATTTGTGTCTCACTGCTCATCTGCAAAATCTCTCTCAATACAATTTGTAATAGTGTGTATTTATTGTGTCTGTATGAATGTGTTTGTATGTCTGTGTGTGTGTGTGTGTGTGTGTGTGTGTGTGTGTGTGTGTGTGTGTGTGTGTGTGTGTGTGTGTGTCTTTGAACCGGTGCCAGTGTGCAGCTGAGTCCCACAATGCCCCTCTGTACTGCCCACTCTCACTCTACCCAATGGCTCCCTGAGCTCCACCATGCTCCAATTCATGTTTTAATGCGTGTGTGTGTGTGTGGACAGACATTTCTTCTTCTCTCTGTACACCTCCTGTATTTCTCTCTGTCATTCAGATTCTCTCCTTTCAGTAGTTCCCCTTGTACTCTGGAAATTTCTGTGACAAAGCCTCCCACTCTTTTTTCCACAACATTTTAAAGTCCTCTTTCCATCTAATTCTCAATTTCAGTCAGTTGTCACTCATCTTCTGATCAATTTATGCCTTATAATGTAGGTAACAATTATTTACAATAAAATAACATTTTGCTACTTACTGTCATTAAGTCCAGTTCATAAAGCCTTTCCATTTGCTGGTCAAAGCCTCCTAACGCTAACACTATTGTAAACAATACAAACATTGACCGTGCAGCTCCTTCACTTCATGTTGTGTATTGCACTGTAGGACAAGTGTCCCTCAACACTACACTCAAAAAATGACCAGTTTAACAACTCTCAGCTGCGAGAGCACTGTTGCTATGCGACTGACAACAAGCTTTATTTTTTATTTTTCATAAGTGATTCAATTTTGTGGGGTTTTTTTTCTGCTTTTCAGCAGCATCCATATGCAACATAAATTCAAGTTTCTTTGAGGGCTCTGAAATATTTAGATGAGCTCATGTTAGAAAGTTTGAGCTGTCTGAAACTTTCCACTTAAGTCTAGAGTACCACATTAGTTGGTCTCTACAACATAGTAGCCCCAGCTAAAGCCATCAATAGCCAAAATGCACAATTGTAGCATGCAACTCATTAGCCAGGTTCCAGACCTCTGACTCACTGCCCACATCTGTGCTCACAGATTTAGCATTCATTCAGTCTTGTGTTGTGCAAGAGGGCAGTTAATGGAACAATTGACCAATCAGAGGTTAATCTGCAGGGTTAAGAATCATCTCTTCATCATCTTCCCGTATAGCTAG
>JAPZEA010000002.1:16636703-16647821 GCA_029783685.1 Heniochus monoceros | reverse complement strand
TGACAAATAAAATAAGATAAAATGTTTTAACTTTCACACCTGCCACCTTTTCTAATAATCTTTTATAATATTCAATTGTGTGACATTTCCATGTTCACGAGCAGAGCCACAACACCAGCAGCTGGGAAGGATGGTTGCTAAGGAGGATGATGCTGTTGCTAGCGCTTCCAGAAAAATCAGATTATTTCTGGATGCTGATTGGCTGATCAGTTCCAGTTTTCAGCCTCAAGCGCAGAAGACATATGTTCTACACACAGAGCACACAGAACAAAACTATCTCAGACGTACAGACACACGCTCGCTGATGTTCACCAACACATGCAAGCACACAAACAAAAACATTCAAACCAGATGTTAACACACATTTGATTTTTTTCTTTCTCTCTCTCTCTCTCTGGCTGTTTGAGGGGCTGATCTGCTGCCAGTCATCTCAGTTACTGCTGCTAAAACAAACAGAGATGGTGGAGAGGGTGATAGTGTGAAATACTGTGCTCCACGGGATGACTCATCATTCTGTCGCTGTGACCTTTATCTGCTCTCCTGTCCACCTCTGTTGTTCCATCCGTCCCCTTCATTTCGTTTTCTGCACACCTCTAACTGCGTGTCCTGTTGACCACGTTAGTCTCCCTCTTCTACCTCACTTTCTTCAGATTTGCAGGAGGAGATTTCCCTGGCATCGCTGCAAATTAAATGAACGAGTCACACTGCCAAGCCTCATTGCAAAGGAGATCTTTCCATATAGCGCACATGTTCGGCAGTGCATACCGAGTCACGCAGTATAGATATCATTAATACGCTCCAAAGTTTCCTCTCTAAGCTACAGCCACACCTCCAGAGTAAGGTCATTGATTTTTCCTTGTTTTTCAAAGGGCTGAAAACACAACAGAAAGTGAAACCACATCCAGAATCAATAGTAGAGTACTCTACTCTGAGGGTAAGGACATATCTCATCATGAAAGCGGTGATCGTCATAAGCCCGGCTGCTCTCAACAGGCAGGTAGAGAACTTCCAAGGTCAATCTCTAAATATAGAGGGACCCCAGAGGGAGACATGCAGGGAGAGAGAGAGAGGAGCGAGGGGAGAAAATGAGGAAAAAAGCGGGATGAAGGGTCAAAATAAGCTTTAGTGGTAATTAAGTTCCTTGGAGGTGCCTGGTGAGATGGGCTATTTTGAGGCCCCCGTGCCGTAATCAATTAGTAATGGAAGGGCGATTTCACATTTCAAAGTGAAATGAAAGGTTAGGTGGCAGGTGGAGCTGTCATTCAGCAATTTAGGAATATTGGTGTAACAGAGGCAAAGCAGCAAAGTTGCGTAGTAGAGCATGTTTTATCATTAGTATCATTATGTGCATGTAGCGTCTGTGAATTTGTGCGCCTGCACTTGGTTTAGCTTCTCCTTTCTCCTTAAAAGTTTCGCATCTCGTAGCTATAAAGAATCACGTCAGCATGACTTTGTCTAAATGTGTATTTCAGTGTGTGCATGTGCATGTGTGTGCACGCACATGCCAGTACAGTAGCTTATTACATCTGGGTGTGTGTGTGTGAATGTGCTGTAGTAAGTGAATGATCACCTGCTGCAGCACCAGCAGAGGTCACCCAGGACAAAGCTCCTCCCCTGCAGTCTGCTGTCATAAGTTGGATCAGCACCCTCCTCTCTCCTTCACTCTGCTTCTTACTCACTCTCCACCTCCCTCTCTCACTTCCACATGTTCTGCTGCATAGAAAAGGGTGGAGATTTTAGGTGTTCGAGTCTGCTGACTCACACATGGATTCACAAATATGCCGATCACCTCACAGTATACCTCAGCGGAACTATGGAGTTCTGGACACTCACTGCAGTTTCCTGTTGTCTGTTATTATTCCATCTATAAGAAATATCAATTTTCTCAGCCACAGTTCAAACAAATCTCAGACATGTCTGTCTGGACATTTTGGGGCTCCCTCCTGAGCCCGAGCCCAGCCCTGCCACCGGAGTGCGTCAGCTGGCGCAAAGAGTCACAATTGAAAATGGCCAAATGGAATTAAAAAGTGCACTCGGACATGGTTATGGCAGTCGTGTGGGGTCATTAGTTGGAAAGCATTCTTAAGTTTCTCTGTGAGGTTCCATCTGGTCTGCCTGGCAGAACACAAAACAGAATCGATGGTTCCATCCTGAGACTTGGCACAACCTGAAGGTGAGAGGAAACTGGAGACAGAAAGCAAGATCTAAAATGGCCGGAGGGTTAATGGCCTTCAAACGTCTGGGTCAACTGTGTGCCAGTAATATAAAACTATTAATACGGTATACTATAGATAAGGGGTTTTCAAAGTCAGACACTGTGGGCCTCCCCTCAGACAAAATCAAGACAACTGCGCCCCCAAACTGTGTCTGGTGTGAGAAGAAGTGTTTTTTCTGTGATTTCTCAGCTCTCAGATTTAAAGACATTTACTGGATGAATATCAGGTATGATCTGAAAGTGTAAGTCACACTGAATCTAGAAAATATGTGTGTCACATCTGTCTGATCGGATTTGATTGAGTTATGACTCAGAGTACTGATTTTTACCTAAATTTTGGCTGCCGCTCCAGCTGCTGAAGGTGGTGATAAACTGGCCAAATCACTGGGAAAAACTGCAACAACTAACGTCTCGTTGTTTTCAGAACATCGGCATGCACATCCTTGGCTCACTTCCCCCCTGCTCCCCCCCCTGGGGAGGAGAACCTCATAGTCTGACAACCCCTCCTGTAGATTGATGGTGCAATGAGCTCAATAACATCCCCTGTATCTCTTGCAACATATTGTACATATGCATATGTTCATTTTGACTATTTACAATGTGCCCTGGTCATTTCTCATCAGTGTATCAGATTGCACATAATGTCTCTATGTGCAAAGCATTATATTCCAGTGTTTTTCTATTATTTTATCCTAAAAGGTCTGAGAGTGTCAACTGAAGATATGGTTCAGGTATGACTAGATTATGGTTTCACTGTAGCGTTAATTTTTGTTAGATTTACCATACAGTTTAGATTAAACACCTAAAACCAGTTGTTTGAGGTTAAGGTAAAGCTTGCGGTTATGAACACCAACATGTCTAACATGTAATGTGACATTGCCAATGTATGCAAAATTATAAATGCAAAATCATTGCAAGAACAAAATAAATTACTACAGCCAACAGAGGACTCACTCCTCCCCCACTCCCAACAAACCCAATCCCATATCCCATACTCTAAGTGCCCTGTCCTGCTAGTAAAACTCTTACAGATGATTGCTGTGAATGTGGTGGTGGATGATGAATCATTACACTGCTGACACCCAGCATTGGATATTGGCAGCTGGGCTCTTAGCCGCCCTCCATTTAGAACTGGACCCTCTTCATTTACATTCACCGACGATGAGGACTAAAGAGTTCCTGGCCATCAATCATCCCGCGTATGTGAAAGTGTTGATAGCTCCTCATTGAGACCTTCAGCCAGAGTGGCAAATTGGTTATCAGCTCCGCGCAGAGTGAGCTACCGCTGCACTCCCTGGGGTCCAATTCCTTTAATCAGTATTTTGACATTTTGATTGGAAAAGGATTGCATATCATGTTGAACCTGTCCTTGGGCAGCAGCGAATGACAGAGCAAGGAGAATGCATCTGGGGGAGGACATGCGGTGTTCCTCATGTATTCTCTGAGGGGTTGTGGAGCCTCTTTTTCTTCCGTGTGTGATTCCCGCTCTCTGCCTGAAGACAGATCTGGGTTTTCACCTGGCCCACTTTCAAGCAGTGGAGGGAAGACTGTCTGCAGGAAAATTTCACTGCACTGGCAAATAGTTTAGAATTGCATTAAAAGCTGTTAACATCTGTGTGAGAGTGCATGCCTGCATGTGCTTAACAGGTCTTGACAGTAATTAGCGGACTGTGATACAGTATGCAGGTCTGTAAATTATCGGAGCGTAATCAGCAACAGGACAAATTGTACTGGAGCTTGCGTCTGTGTCCTGCACACACTGAGGACCTCACAGGTGCCATACACATTTTACTGTATGCCATATTTATGCAGATGAACATAACAAAGCACACATGTTATTCCAAAGCAGTCGCGGTGGCACTGCCAGCAGCTATTATCATCTGTGCACTTGTATCTGCACACATAGATTTGTAAAATGATGCTAAAATGACTCAAGAGGCTCACTAGGCAGGTTGACCTGGGACTTGACCTGTTCACACTGTGGTCACAGACATGCTGCAGGCAGCTCCAGGCTCATTATCCCTCACACCCTCAGTTCATCACCCTCATTTTTCATTCATTCTTCCACACCAACATAAATCATGATATTGTTTGTGCGCATCAGGGGCACGCATTGCAACATTCTATTAAGAAATATTCCACATAGTTTCCACCTTTAAATGTTCTTTAATGCTTTCTCATCTCCTGACACGCGCGTGTTTTGCTGAAAAGCGTTCCCACCCTGTGGTGGGCGATGCTTCCCCTTTAATGTGTAGCAGCGAGGACAGGAGTGTCGGGGAAGGGGGAGCGCAGAGGGATGGGGCGAGGCGCGCAAGAAGCTGTTAGTATGCGCTGCGATGCCCTACTGCAGCCCACGCGTCTCAACTATGGTGAATTATGGTGAAATATGAGAGACATGGGAAGAACCGGCAGCCCAAAAACAGTTGGTCGTGATGAGATGACACAGCCGCTGGACAGATTAGTCAAATAAGGGAAGAAGGAGAGATATGAAGGAATGGACTCACGACCTCAAGGCACCTTTTAAGAGGAGACAAACTGGATAAAAATACATGCGCCTGCGCACCAAGAAAATCAGGGTGAATTCCTGCATGCCATTATCTGAAATTATGCTGTTGTCCGACAGATAATGCTTTGCTGCTTTGTTTAGTGCATGGAGTCTACTGTGGCTGTCCATGATCCACAGGAGAGGGCTGCAAATGGCTTGAGCATGTCTGGCACCTGCCACTCCAAACTAACTCACTCGCGCTTGCCAACAGTCAACTACAACCCTGTCATTTAATGTTTGAACACCTCCGTGCATGAACTTGGCTGCTTTGTCTCAGATTTATGAAAGCAAAATAGTTTGGGTTTTTTTTTTTTTTTTTTTTACCTATTAAAAACTCCATCAGAGGAGCTGCGTTATTCCATGGAATGGGTTGTGAACACAAGCCTCCATTTGTTACTCATGTGCATCATCGGTGCATTCATATGGATATTCCCCATCAGAAAAAAAGATGGTGGAATTTGCGTGGAGATGCATTAGAAAATAACATTTTATTGGCGGGATACGGACCTGTTTGGGGACCAAACAGATTTCGCTTTAGATGAAATCTGCCAAAGCATGGGCGCTTCCGAGTAGAAATACTGACAGCAGCGCCTCCTGCAACCTCCCATCCCCAGTAAGTCTGCAGATATCTGGCTGGAGGATTACCTTCGCCGTTGCTGAAGGCGGCGGCGTGTTGTTTTGAAGTGGGGGCGTTATGTTTTGCTGGTGCCAGCATTTTTCAGATTTGCTTTTAACGTGAATCACTTTATTCCCACCACGATATCATCGCCCCCCACCACCACCACCACCAGCATCAACCTGTAGCTTAGCTGCATCGCAACATGTATCTGCCGGTTACTGAGGCGAGGGAGGTAACTCCTGCATCCTCACGCCCAATTGTCCCCTCTCCCACTCCCACTGCTGCGTTGCTGCAGAGCCGGAGCTTCGGGTGATACATGGCTGGCAGGAGGGAGCTGCTTTGACCGCGGGGGCTGACTTTTGACCGGACGCTTCTGCAGTTACGCAGCACCACCAGAGGACACTGGACGAGCCTCTTAAGTGCCAGTGCAAATAGGTAGGACCTGTTTTTCAGTCAGATAGACAAATTACGCATCTGTGGCTGTCTCTGAAGTTAAATAGTGTGGCCTAAAATAGACCTGTCCAATACTAGACATCTTCATACATACATCCACGATAAACAATTAATTTGATCAGTGACTTGATGAACTTTTTCTCTGCTCTGGGGGGCAATGTTGGTCACATCACACTTACAGAGAGAGGAAACTCATCTCAGAGATTGTATAAGGCACTCAGCATGTAATCAGATTTGTTGGTTGTAATTGCACCCTGTGAGAGCTGCTCCAGTATTACTGGCTAGCATATTGATCCTGCATTGTGCTCATACGAGGGGGGACTCATAACCTAATACACATAGACACAATGGAGCCAATTCGCTCAGATGGCTCTGGCCCCCCTCTTGCCTGTTTGCATTTCTGGGAATTACTTTCAATTTTAGTCTGATTTGACAAAAGGAATAGTTCACAAGCGTATAGCAGTGAAGTTGTTGAACATGCATGCTCAAAATCTAAACTGACAAATCAATTGAAAAGTGAGTGTTCTTGCTTATCACATTCATTATTGCTGCCTTTCTCTGCTTTCTGTCCTCCTGCAGCTCTTTGCAGGTAGATCTGCCTGTCGCCGAACCCACGAGCGTGTGGAGCCTTTATCTCCTCGTGGCCCGACGTGGCCCCACCCTGTCTGAAACCTGCAGGCCCCATCTCCCTCCAGCATGACGGTTGCTACCAGCGACCCTGCGGACGAAACAGCAGCACATCCGGGTCAGCCTCATGACCAGTACGACCCAGAGCCGGATCATGAGTGCTGCGAGAGGGTCGTCATCAACATCTCAGGCTTGCGATTTGAGACGCAGCTCAAGACCCTCTCTCAGTTTCCAGAGACGCTGCTGGGGGATCCTAAGAAAAGGATGAGGTATTTTGATCCTCTCCGGAACGAGTACTTTTTTGACCGGAATCGACCCAGTTTTGATGCTATTCTGTATTATTACCAATCAGGAGGGAGGCTGCGCCGGCCTGTTAATGTGACACTGGACATTTTTTCGGAGGAGATCCGGTTTTATGAATTGGGTGAGGAGGCTATGGAGATCTTCAGGGAGGATGAAGGTTTCATAAAGGAAGAGGAGCGGCATCTGCCAGAGAACGAGTTTCAGAGACAAGTGTGGCTGCTGTTTGAGTATCCGGAGAGCTCAGGTCATGCTCGCATCATTGCCATCATCTCCGTCATGGTGATTCTTATCTCTATCGTCAGCTTCTGTCTGGAGACACTTCCAGTTTTCCGAAATGACGAGGAGGAGATGTACAATTATCCATTCCAGTCCATGTCTAACACCACCTCTACCTCCGACGGCTCAACATATTTTACAGATCCTTTCTTCATCGTGGAGACCCTCTGCATCATCTGGTTCTCTTTTGAGTTCCTTGTTAGGTTCTTTGCCTGCCCCAGTAAAGCTGGATTTTTTGGCAACATCATGAATATCATTGATATTGTGGCCATCATCCCCTACTTCATCACCCTGGGCACAGAGCTTGCAGAGAGGCCAGAGGACAGCCAGGCAGGCCAGCAGGCCATGTCTTTGGCTATTCTCCGTGTCATCCGTCTGGTCAGGGTGTTTCGTATCTTTAAACTGTCACGTCACTCCAAGGGGCTGCAGATCTTGGGACAGACCCTGAAAGCCAGTATGCGTGAGCTGGGCCTCCTCATCTTCTTCCTGTTTATCGGCGTGATCCTCTTCTCCAGCGCTGTCTACTTCGCAGAAGCAGACGAGCCACATTCCAAGTTCAGCAGCATCCCTGAGGCCTTTTGGTGGGCCGTGGTTTCCATGACCACCGTGGGCTACGGAGACATGGTCCCGACCACCATCGGAGGAAAGATTGTGGGGTCTCTCTGCGCAATTGCCGGTGTGCTGACTATTGCCCTGCCTGTACCTGTCATTGTGTCAAACTTCAACTACTTCTACCACAGAGAGACAGAGGGCGAGGAGCAGGCACAGTATCTGAATATCCCAAGTGTGCCTAAAGCCAGCTCAGCCGACGATCTAAAGAAGAGCGGTCGCAGCGGCAGTGGATCCACTCTCAGTAAGTCTGACTATGTGGAGATCCAGGAGGCTGGGAACCACAGCACTGAGGACTTCAGACCAGATGGCATGAAAACAGGAAACTGCACCCTGGCCAACACTAACTATGTAAACATCACTAAGATGCGTACAGACGTATAATGTGAGCCACTGTAGATGGTTAACTTCAGATGTGATCTACAGGGACTGTAACAGGGAGGATGAAGGTATGACTCCCCGTGTTGACCGACGTATGGCGCCCAGTATGGGAGTCCAGAGCAGATGAGTGAGATTAACTTGGAGAAAAGGTCATTAGAGAGGACCTCATGTTCTCCCACATCCTATGGTGCATATCTTAGAACTGCCACCCGTCTTGTTTTGATGGTGGATGAGTAAGTAATATGTGTGTGTTGTTTGTATTAATTAAGTGTGTGTGTGTGTGTGTGTATGCCAGTTTCCATGCCGGACAAATGTCAGAAAATTCTGAGTGTGTGTGTGTGTGTGTGTGTGTGTGTGAGAGAGACTGTTGTGGTGGCGGTGACTTTTAATGAAAATATCCACTCTGTCATTATTACACATACATATGTGTTACACACATTTTAAATGAATGGATTGTTGTCTTCTTTATCAGTAGTATGAAATGTAGATTTTATGGCAATTCATGATATTTGACACCAAGTTTTGGGTCTCGAGCTGAAACGGTTTGGGAACGCCTGTATTGCATTTGGGTAAAGCTGAAGGCAAATGCATCTATTTATGCACCATCCTGATGACTTTCTAGGCCCCCAAAAACAACCACATGTTGCTGCTCGTGCCCTTCCTCCGTCTGCACAATGCTTTGCTGCTGTGAAATAAGCTGCATTTCTATCACTTTTGGTGCATGGAGCATGCATTTGCAATGAAAGGCATCCTGCTCATTACACAAAACATTTAGAGGTCTTTCACTAATGTGACGTATGATTTAATTTTAGTAATGCTTCCCTATATCGATGCAGTGATGAATCACGAGTGGTAAAAGACCGTTGACATACAGAAAAAGTGAGCAGCAGATGGACATCTGACCCCCCACAGACGTTTGTTTTGACCAAAGGTGGCGCCGTCACCGCCGCTGAGCCGGAGTCAGCCTTTATTTTATCACACATTGAGTGTGAAGGACAGTTTCCCAAAATGTCCTCTTGGAGTTTTCTCTCTATCACATCTCCTCCCACATCTCTCTGCTGCGCCCTCCGTCTGTCACCCCCACTTCTCACCTGTCACCCCCTCACCTCACAACCAAACACCCTCCATCCTTTTTTGGGAAAAAAATGAAATAATTTTGTTGTGGGGTCCCCGGGCGGTTTTGTAATTTCATGCCTGTGTATGATAATTTTATGCTGTCCTGCGTCGCGTAACTCAGGGCTGCCAAATGCTGACAGGTGATAAATACGATCTTTTCCGCCCCGTGTGCAACAGACCTGAAAAAAAAAAAAAGACAGACAGGAGGGGGTCTGGGGTTTGGGAGCTGAGGGTGTGGGGGGCGGTAGAGGGGGGTTCCTATTGCAGGAGACTGAGGCCTTGGTGGAAGCGGTGTGCACAGCGGTGTCGCCAGTGTTGGAGCAATTTCACGGCTTGCCCACCCCACCTTCCCTCACCCACACACTTTCATTCACTTACAACCTGCCTCCCCACATCTCCCTTATCTCTCTTTCCCCTCTCTCTCTCTTTCCTCCCATCTTTTTCGATCTCTCCCTCCTGTCTTTCCCCTCCCTCCGTCCCCCTGTGCCCAGGAGAGACTGAGAGGACAAGAACCTTCAGGTAGCCTTGAACAGCGGGGATAGTGATCAGTGCATTTTTGCTACTTTCAGGAATCACAGAAAATAAACAAGCGGACAGTTCTGGAGGGACAGTTTTCCACCCCGTCAAGGAGACATTTATGTGGTGAAGGGGCCGAAGAACAGAGGGGGTGGAGGGGGGGCGAGAACAGCGAGGACAAGGAAGTGACCCAAGAGTGGAGGACTGATGGTTTTCTGAGTGACGTAATTATTCGCCTCCTTGCGTCGTGCAGTTAGAATGATGATATCCAAGAAAAAACGTCTAGTCTGCGCTCCCATTCGCATGTACACAAAGCACACTGTGACCTTCACATTATACCTGCATGTCATGTGCATTATAGTTTATAGGTTAAGGCAAACACATCCTGAAGCTGGTTCTGTCATAGGCAGTGCGGCTGACTCTCTGCGCAGCAAAATGACCTATTTGGAATTCACCTTTTTGACATAGAGATAGTAATTCTGCCAATGTTTTTTTTAAGTGCAGGTACAGGATCCTGATGGCATTTTAACTTGCAGGAATAGGAAAATTGAATATCATCTTCCCCGCACAGCATATCTGTGGATTCTGCACCATGTACAAGAAATCCACTCAATCAATCTGGAGATGTGGGCGAGGGGAGGGGTGTCTGCACCAGCGAGGTTCCAAGTCATTAAGCAGCCAGAAATTAATTGACTTCACGGTGCTTATATTGCTGAGCGTGGGTTTAACCCAGGCACAGCAGCCTCTATTAGTATTGTACTGCATGTTCGTAGAGCTGCAAAATTGGAGGGACACAGCGCGATTCAAGTCAGCAAAAAATGTGTCCCGACGTCCCGTATAGTATGATTAATAAGGTGATCATATAGTGATAAATCGCCTCAATGATACATTGTAAACGAAAGGTTAATAATGTACATGCACGCATATGATCTGAGCTCATTACGCTGCAGATAGATATATGTCAATAAATTCCAATACAACCTATAATGAGGTTTGTAGTTCATAAGATACTTTTCCCTGTCAAAGTGTACATGAATTGACCAGAGGCTTGTGGCAGCACACACACACACACACACACACACACGCTCAGATGAGGACCGTCCTCGAGGCTCTCTTTGACCTCTATGTTCGATCTCTTTTTCAGAATCCAATCAGGCTGAAGTCTCCAGAGGGAGAAGAGAACAGAGGAGGAGGAGGAGGAGGAGGAGGAGGAAGTGAAGTTAGGAGCAGGGAGTCAGGGAGCAACAGGAGCTTAACACACACTGTATATGTCCATGCACGCTGCTGGAGCTGTGCTCAGGGGCAGCGGGTGCTCAGCATAGTGTGCTTGATGTTGCCTGCCAGGATCGAGACAGTTCACTGGAAAGAGATGTGGAGTGATTGTGTGTGTGTGTGTGTGTGTGTGTGTATGTGTGTGTGTTTATAAGTGTCTTAGGCTGAGTGTTTGAGCGTGTAGCT